>SJYT01064372.1:90918-180674 GCA_006410635.1 Cephalophus harveyi | reverse complement strand
GCTCAGCCTTCTTCACAGTCCAACTCTCACATCCATACATGACCACAGGAAAAAACATAGCCTTGACTAGATGGACCTTAGTCGGCAAAGTAATGTCTCTGCTTTTGAATATGCTATCTAGGTTGGACATAACTTTTCTTCCAAGGAGTAAGCGTCTTCTAATTTCATGGCTGCAGTCACCATCTGCAGTGATTTTGGAGCCCAGAAAAATAAAGTCTGACACTTTCCACTGTTTCCCCATCTATTTCCCATGAAGTGATGGGACCAGATGCCATAATCTTCGTTTTCTGAATGTTGAGCTGTAAGCCAACTTTTCACTCTCCTCTTTCAGTTTCATCAAGAGGCTTTTTAGCTCCTCTTCACTTTCTGCCATAAGGGTGGTGTCATCTGCATATCTGAGGTTATTGATATTTCTCCCAGCAATCTTGATTCCAGCTTGTGTTTCTTCCAGTCCAGCGTTTCTCATGATATACTCTGCATATAAGTTAAATAAGCAGGGTGACAATATACAGCCTTGCCGTACTCCTTTTCCTATTTGGAACCAGTCTGTTGTTCCATGTCCAGTTCTAACTGTAGCTTCCTAACCTGCATACAGATTTCTCAAGAGGCAGGTCAGGTGGTCTGGTATTCCCATCAATTCAATATATAAAAAACTACAGGATAAAATAGCTCCTTCTTATGAGGCCAGACACACTGATGCTAAAACACATATCCCAGATTCAAATAGTCTCCAAAATGAGGGCACTGTGAGGTAAAGAGAAGAGACAAAGATATCTATGTACACAAGAGAACATAGGTTGTGGGCTTTTTATTTAAATAGGACTGAATGATTAAGTGGTTCATATTGTGGGAAACGTAAATATTTCCAGCTAAGAAGTGGTGATGCCTTACAGATAGTTGTTATAAACAATGAATAGGAACACAAATATTTGGCTGACTTTATGAACTGAATTCAGATTAACTTCCCATGTTACCCTAAATCTTTTTCAAATGATCAGTTTACTTGTTCTCTTTTAAACCTTCATTGCTGAGAGAAGAATTATACTCAGCCAGTTCATGGACAATCAAGAAACCTAACCCACCACTAATAAACTCCTCTCCACACTGAGAATCTTCTCTCAAAGCATGAGAACTGAAACAGACACTGTTTATACTTGAAGGCACTGCTTCGTAAACACATCAGGCGGTCTGCAAAGTTCACTTTTTTTTTTTTTAAACAGTCATCAAGGGTTCTTGCTGCCTGTACACCAGGATTCCTGCTCTATCCTCACTGCTACCGGCCAGCTACCCCTTCTCCAAGTCGGCAGATGTAGCCTTGGCTAGTCTAGCATGATTCTGCTAAATGTCACTATTCTGTTTTAATCTTACACAGGCAGCAATCTCCTCCCCACCGCGTTCCCAGCAATACATATCCTTTAGATACTGAAAAATCAGCGTGCAAAAGTTAAATTCAGTTTCCACAAACAACATGTCAGGAAGAGGCACTCTTCATTAGAAAATAAACTTGCCAGCTTTAAACAGCAGGTGCCACTCCTTACTGATCCTCCCTGCAATGCAGAGGTTTTCCCTCTCAAAAACATCTCGTATAACAGGAACTTTCCAGAACTGCCGATTAGGCAGTCCCATTCCTCTGATGTAGGTACAGGTGGATTCCCCAGGGGACTAGTCAGAGGTCTCAAGGTCCCACCCTTGGAGGACGCTTCTTAAACTCTCAGCCTCCTTTTCTCAAGCTGTAAAATGGGAATAAAGAACCAGCCCGGTACGCGTTTATAACTGAGGCACAGGACCACCCTAACAGCGCAGAAAAGTGAAGGCGCTCAGTCGTGTCCGACTCTGCGACCCCGTGGACAGTAGCCCACCAGGCTCCTCCGTCCATGGGGTTCTCCAGGCAAGAATACTGGAGTGGGTTGCCATTTCCTTCTCCAGGGGATCTTCCCGACCCAGGAATCGAACCCACGTCTCCCACATTGCAGGCAGACGCTTTAACCTCTGAGCCACCAGGGAAGAAGAGACTGCCAAATCTCTGCGAAAACATTTTGCATTCTTAAAAGACAGGTACTAAACACCGCTCTTTGTGATGTCATCCGACCACAGCCTCAGGTTGTGTTCAAGGAAACAGAACCAAAACAAGTCACAACATCGGCCACGCCACACCCAGCATGTTATCAGATACACGGAGAGGTTCAGTTCAGTCGCTCAGTTGTGTCCAACTCTTTGCGACCCCATGAATCGCAGCACGCCAGGCCTCCCTGTCTTATCACCAACTCCCGGAGAGGTTACACACAGTGAAGTCATTCTCTAAAACGGAGGTCACCACGGCGGAGGGGGCAGAGCGCGGGGAGAAGACGGGGTCTAATCCTAAAGATCACAGGGCCAAACCGAATCCACAGAGCTGCTGCTCTTGCTTTTTTGTCTTTCAGCATTTTTTCCAGGTCACACAAATCCCTGGTTTTGGAACCCTACCCTGTACGATCACCAGATTCATTCCCAGTCCAACAGCCACTGCGGCACCGACAGGGAGGAGGGGTCGGCAAGTAACACAAGGGAGCTTAGCACCCACTGGAAGGAGATGGATCTTAAAGGTCAAGGGACTGGTCGGGGCGCACGTCCAGGCGCTGGGAGCCCGCCGGCCCGGGAAGCCGCCGCAGCCTCGGGGACAAGCGGCCGAAATCAGTACTCACTCTGCCTGCGGCTTCGGGGCCCTGGAGACTTCAGCCGGGCTTGCGGGACGTTTGCATTCCCGATTGCGCTCGGCCCCCGCGGTTTCAGTTTGCAGCCGCAGCCGGGCGCTCGGAGAGGGACGCGGCAGGGCGGTCCCGGGAAGCGCGACGCAGGCCGCTCCCCGCCCTCCTCTGCCCGCCCTGGGCAGCACCACCCCCGGAGCCCGCGCGGTTCGTGGTGGGGGCGATGCCCGCTCTGACTGCGGGGCTGGCATCCTCCGGGCTGGCTAACAAAACAACGCGAGGCAGGTCACCCGCTGATGGCATTGGTCTACCGCTCCAAGGCTGTCTCTGTGCGAACACACGCCCCCAAATGTCGCTTTTAAAACTACGGAGTAAATTAACATTTTACATCCCATAACAGATTTTGCTTTCTGAAGAGTGGTTTAACATAACCAAAATTCTACTGAATTACTGTACATTATACATTATGACTAAACATTTCAAAATAAGAATGGATTTTAAGCCACTGAATAAAATAAGAATGCTGAATTCATACTGCCATAAATAAATGTGTTTATATATATACTCAGCCAATTCATGGGCAATCAAGAAACTTAACCAATCACTAATAAATTCCTCTCTGCCCTGAGAATCTTCTCTCAAAGCATGCGAACTGAAACACAGACAGCGTTGGCCACCTACCCCTTCTTCTGTTGGCCAGCTACCCCTTCTCCATCAGCCGGCAGATGTAGCCTTGGCTAGTCTGGAATGATTTTGCTAAATGTCACTATTCTGTTTTAATCTTACACAGATAGTAATCCTTCCCCACAACATTCCCACCAATAAACATCCTTTAGTTTCTGAGGAGAGATAAGAAAATGCTTTTCCTTATAGAAGAATACACTTGCACGTGAAGTTGCTCAGTTGTGTCCGACTTCTTGCGACCCCATAGACTGTAGCCTGCCAGGCTCCTCCGTCCATGGGATTTTCCAGGCAAGAGTACTGGAGTGGGTTGCCATTTCCTTCTCCAGAGGATCTTCCCGACCCAGGGATCGAACCTGGGTCTTCCACATTGGAGGCAGACGCTTTACCGTCTGAGCCACCTGGAAAGTCAGTAGAAGAATTCTAACTAATAAATATAAAATAAGTGATTGGGGTTAGGGAAAACACTTATAAAATTTTAAAGAAATATGGGAAGCCAGTTTTCCCTAAAGCCGTAAATCGGTTACAATAAAGGCTCTTGACAGGGAGCTGGGGGTGTGACTGGAGGAGGTAGTGGCAGTGGGTGGTTAAGAACCAGAAATTCAGGCCTCACTAGTGACAGCTGAGCAGTGTCTCTCCGTGTCCAGCCAAGGCAGAGGTGACGGCCAGCAGGCATTCAGAGGAGTGCTCATCTGGGCAGGCTGGTACCCACATCCACCCAGCGACCAAAGCCAGCAGGGTCCCACCAACTTCTCCTGCAAGGTGTTCCCCACAGCCACCTTATTTAGTATCATTTTTCATTTACTTCTGTTAAATAAAATGAAAGAAAAGCCCTTCCAACTCTAATATTCTATAATTCCCTGAGGAGAAGACCCCGTCCTCATAATTCTTCTAGATGAAAATGTAGCTTAAATTCCTTTTTGGTTCACGGTCAGTATTTTCTCTGCTTTTTTGTTTCTTAACCTCAGCTTATCAGTGACATTTCAAACAACCAACATGACTTACTTGGGCCGCTTCTCAAGAAGGATGAGCCCTGAGTCCCACAGCTCCAGGGTTAGGCAACATATCTCTCTCAGTGAGGGTGAGTATATCTGAGCTCTTCAAGGGTACAGATTACTAATTACATGGTTATGAAATAAAACTTCCAAAGATGCTTATCCTCCAGGACAGGTAGAAAGGGACTCTTCTCCTTGAAGATGAAGAGGGATGGTATTGCTCCCAGATAAGGTGTGTCTATTCTAGTCCCTATTCTAGTCCTTTCTTCCAGCATGGCCCCCACATCACCCACATCTGAAAAACTGGAGGGTATTTATCAAATAAAGAAAATCTTGGGCCTTACCCCCTTATGAGGAATCAGGTTTTTGTGGCTTGGAACCTGAGAATCTGCATTTTAACCAGATTATCTCTGTTAGATAACCTGATTCCCTGATCAGTTTAGGTAATCTAAGATACAAGTAATATAAATTACCCACATTCAGCACAATTCAGCCTCCCTGCAGCTCAAAATGCAGTTGCCAAACCACCAGCAGCAACTGGGAGCTTGTTAGAAAAGCAGAAAGAATCTGTCTCACCAGACTTCCTGAGTCAGAATCTGCATTTTAATAAAAACCTCACTGACTGAATATGCACATTAAAATGATACTCCTCCATCCATGGGATTTTCTAAGCAAGAGTACTGGAGTGGGTTGCCATTTCCTTCTCCAGGGACTCTTCCCGACCCAGGTCTCCCGCATTGTAGACAGACGCTTTACCATCTGAGCCACCAGGGAAGTCCTAAAATGATACTGCTCTGAATCTTGTTTCCCAAACCTCGGTCATTCGTGTCTGTGTGTTATTGTCGTTCAGTCATGTCCAACTCATTGCAACCCCACGAACTGTAGCCCACCAGGTTCCTCTGTCCATGGGGTTCTCCAAGCAAGAACACTGGAGTGGGCTGCCATTCCCTTCTCCAAGGGATTTTCCCAACCCAGGGATTGAACTTGGGTCTCCTACATTGCAGGCAGATTCTTTACTGTCTAAGCCACTATTTTTTTTTAAATCTGGCATAACTATATTTACTTAATATTTTAAAAACAGATTTACATTTTGATCATATCTAGCCTTGGCTTCCCTGGTGGCTCAGATGGTAAAGAGTCTACCTGCAGTGCAGGAGACCCAGGTTTGATCCCTCAGTTGGGAAGATCCCTTGGAGAAGGAAATGGCAACCCACTCCACTATTCCTGCCCGGAAAAATCCCATGGATGGAGGAGGCTGGTAGGTTACAGTCTGTAGGGTTGCAGAGTCAGACACGACTGAGTGACTTCACTGAGCCTTGTTTTAAGCAAAACTATCCAAGAGACCACAAACTGGAATCAAGACTGCCGGGAGAAATATCAATAACCTCAGATATGCAGATGACACCACCCTTATGGCAGAAAATGAAGAGGAACCAAAAAGCCTCTTGATGAAAATGAAAGAGGAGACTGAAAAAGTTGGCTTAAAACTCAACATTCAGAAAACTAAGATCATGGCATCTGGTCCCATCACGTCATGGGAAATAGATGGGGGAACAGTGGAAACAGTGTCAGACTTTATTTTTTTGCGCTCCAAAATCACTGCAGATGGTGACTGCAGCCATGAAATTGAAAGACGCTTACTCCTTGGAAGGAAAGTTATGACCAACCTAGATAGCATATTGAAAAGCAGAGATATTACTTTGCCAACAAAGGTCCATCTAGTCAAGGCTGTGGTTTTTCCAGTGCTCATGTATGGATGTGAGAGTTGGACTATAAAAAAAAGCTGAGCACCAAAGAATTGATGCTTTTGAAGTGTGGTGTTGGAGAAGACTCTTGAGAGTCCCTTGGACTGCAAGGAGATCCAACCAGTCCATCCTAAAAGGGAGATCAGTCCTGGGTGTTCACTGGAAGGACTGATGCTAAAGCTGAAACTCCAGTACTTTGGCCACCTCATGCGAAGAGTTGACTCATTGGAAAAGACTCTGATGTTGGGTGGGATTGGGGGCAGGAGGAGAAGGGGATGACAGAGGATGAGATGGCTGGATGGCATTACCGAGTCGATGGACATGAGTTTGAGTGAACTCCAGGAGTTGGTGATGGACATGGAGGCCTGGCGTGCTGCGATTCACGGGGTCACAAAAAGTCAGACACGACTGAGTGACTGAACTGAACTGATCCAAGAGATTATGAGTTAGGAACTTCTACTTTACTTTTTCTAGCACACTGAAACACATGCAGACTATTGAAATAAAAAAGCTTGCTTACTTAACAACATACAGAATCATCTCACCCACCACATGTGGTCCAAAGGTTCTGTGGGTGAGGCTGACACTGAGTGCTGGGATGCCTGAGCATTCAGTGTCAGCTGAACATGAGTGTCCTGAGCAACCCACAGGATGCTGAGTTTATTCCTTGCCCCCTGCCCCTTACTCACATTATGCATGAGAAAAGTAGGGCTGTGCTGCCAAGGTTAACAGGTATTTATGGCAGAATCAGGACCAAAAGCACAGAAGGAATTCTCTGGTGGGTGTTTATTCCTGCACAGATCTCCTTTGCTCCAGGAGAGCAAAGCTGTATGTGCCCTCTTCTGTTTAAAATGTCTAATGTTGTTAAATAACCTGTTGTTTGTCGTTGTTTAGTTGCTCAGTCGTGTCTGACTCTTTTGTGACTCCATGGACAGTGGCCCAGCCAACCAGCTCCTCTGTCCATGGGATTTTTTCCTGGCAAGAATACTGTAGTGGTAACCAGTGATTTTTCCTCCAGTTCAATTAGGCAGTTCTCCTGTTTTCCTTTCCATAGTAAATAGCTGGCAACTGGCAATACATCTGAAAATCCTCATTATTAAAAGTCACTCAGTCATATCTGACTCTTTACGTGGAATCTCCAGGCCAGAATACTGGAGTGGGTAGCCTTTCCCTTCTCCAGGGGACCTGCCCAACCCAGGGATCAAACCCAGGTTTTCTGCACTGCAGGCAGATTCTTTACCAGCTGAGCCACCAGGGAAGCTCAGTCAATACAGTGCGAGCCTTCCCAGCCCCAGATTTCTCTGCAGCCGGGTTAAGGCACGTGACCCTCACTGGCCAATCAGCTGTGCCTCACACGAGTGAGCCCCGAAATGAGCCCAGTGGAGGCGCCGCCCTCTGGTAGGTCTGAGAAAGTTGGCAGTGTCCAAGTTCCCGGCATCCAGGCCTAAACGTGATGTGATAGGTGCTGAGCTGCAGTGGCGGCGAGGAGGAGCTGCCACAGGGAGGCAGGGCGTTGTTCCCGGCTGTGAAATAGATTCTTTCTGCTCGAGCCTTTTGGATTTCTCTAGGAGCTACCTGCTAGCCCTTATGAATCCCTCTAGCGTGAAGTCGTCAGAGTGGATTCCAATGGGAACTGATAACTTTACCCAGCACATCTTCTTATAGCCACAGTCTTCTGCAGAGACGTTCTTAATGCAAGTTCAACCTCGCTTTCCTCACCAGAGTTGGTGGTTACAATAGAAGTTGCCTGAGACTCTTTCAGTATAATACAACTGCATGACTGATTATGGATCCCAGCTATTTGTTTAATAAGAATCTAATTTCTATAGCCTCATTAGACCTCATTATTAATTTATAAAAATTCAATTTTAAGCACTAACCACCTTAAAATAATGATTTTGAATTAGAAATATCTATGCCACTTATGGCACCCCACTCCAGCACTCTTGCCTGGAAAATCCCACGGATGGAGGAGCCTGGTAGGCTGCAGTCCATGGGGTCGCTAAGTCGGACATGACTGAGTGACTTTGCTTTCACCTTTTGCTTTCATGCATTGGAGAAGGAAATGGCAACCCACCCCAGTGTTCTTGCCTGGAGAATCCCAGGGACAGGTGAGCCTGGTGGGCTGCCGTCTATGGGGTTGCACAGAGTCAGACACGACTGAAGTGACTTAGCAATAGCAATGCCACTTAAGTGTTTTGGATCCTCCAAACCCAGGACTGTATGGCAGAAATGATATTATTTGTACACATAATTACTGATTTTGTAAGAATTCTCATAAAACATTTCTGCAATACATGGTAACCAGTCTCTAATACACAGCTATATACAGCTTACATAAGCTTAAATACTGAATTTTTAATACAGACTAAGTTTTTCTTAATAATTGTAAAATTGTCATTTACTTTAACTTTTGAGTTGAACGTGTCCAGAATCAAGAAAACCAGAACTAATTCTCACTACCAATTATATCTACTATTGTCATGTTATGTGTCAGGAGAATATCATTTGCCTGTGTGTTGTGATAATTTATTGTGTAATAAAAGGCTTCGGGGGTCACAAATGGTATTAAATGATGCATGGGAATGGTCATTTTTAAGTGATGATGATACTGAGGACTTTCAATCTGGTATCAAAAGACAAAGTTAAAAAACTAAGAGTGCGTGTGTGTATATATATATATAATGTATATGTATGCACATATCTAAGTATATATGTATATGTATGTATGTATATGTACATATATATACACATACACATATGTATATATGTATATATATCTAAGTATATATGTATATGTATGTATACGTACACATACAAGTATATATATATGCATATTTCTAATACTCTGTAAGAGTTAAAGATATAAAAAGGAAGGAATGAAGAATTAAATCCTGGAAAAACCAATATTCAGGAAATTGGTGAAGGAACTCCAGTCAGGAAACCACAGTGATAAAGCACAATAGAAGAGTGGGATGGGAGAAGCCAAGGAGAGAATTGCAAGTTTGCCAGTAAATACTAAATCAGTCACTGTGTGGCTAAATGTCTCTGCCTCCCAGCTAAGCTCCTTCCCACAGCTTCCTGAGGCAGGGACAAGGTTTGAGGAGAATTGCCAAATTCTTTACAAGAATTCTACCTAGAAATGAGTGGATGATACTCCTGGGTAGAAAAAAGATGTAAAAGGGACTGCTTCTTACCACTAAATTCAAGGCGGGGTGGGGGGGTGAGGGGGGAATAAAGGAAACAAAACAAAAATACCTAAGTGTGATTTTCCACAAGGTACTGACCCTCCAAGAGTTTGAATGAATGAAATGAATAAAGGCCCTTCCCAGGCAGGTGATCTGGACAGTGTACTGACCCTCCAAGAGTTTAGGTAACGACAACCCTAGAAACCATTTACAAACGATTCACTAAAAATCTCCTCAGATTGAGGTCTGGCTAATGAAGCTTTGGCCAGCTGATACAAAGAACCGGTCTTTTCACTGGAAAAGACCCTGATGCTGGGAAAGATTGAAGGAGGGAGGAGAAGGGGACGACAGAGGATGAGATGTTTGGATGGCATCACCAACTCGATGGACGTGAGTTTGAGTGAACTCCGGGAGTTGGTGATGGACAGGGAGGCCTGGTGTGGTGCAGTCCATGGGGTCACCAAGAGTCAGACACAACTGAGTGACTGAACTAATGAAGCTTCGAATTTTTAGAGGCATAATTTAAGTGCAAGTTAAATAAAAGTCATAATATTACAAAAGATAGGACATGTCTAGAAAATATATTTTAGTTGGAGACCTCTAAACAAGACAGTATGAGGATTAACAAGGGCAATGGCAGCAGAGATACCCTGTCCCAGCCTCTTCTCATGTCTCAGCTGGGTTTTAGTTTGGGTACTTATAAGGGGTTTGGACAGCAGCTGAGCCTCCAGGAGGCTCTAAAGTATGAATCCTTCACCAAGCAAGTAACATACATGAATGAGGAAGTCCACAGCCCTCCACAGGAGAGCTACCAGTTCCAATGGAAAAAAAAAAAATGCTTATTTTCCATAGTCATATAGGCAATCCTAAAACAGGTTAAGGTTTGGATAATCCTGGACATACTGGAAGATCACCAGCTGAAGTGGAAGGAGCATAGCTACTTTATATATTGAAAACTACTAGCGTAAATTGTAGTTACAGCTTATCTTGAAAGATGAAATTTCATTGGTTTTTATAAGCTGCAAAACTTGGTAGTGTTATACTACCAAAGAAGGCTTGGTCAGACTTTAGAAGGTCCAGGATCTTTTGTGAACTGGAAGCCTGGGTTTGAACCCAACCTCCATCTCACTGGCTTTGTGATCTTGTCAAGGTTGCTTAACCTCTTTGACCCCAGGTTTCCTCGAGTATAAAGGGATAATAATTATAAGGTTGTGACGGATTACATAAGATAATTATACAGCACATTTAGCAAGAGCCTGCTAAATACTCATAAAGATAATTTGAATTATTTTCTGAAGAAGTGGAAGACTATATTTCATAGTATGTGCAAAAATCAAATATTATTTATAAACATTTAAAATAATGATTAATATTTTTGGACACTTACTTTTAGATGCCAGTAAGAATAATAAACAAATGTCTTTATTAGGTCTTAAATCATCAAGTCCTTATTAAGAAATGTCATGCCTGTTGCTTTGTACCTCCCTCATCAGCCCAGAAATTATACTTTGTTCGATTTTCAGTGACATATTTGACATGTTTGCTTTCCCTATAAGTCCCACCCACTAGTGATACATCTGTAAAGCAGGTGTCTTTTCATGTCCAGGAAATGACTGACCTTGGTGACCGGGGCTTTTTCACCAGCCTGAGCTCTGGAGAGCTGACTGCTCCCAAGGCTTGTTGCTTTTTTCTGAAAAAAAAAAAAAAAAGAAAATATTAGCTTCAATGGGGGAAGATACCTTAACAATGTGGTCAAGCGCAAATTTTTCTATCAATACAAATATCTTTTGAAGCAAAATTCAGACTAATATACTCAATGTTAAGCACACAAAAAGTAAAACAAGGTTTTTATTTTTTATATCTTAGCCTGAAGACTATATAAATATTAAAAAGACAGAGTGCATTGAATAAATTGCAATTGTTCAATAGTCAATGGTTTTGGAAAACTGCCAAACTCCTCACATGGGCAGATGTCATTTTCCACCACCATGCATTCCCAGAACCGCATCACTCACTGGGACAGGGTGTGTTCTTTCTCTTACCCTGGGCACTGCAGAGCAGGCGTGAGCACAGCCTGCAGAGGGGGACTCAGCAGCAAGGATCAAAGACGCAATCCTATGTCTAAGAAACTTATCTCAGGGAAATAATAGTATAAGAGCAAAAGCCTTTTTTTCTTCACAGATATTCATCACAGTATTCTGACTTCAAAAAGCAAAAAACAATATAGATAATAATGAATGTTTATTGAGTTCTTTATTAGCTATATTGGTTTTTGTTTTTTGAAGTTAGGATACGATGATGAATAATAATGAATGTTTATTGAGTTATTGGGCTTCCCTGATAGCTCAGTTGGTAAAGAATCCGCCTGCAATGCAGGAGACCCTGGTTCAATTCCTGGGTTGGGAAGATCCACTGGAGAAGAGATAGGCTGCCCACTTCAGTATTCTTGGGCTTCCCTTGTGGCTCAGTCAATCTAATCATAATGACTGACTGAGCCACAAGGGAAGCCCAAGACTCTACACATGGACATCACCAGAGGGTCAACACCAAAATCAGACTGATTATATTCTTTGCAGCCAAAGATGGAGAAGCTCTATACAGTCAACAAAAACAAGACCAGGAGCTGACTGTGGCTCAGATCATGAACTCCTTATTACCAAATTCAGACTTAAATTGAAGAAAGTAGGGAAAACCACTAGACCATTCAGGTATGACCTAAATCAAATCCCTTATGATTATACAGTGNAACAAACAAGAGAAGACTCTACACATGGACATCACCAGATGGTCAATACCCAAATCAGATTGATTATATTCTTTGCAGCCAAAGATGGAGAAGCTCTATACAGTCAACAAAAACAAGACCAGGAGCTGACTGTGGCTCAGACCATGAACTCTTTATTGCCAATTTCAGACTTAAATTGAAGAAAGTAAGGAAAACCACTAGACCATTCAGGTATGACCTAAATCAAATCCCTTATGATTATACAGTGGAAGTGAGAAATAGATTTAAGGGACTAGATCTGATAGATAGAGTACCTGATGAACTATGGATGGAGGTTCGTGACATTGTACAGGAGACAGGGATCAAGACCATCCCCATGGAAAAGAAATGCAAAAAAGAAAAGTTGTGTCCAACCCTTTGTGACCCCATGGACTGTAGGCCACCAGGCTCCTCCGCCTTTGGGGATTCTCCAGGCAAGAATACTGGGATTGGTTGCCATTTCCTCCCTGGGGGATATTCCCAACCCAGGGATCGAACCCACCTTTTTCACTTCGCAGGTGGATTCTTTACCATCTGAACCACCAGAGAAGCCCAATTATTTATCATAACTGCAAGCAAATATACAATTACCTTAAAAGTTTAATTAAGATACCATTTTCATAGTCTTTGTGTGAGGCTCAAATAGGTAATCTTTGAGAGGAAAATTCATTCAGCAAACATTTATTGATACCTCCCATCTGCCCTGGCACTGGGTGAATGCTGAGCTTATAAGAATGAATAAAATAAATGAAATTATACTCTCGTAGAAATGAGTCTGAGTGAACTCCGAGAGATGGTAATGAACAGGGAGGCCTGGCGTGCTGCGATTCATGGGATCGCAAAGAGTCGGACACGACTGAGTGACTGAACTGAGAACTGGACTGAGAAATTTTATTCTACTGGAATACCACACAAAACTGAGTTGTTATTTTTTTAATGCTCTTAAAATTTGCTTAGTATTGTTCACTATTTTACCAGTAGCATGCATTGAGTGCTTGCATGCAATGAAAATAGTGAGATATAAAAACTGCCCAGGGTAGAGCAGGATCTGAAGCAAGTATCTGAACCCTGTGTTGAGGCTCATCATCTCTAAACTCACTGCTTTCAACAAAGGAATGCTGTTCTTTTTGCAGAATAACCCAGAGAAAACAGCTGAAGTGGAATGTGGGGACTTTTATAACACTGGGGACAGAGCAACTATTGATGAGGAGGGCTACTTCTGGTTCCTTGGGAGGAGTGACGATGTCATCAATGCGTCCGGGTAGGTGTAGCTGACCCTGAGCCAGAAAGTATCACTCTCATATGCCTTGTGGGATCTAGCTTGCCCAGACATTCCTTCGTGCATTGGTGATGGACTCTCAGACTAGTTCTGAACCATGGTAAGTATCATGCAATTTAAAGGGACTGGGAGGGAAAACTTTACTTTGGTCCCTCTTTGTTGAGGGAGCTTATTCTGTGTGCTCCTCTGAAGAAGCACACACCACAGAAAAACATAACAACAACAATAATAAAATTCACCTTTTTAGAATATGTATTATGTGATAGCGCTCTGTGCAGTGTTTTATACAATCCACTTCTCAATGCTAGAAGGTAGATGGACTATGCCCATTCTTTTTTTTTTTTTTTTAGAGGAAGAGGCCCACATTGTGCAGCATGAGGGATCTTATTTCTCTGAGTGGGGATTGAACCCGTGCCCTCGGCAGTGGAAGCACAGAGTCCTAACCACTGAACAGCAGGGAATTCCCTTGATTATGCTCATTTTACACGAGGAAACTAAGTCAGTGATCAGTGGGAAAAAACTCGCCTGAAGTTTCAAAGACAGTAGAGGGTGCAGCCCAGATTTAAACAAAAACGGTCTGACTCTAATTCTGTTGTTCCTAAGTCTTAAATAATTTATAAAGGAAATAAAATGACACATTACATAGTTTAGGAACAGGATGTAAAATTTCAACAAATGTTGAAGATAAAGAGTTTTCCTGCCAGAGGAAGCTGCCTGATTTCAGGAATCCACATTTCAGTCCTCTTACACAGCCTTTGCACAGACCTCTGGCTCCCTGTGACACTTTCCCTCTGTGCCAGGGGAAGATGTGTCTCTCCAAAAGGTGAGACCTGAGGGTCTGGGCCACCCTAGCCCTGGAATTTGCTCAGAAGGAGCCATTGGTCCTGCAGGTACCGCATTGGGCCAGCAGAAGTAGAGAATGCCCTGGCAGAGCACCCAGCGGTGGCTGAGTCTGCTGTGGTGAGCAGTCCGGACCCGGTTCGAGGGGAGGTAAGGAGGAAGACATGGGGTCATCGTGGCTGGGTGTGGGACTGGGAAGACATGTCCATGTATGCTCCAGGCCCATACCTACCCAGCCTTGGGTGGAGGGAGGGCAGTTAGTGTACATGTGCACTTACACTCTGTGGTCAGCAGGGGGCACTGTGGCCTCATCTGTGACTGAAATGATGCTGATTGGGAATGCCTCTGCTGATGCGATCTAGGAGTTAATGAACACTTTCTATGCACCAGATCTTCCTGGTGGCTCAGATGGTAAAGCGTCTGCCTGCAATGTGGGAGACCCAGGTTCTCGGAAATGGCAACCCACTCCAGTGTTCTTGCCTGGAGAATCCCAGGGACTGGGGAGCCTGGTGGGCTGCTATACATGGGGTCGCACAGAGTCAGACATGACTGAAGTGACTTAGCAGCAGTAGATTACCAACATTGATTAAGTGCCAAGTTTTAACAATTTTTAGCTGTCCATAGAACTCTACCTACCTAGTGAAAATGGTGATGATAACAATGATAGAAATGCAGATAAATTTAAACTAGCTTCAAGTTTTATATGCATTATCTCATGGAATCTTTACATAAACCTGATGAAGAATGAACCTCTTCTCTCCCCAATTCACAGGAAAGGAAATTGAGATTAAGAGAAGTTAAATGATTTTTCCGGGTAAAAAGTGGAAATCAGAAGTATTCAGATTTCTAAAAGCTCAACTGTCCTTTTGTTTTTCCATTAATTTAATGAGCATTTACCCTTGGTTTTATTTTTGGCCGCACAGTGCAGTATGGTACATGGGATCTCAGTTCCCTGACCAGGGATGGAATAGTGCCCTCTGCTGCAGAGGAGAGTCTTAACCCCTGGAAGTGCCCAGCATTTACTTTTTGAACTCGCCTGAGTCTCCACGCTGGTTCTTTACTGCAGGTAGTGAAGGCATTTATCGTCCTGAACCCAGGATTCTCGAGCCGTGACCAAGACGAGCTCACCAAGGAGCTGCAGCAGCATGTGAAGTCAGTGACAGCCCCATACAAGTACCCGAGGAAGGTGAGTGCGAGCAGATGGATGGGGTCTGGTCCCTTTGAGTGCTTCTGGGGATTCCACTGCCTCAAGCCTCATAGGATGTAGTGCAGCTGGGGTGAAGCATAAGTACCCAAGAGAACTAAAACTTTTGTCTACAGAAGAAGCTTTTCAGCTTATAGGTGTGAGGGAGCCCGCTTAATTGGATAGAACCTCTATCCTGTGTAAGAAACTCATCCATTGCTGGCATGTCAACCTAAAGAAAAAATATTAGACAATTGTCCAAATATATCCACGTAAATTATTTATAATCTTTCAAAATTTGAAAAAGACATCCAAATCAGCATCTTCCAAAGTTTTAAAAAACATTATTTGTAGTGAGATATACATTTTATATTGCAATCCACTATACATATACATACATAAACAAAAATTAGCAAAATGATATTTATCCTAACAACATGTAATGCATTCTGATACTTTTTATTCAACTTCATTTGTATTAAATGCCATGAACAACTTATAAAAATGTTCAACAAAGAGAAATTATTGTTCAAAAAATTTAAATAAAAATATTCAACAAAGAGAATAAATTATTCAAGAAATTTAATATTATTCTGTAACTTAAAATGTGATTTTTATTTTTAACATTAAAATATCATGACAATATATTATTGAGATAAAAAAAAGAATATATACAATACTATACTATTTGTTTAAAAACAAAAAGTTAATATTTCCTTCTTTTATAATAATAATTTGCTGCATTGTCTGAATGCTTACAATCCATACATATTATAAAGCTATATATCTAACATTTATTGAGTACTTACTATGTGTACCAGACCCTGGACTGAATGCTTTGCATGCATTATTATTTTATTTAATCCTCACCGTAACCTGAGGTAACCTTCCCAGTCTACAAAGAGGAAACGGAGGCTCAGACACTCAAAGTAAACTGCCTGAGATTAGAATAAATAAAAGGTGGAATTTAAAATCATGTGTACCTGACAGCAGATGTCATGCTGTTAAGATTAGGATCTGATGCTTTTTCAAGAGCAGAATATAGGATGCACAGCAGTTAAGAAGGGTTAGATGTTACTGTGGGTAACAAACGGTCCCAAATTTGTAGTGGGTTGTAACAAGGAAGATGTCTTTCTTGCTCATGCCACTTGTCCACCATGGCTTTCCTGGGCCCTTTGTTCCACATCTCCTCATATTGGGACCAGGATAAAGGAGCAACTGCCTTGTAGGTACCCACCAGAGTACTAGAAGAGATGGACAGAGAAGGTGGCCTGTCTCAGCGATTCCCAACTTTTCTATTAGAGGTGGCATACTTCACCTCTACTCATATTACATTGGTCAAAGTACATCAAAGAGCTGCATCCAACTTCAGAGAGTAGGAAAAGAATTTGACAAAAATGGTAAACCCCAAAAATGGTGGCACCAGACTGTCCCATGGTGTCCACCTCTCTGGGGGTCTGTGAAGGGGCAAAGGAGGAGAGCTGCTGGGAGTTGATAGAAAATGATGGGGATAAGGGGATCTCCATTGGAATGGGTTTGCTTTATCTTCATCCAGGTGGAGTTTGTCTCAGAGCTACCCAAAACCATCACTGGCAAGATAAAAAGAAGTGAGCTTCGGAAGAAGGAGTTTGGTCAAAAGTAGTTGGCAATAAGCTCGGAAGTCATCCTGTGACCTTGGCCAAATTCCTAACTGCCTCAGTTTCCTCATGATGGTGAAGATGAGGAGAGGAATGTTGAGAGAGGTGACTTGAAAGAGAACCAGGAAGGCCAACATTCCAGCATTTTGGTACTTTTAAATTAATATCCGTCACTATCCTTTCTTCAAATTCCCTGTTCCTCTCAGATTGCCCAGGTAGCGCTCAGAATGGAGATAAAGAAAATAAAATATTTGAGTTAACATCAACAGTGACTCTGTTGTGTGTTTATTTTGAGAGGTCTGGTGCTAAATGCTCAGTTCAGTTCAGTCGCTCAGTCATGTCCCCCTCTATGCAACCCATGGACTGCAGCATGCCTGGCTCCCCTGTCCAACACCAACTCCCTGAGCTTGCTCAAACTCATGTCCATCAAGTCACTGATGCCATCCAACCATCTCATCCTCTGTCATCCCCTTCTTCTCCTGCCTTCAATCTCCCAGCATCAGGGTCTTTTTCAATGAGTCCATTCTTCGCATCAGGTGGCTTCAGCCTCAGCATCAGTCCTTCCAATGAATATTTAGGACTGATTTCCTTTAGGATTGACTGGTTTGATCTCCTTGCAGTCCAAGGGACTCACAAGAGTCTTTTCTAACACCATAGCTAAGGTAGCCTGGCCCTCTGTAATTCCCAGAATCCCCATCAAAGATTGCCCCAGGGCCTGATTCTTCCTCCTGATTCCAGAGACTCTGGGTGACCCCTCACACTCATTCAGTGACCAGGAGCTGGAGGTCTAGGAGGACAATCTGTGGGGCCCCAGGGGTCTGGCTTGCCTCTGCCCAATTAGAGAGTGAGGCAGGAGGCAGGGCATTTGTGGTGTCTAAGGAAGGGAGTAGAGGGGAGCGGAGCCCCGCTTGGTGATTACGCTTCTCATCTGCCACCATCTGGTGGATCCACTGCCTCTCCCCCGACTAATAACGCTGATGTTGGTGCTTGCAGATTGAGCTGGGGTCAGCACAGGTGGGTGAAAGTCCCACCCTCTGGGGACCCAGGAGTCCTTCAGGACTTCACCAGCTCTTCCAAGGGACCCAGGAGCTTTATTCCCCAGCCTCTTCCCAGGAGCCCAGAATCCTCCCCAGACACCCCTCCTTATTGTGCCATCCAGGGCCCTCTGATCCCCTTGGCCTGTGATTGTGTGAACTAATCCTTCACTCCATTCATCCATGCAGACTGAGATGGAGCCACCAGAGACTGGAAGGAGTGGAGGCAGTTCAGTTCAGTCGCTCAGTCATGTCCAACTCTTTGCGACTCCATGGACTGCAGCACTCTAGGCTTCCCAGTCCATCACCAACTCCCGGAGCTTGCTCAAACTCATGTCCATCAAGTCAGTGATGTCACCCAACCATCTCATTCTCTGTCATCCCCTTCTCCTCCCACCTTCAATCTTTCCCTGCATCAGGGTCTTTTCTAATGAGTCAGTTCTTCGCATCGAATGGCCAAAATATTGGAGTTTCAGTTTCAGGACTGATTTCCTTTAGGGTTGACAGGTTTGGTCTCCTTGCAGTCCAAAGGACTCTCAAGAGTTCTCCAACACCACAGTTCAAAAGTATCAATTAGTCACACACAGCTTTCTTTATAGTCCAACTCTCATATCCATATACGACTCCTGGAAAAATTATAGCTTTGACAAGACAGACCTTTGTCAGCAAAGTGATGTCTCTGCTTTTTAATCTGCTTTGTAGCTTGGCCATAGCTTTTCTTTCAAGTAGCACGGGGGAGGCAGAAGGAGTGGAGGCAGAAAAGGTTGAGTCGGGGAGTGAGAGAAGCACACACTGTCACTCTTCTCACCCATTCCTGGAGTCACCAATAGGCAGATCCCCTCTGCAGCTGCCCTCTTTCAAGGTGCACAGATACACACTCTCACAAGGAAATACACAGACAACACCGACATGGAGACACTCAGGCACGGAATCCCCCCAGCCTCCCCTGGGGACTCAGGTGGTGGGCTCATGTATGGCTCACATGCAGACCAACAAAGCAATGGCACTCTGAGGGGAACACACACACACACAGGTGCACATACTCAGGGCCATGGGAAACAACCTCACAGGACAGACCCACACATATTTTATAGAGGCACAAAACAAACATGAGGGCAGAGACATATGCAAATACAGAACATAAGACTCATGCAAATAGACACAAAGAAGAAGACAGACAGATACAAAAAGGAACATCCAAAGGAAGAGCAACTTCACATACAACACACTCCCATACATATAAAATACAAACAACTCCAAGGACACATATGCCCTGAGACATATACACACGTATCTAATATGTAAGGCCTGAGTCACAGACACACACAGATTTACACAACCAACGTACACTCAATTCGTGACAAATTGCAACCACACAAGTGCATAGAGAGAAAAACAGAGAGACTCAATAATAGCTGTGCAATGGAAAATTCACATTCACAGTTGATATACTCACAGACACAGAAACTCAGACATACAGGTCCATCCATGCAGATTTATATAACCATAGTCACACTCATGCTGGTATCCATCTTTGTTAAAAGATGTGTGGGCACATTGGGGAGAACCCCGAGTCAGGCCAAATATGGGCAAAAAGCACAACAAAGCAAGATGCCTGGCAAGAGGGAATTTGGAAAACTGTCCCCATGTAGGCAATTTCAGTTCAGTTCAGTTCAGTCGCTCAGTCATGTTTGACTCTTTGCGACGCCATGAATTGCAGCACGCCAGGCCTCCCTGTCCATTACCAACTCCCGGACTTCACCCAGACTCACGTCCATTGAGTCAGTGATGCCATCCAGCCATCTCATCCTCTGTTGTCCCCTTCTCCTCCTGTCCCCAATCCCTCCCAGCATCAGAGTCTTTCCAGTGAGTCATAACATTCAGAAAACGAAGATCATGGCATCTGGTTCCATCACTTCATGGGAAATAGATGTGGAAACAGTGTCAGACTTTATTTTTTTGGGCTCCAAAATCACTGCTGATGGTGACTGCAGCCATGAAATTAAAAGACGCTTACTCCTTGGAAGAAAAGTTATGACCAACCTGGATAGCATATTCAAAAGCAGAGACATTACTTTGCCAACAAAGGTCCGTCTAGTCAAGGCTATGGTTTTTCCTGTGGTCATGTATGGATGTGAGAGTTGGACTGTGAAGAAAGCTGAGCGCCAAAGAATTGATGCCTTTGAACTGTGGTGTTGGAGAAGACTCTTGAGAGTGCCTTGGACTACAAGGAGATCCAACCAGTCCATTCTGAAGGAGATCAGCCCTGGGATTTCTTTGGAGGGAATGCTGCTGAAGCTGCAACTCCAGTACTTTGGCCACCTCATGCGAAGAGTTGACTCATTGGAAAAGACTCTGATGCTGGGAGGGATTGGGGGCAGGAGGAGAAGGGGACGACTGAGGATGAGATGGCTGGATGGCATCACTGACTCGATGGACGTGAGTCTGAGTGAACTCCGGGAGTTGGTGATGGACAGGGAGGCTTGGCGTGCTGCGATTCATGGGGTCACAAAGAGTCGGACATGACTGAGCGACTGAACTGAACTGAACTGAACTGTGGCTCAGCTGGTAAAGAATCCCCATACAATGTGGGAGACCTGGGTTCAGTTCCTGGGCTGGGAAGATCCCCTGGAGAAGGGAAAGGCTACCCACTCCATAAGGCCTTCCCTGATAGCTCAGTTGGTAAATAATCTGCCTGCAATGCAGGAGAACCCAGTTTAATTCCTGGTCTGGGAAGATCCCTGGAGAAGGGAAAGGCTACCCACTCCAGTATTCTGGCCTGGAGATTCCATGGACTGTATAGTCCTTGGGGTCTCAAAGAGCCAGACACAACTGAGTGACTTTCACTTCATTTTCACTGCACATGGAGTTCTTACCATGTATCAGGTAATTGTTCTATCAGAATAATTAAATTACAGATAATAATAAAATAATGCTTAAGAATACAATATATTACAGTACTATTGTAAGTGCTCTAAGCATCATCATGTGTGACGTGTATAACATCATATAACATGTATAACATGATATAATATGTAACATGTATCATGTGTAACAAGTTAGTAAATCTTAAAATTACACAATATAAAGCTGTTACTATTGTTATCCCCATTTTATGGGTAAGGAAATGGAGGAATGGGGTGAATATATGACTTGGCCGTGGTCACAGCTCATAAAAAGCAAGATATCTATTTAAGACCTTATTCTCTCACCTACCTACACTGCCTCCCACATAAGAGGTCATGCTATGAACAGCTACAGGATGAAATGTCATGTGGTTGTTTAAAGATCATGTTTAGAAGAACACTGCATTAAGTGAAAATATTTAACTTATATTTTACATAAAGAAAAGCCACATTATAAAGTAACATGCGTAGTATGATCTCTGAAGTTCATATGGGGTTATTTTCTGATAGTGGGGTTAAGAGTGCTTCCTTGTGCCTTTTTTTTTTATATATATATAACTACTTGGAGAAGGCAATGACACCCCACTCCAGTACTCTTGCCTGGAAAATCCCATGGACAGAGGAGCCTGGTGGGCTGCAGTCCATGGGGTCGCTAAAATCCCATGGACAGAGGAGCCTGGTGGGCTGCAGTCCATGGGGCTGCAGTCCATGGACACGACTGAGCGACTTCACTTTCACTTTTCCCTTTCATGCATTGGAGAAGGAAATGGCAACCCACTCCAGTGTTCTTGCCTGGAGAATCCCAGGGACGGTGGAGCCTGGTGGGAATCCCAGGGACGGTGGAGCCTGGTGGGCTGCCGTATATGGGGTCGCACAGAGTTGGACACGACTGAAGCGACTTAGCAGCGGCAGTGGCATATAACTACTTAAGTGACAAAAGGATAATAAACAAGGCGGGAAGATGAAATATACAGTTGCTTTCTCCACAAGGACTTGATATCTTGTATCTTTTACTTATGAATTTTACTTATGTGTTTCAGAGAAGCAAGCATATAAAGTTTATAATGCAACATGGCGAGATTATGATCCAGTATCTATAAAACATGAAGCATGTACTATAAGCATTGAATACATAGGAGGGGTTATCATGCAGATTAGGTAATATATAACACCATAAAGAGTTACATTTCTACTTACACACAACTTTGGGCACTTTTTGAAAAATATATAATTGAGAAGAATTTGGTTGAATAACATTTAGAAGATATTCAGCAAAATTTATATTGTTTAATTTTGTGAAACGGTCTGCTACAATTTGAGCTGAAGTTTGAGCTGAAGCCTTGTTTCCCTTCAGGGCAAATACGGTCTTAGCAAGTGGAAAAGATGAAACTCAGCTTGCTGTCCTCAGAGTCCAATGGTTTTTGCCATTCTCAGAGCCCTGCAGGGTGCCCACTGAATCAACAGGGTGGACACGTTTTAATGGGTGTCTGAGGGTCTTCAGAGGCCTCTGCAGGGGCCCCAGGCTCCAAAGTATCACCTGTAAACTAAATAGTCTCTCCCAAGCATTCATGCACTACCATCAACCAGAGGAAGAAAAAAATCCTAGATAAATGTGATAGAAATTAAAGAGGGCTTCCCTTGTGGCTCAGATGGTAAAGAATCTGCCTGCAATGCAGGAGACCTCGGTTTGATCCCTGAGTGGAGAAGATCCACTGGAGAAGGGAATGGCTGCCAAACTCCAGTTATTTTTGCCTAGAGAATCCCATGGACAGAGGACCCAAGCAGGCTACAGTCCATGGAGTTGCAAAGGGGCGGAAATGTCTGAGCGACTAACACTTTCACTAAAAAATTAGCACTTTGGGTGTGATATGGGAGATGGTAAAAGGAGGGGATGGCCTAAGTTTTATCCATATCACAAGTCTCTTTTCTAAATATAAGTTAAACAAACAGCTTCTGATAATCATAGTGCATAACATGGATTCCATGTAAGGCACTGGATATAAGAAATGAAGACGAGCATATAGCATTGGGGCTATTCATTATACTTTCATTTTCTGTTTCAACCTCCTCATTTCCAGTGAGGAACTGAAGCCTGGAAAAGTCCAATCACTGTCCACTGCTCCAGCTATTAACTTGTGGTCTCAACTGTAATCAGGGAAGGTCATGTTACAATCCTGCGCTAACTGCAGCTCCAATTCTCACATGAGAATGCACATACCAGACTCAGCTTTATCTGTAAATGAATTCTACTCCACCCGTTAGCGAAGATTTGCCCACAAAAATTAAAAACTTTTGGCTGAGTTATGAAATTGTTAAAAATAATACACATGCTGTTTTTTTAATAAATTTAACATACATAATGATTTTTATTTTACCTGTGTATAAACTTAACATTTACTTTAAAAGGTAATTTAAAAATTATGATTAAATTCAGTATCTTTTAACTCAACAGAGGATGGATATCACAGCTTTCCTGTGGGTATGACTTTGCTTTGTTCTTTGAGACAACTGAATTGCCTAGTTTACAAAGGACCAATTTAGTTTAGCTGAAACAGGAGTAGAATTTGAAAAAAATGATCTTCCATTATGTAATATTTATAGAGCTCTTAATAATGTCAGGCACTTGAAACACAGCACAAAAGCTTAGATATGCACACGTATACCACAGCACAAACCCCTTATTCTCAGATTTGTATTGTTATGCATTGTTTTGGCTGATACATGACGTGGTTCTCTCTTCAGGTGTATTTGACTTCATGCATCCTTTTACTCCGGGCTTCGCTCGTAGCTCATTTGGTAAAGAATCTGTCTGCAATGCAGGAGACCCAGGTTCGATTCCTGGGTCAGGAAGACCCTCTGGAGAAGAAACGGCAACCCACTCCAGTATTCTTGCCTGGAGAATCCCACGGACAGAGGAGCCTGGCAGGCTACAGCCCATGGGGTCCCAATCCTTGGATACAACTAGCGACTAAACCACCCACCACCACCATCCCCTTACTCACTGGACGTTTACTGAACTCTGGCTAGAAGCCTGGTCCTGTTCTAGGCAGTGGTGATATAATGACCAATTGAACAAAATCAAGTCTTACTCCTGTACTGCTTACATTCCAGTAAGAGGACTCAGACTCTAAATAAGTCAAAAAACACCAAGATGGTTTCAGAGAGTGAAGAGTGTTGTAAAGAGAATAAAACAGGGTCATGTAACAGAGAGTAGCTGGCTGAGGGTTCCTTCAGGCAGGATAGACAAAGAAGTGACATTTGACTGAGATCTGACTATAAATAAATCAAGCATAAATTGTGGCATGGGGGAAGGGAGGCACGGATAAAGGTCCTGGGCTGGATTTAGCAAGCTGGAGGAACAGAAAGAAGTCGCTGCCGCTGAAGCAAGGTGGGCACCGGCATACATGGAACAAGGTGATACGAGATGCTAAATCAAGATGCTTAGTCCAAAGGGATGTGGGTTCATGACTGACCCACAGTCAGGAGGGCTGGGATCACCAGCTTCTTCCAGCCTTGGCTGGCTTCCTGCCTTCTCTGGGTACCTACCATCTAGTCCTTGGGAGTCTTTCTTGTCTCCATGGGAAAAGTTCTCCAAGTCCCTTGGCTTCACGTCACCGTGAACTTATCTTGGGCAGTCTTCCTCACCCTCACCCCCTCTACCCACCTCACCATCAGCATCAGTCCTTAGAAATCCCACTCTGGCCTGGACACGTATCTCACCCAGCTAGGTCTGCACGTTCACAGCTCTGACAGGCCTGGGTCTACCCTCAGAAAAAATGGAATTCATTTACTCACAGTAAGGGGAAAGCTCAGAACAAGCTCACTCCCATAGGATTCTGCCTTTGTCTTAACACACAGACATGCTCTGGTCTCTATAAACAATTAAGCTGTTACATGAGAACACCAGTACCAGGATAATTCAAAGTTTGAGTTCAACTAATTTTTCTTCGAGGCCACTGAACAGATTTTCGCTGGCTATTCAACTGCATTCCTCCTAACATTTACGAGCACGTCTCTGTTTTACGTAAATTTTATAGAAAGGAAATGGTCAGGAACGGTCTGCCCCTGGTCTGTGGCTGAGTCACTCTTCCTGGCAGGCCAGCCTGTCATAGGGCCTCAGTCTTAAAAACAGTTGACAGAAGTGTCACCATCCATACCAGATCTGCCTCTATTGGACTCTGACTCCAGGACATCAGGTCCGGTCCATTTACAGGGAATTTGTGTGATTTTTTTCCTGCTCAGGTGCAGACTCCTGAGAAGACATAGGCCCTGTTTCCACGGACCATGAATCCACACCTTTGGCTAGAAGCTGCCTCTCCCATCTCAAAAGAAGTTCAGAGTCTGCCAGCCAGGAGACCCATAAAACAGGCATCTCGTCTTGAGCAGACAAGATGGATAAAGAATGCACAGATTATATCCATCCTATCCGCTGTTGCAGGAGGACATGAAAGGAATTAATGGCGTGCCTTTCTTGGATGTCTGTTGTGGTTCATAGCAAAAGTTGAGTACTGAATGGGTTGGGTATTGATTGAATCGGAACTCAAGTCTCAAAGTAAGAATTCAAGTTTTCAAAGTAACAGTGAAATTCCCAGAGCCAGGCAAAGCTGCTGCGTCACTATCTTCTAAAATCTCAGCAAAGGCCCCTTAAGTGAGGCCTCATGACAGCCTGAGGCCTGATGACTCTACATAGAAAAGGGCCGAATCCTCCAGAATAATGGTCCTGCTGTTTGATACATGTGGCAGGAAAATCCTGGCTGCAACCAAATGCCAGCTGTGAGACCTCGGTCAAGTTTATGAGCACTTCTAAACACTCACTTTCTCACCTGAGCGATGAAAATAACCCTACTTGTATCTCAGAAAGAGACTGAGAGGACTGTATGAGATGAAGTGTGGCCTGAAGTCTGTGGCTCACAGGTTAGAAATCCCTGCTCTGGTGGAGAGAGAGGCCCAAGGCCTTGAACCAGTGGCAGCGGGACAGACTCATCAACCTAGGACAACCCCTGTGCATCTAATTTTAAATCATAATGGGTCTTAGTGGCTGCCGAGAATTTTTTTTGAGCTTTGTTATTTATATAATACATGTGCTTAGTCACTTAGCCATGTCCGACTCTTTGCAACCCCATGGACTACAGCCCACCAGGCTCCTCTGTCCATGGAGATTCTCCAGGCAAGAATACTGGAGTGGGTTGCCATGCTGTCCTTCAAGGGATCTTCCCAACCCAGGGATCGAACTCAGGTTTTCCACATCATAGGTGGTTTTTCTATCATCTGAGCCACCAGGGAAACCCATTTATATAATAGAAAAATAATTGTTTTTTCATTGAAAAGAAAGTGATTTTTTTTTTTTTTTTAGGACTGGTCATGATTCTATTACCTGGAAACAACTTGATCCTTTTCAGGTTTGCTTTTAAGCTTTGTTAGGTTGAACAGAGCAGCCTTCAGAGCAGAACTAATTTTTCTTAATACAGTGAGTACTATACCCAGCAATTCTGACTGGTGAGAACATGTCCTGTGACTGGTCTTACAGGAACTCTGGAGATGATATGAAATTATATATGCAATGCATCTAAGCCCACACTCAGAGATACTGCGATTACTCAATAACTGCTGTGCACGGTAGGTCACTTCAGTCGTGTCTGACTCTCTGTGACCCCATGGACTAGCCCACCAGGCCCCTCTGGCCATGGGATTCTCCAGGCCAAGAATACTGAAGTGGGTTCCGTGCCCTCCTCCAAGGGATCTTCCTGACCCAGGGACTGAACTCACGTCTCTTGTCTCCTGCACTGTAGGCGGGTTCTTTACCACTAGCGCCGCCTGGGAAGCCCAATAACTGCTAGCTGAGGGGAACCTGGGACCGCTTCCGGGGTCAGAGTTGAAAGGCTTCCCTGATGAGCGTGGCCTGCCAGAGCCAGAGCAGCAGGTCCCGGTGTTCGTGCATCAGTTGTCAAAGATGACGGCCCCTCTGGACCTGGCGCTCTCAGGCCTCCTAGGTGTTGACAGGGTCACACGGTGTGTGAGCGTGTGTGTGGGAGGGTGATCCAGGGTCATCAAGATCCGCAGGAATAAACATGACCTCAGTGTTTCTGGGAGTGGCAAGGCTCCTTCTGAGGTACTACAGGGTGTCAGGACAGGATATGGGCTAGGCGATTTCAGCAGCCTTTGTGGCACATTTCCATATTAGTAAAATACCTGTGGAACACTCAAGCTCATTGCTAAATGAACAAAGAAGCAAGTCAGTGACCAGGCGTATAAAAGAGAAAAATGTCACAACTCAAATCCCTTCACAGTAAAAGCAGGAACTTCGGTTTGTAAGCTGGGCCACAGCCTCCTGGCAAACACAGGTTTGTTTCCCTTTTACACTGGTGACAGTCTTATGTAAGCAAATTGAGATTAAAAAGGAGGGAGTGTTTCTGCCTTAAATAACTAGAGAAAACCTTAGACCACTACATGCTGCAGCAGTTTCCAGATGCTGGATACCAGTCAGCAAGGACGGGGTCCCCCAGCGAGGGAATCAAACCAGGGACGTCCTGTGATTGCCACCGTCTACAGCCCGCGGAGTTTCCGGTGGTCAGATCATGCGGTGGCTGGCTGTCTGTCTGGGTTGAGATGAAGTTGGGAGTTCAAAGGTCAAGGGAAGGGCACCAGAGAGGAGAGCTGCAAAAGTTAGCTCCAGAGATGTGCATGTGAGGAAAGCCCGAATGTGGGGAAAGAAGACCCAGAAGGAAGGACAGAGACATAATCAAAGGGTTTCCCGCGGGCCAGGACCAGGACGTGTTGCCAGCAGTCAGAACCACTGGGTAGAGAACGAAGAAGAAAAAGGCTTCTCCTCTAACAGCTGCTCTGGTCCAGCCAAACAAAGGCTAAAAGCAAACCCCAAAGTGTCAAAGTGATCAAAGCGTCTCCAGTAACTAAAGGATGTTCCAGAACCAAGCTCCCGAAAACTTAAAGCAACAGTAACAAAAAGCACTCGCACAATATAAAAATCACATCTGTTTGTCATCTAATAAAAAATTACAAGGCATGTCTAGAAGCAGAAAAATGCAACTTTGGGCTTTTCCATACACAGGAAAACTATAATGTGCAAGAAGCACTGTATCTTGATTGCAGGGCTGGCTACGTGAATCTACAGGTAATAAAATGGCATAGACTATAAGTTTCCTAGTCTTGATATCATATTATAGTTGCAGACCACGTAACCAGTGGGGAAATGGGGTGAACGGTATGTCGCACCAGCTGTATTATCTTTGCAACTTTCCAGCAATCTATAATTATTTCAAAATAAAAAGCTTTCTAAAAGTATATTTAGGAGAAAAATAGCAAATGTCTTAATAAAACCACCCAGGGACTTCCCTAGCGATTCAGTGGTTAAGACCCTCCACTTCCATTGCAGGGGACATGGGTTCGATTTCTGGTCAGAGAACAAAGATTTCACACGGCCAAAAAAAAAAAAAGGATGAGATGAAAAATACACTGCGATTAAGAACTGATGAGACATTGCAGAAGAAAAGGTTAGTGAACGTGGAGACATGGCAATAGAAACAACCCAAAATGAAACAGAGAGTGAAGGGCTAGAGGACAGACAATGAGCATCGCTGGGCTGTGGGGCAATCCCACGCCGCTAATGCACGCACAGCCACGACCTCCAAAGAAGAGAGAGATGAGGAGACAAAACAAAATACTTGAAGAAATAATGGTCAAACATTTCCAAACTGCATGAACATATAAACTCACAAGAAGCTCAGTAAATACCTATTAAGAGTGATGAGTTGGGTATGAAGGAGCAAGCTGGGTTTTAGACTCCCATCCCTCAAAGATTCAAGAGATAACGGAGTCAACCCATGGGTGAGAGCTTTTCCTCTGCCCCAGCTAAGTCATGGGGCCGTCCACTGCTGTGAAGGTGTCACAGAGTTCCAGTGATTCTCCTGTCCACCCCAAAGGGTGAGAAGGGAGCTTGTCCACCTTTCCCCCAAAGTTACAGCCCTCCAGAGGAAGCAGACTGGGGATTCTTCAGCTTGCAACAATCTCTTAAGTAACAGATCAGATGCTACATTTGATGGAATTTGTGAGCACACAATTACCCAAAAACTTTTGCATTAAATGAACACTGAAAACCCTCAAAGGTTTAACTTGGTAGCTGGTGTGCCTGAGTGCTCAGTTGCTAAGTCATGTCTGACTCTTTACAACCCCAAAGAATGTAGGTCACCAGGCTCCTCTGTCCGTGAGATTTCCCACGCAAGAATACTGGAGTGGGTTACCATTTCCTTCTCGAGGGCATCTTCCTGATCCAGGAATCAAACGTGCATCTCCTACACTGGCAGGCAGATTTTTTTTTTTTTTAATCAGTGAGCCACCAGGGAAGCCCCCTGGTAGCTGGACTACTGAAATAATTGCTTAAGCTGTTTTAAAAATCCTGTATGTTGAATGGTCTCCAACACATTATCTGATTATCCTTAAAAGCAAAACAAATATTTATCCTCTGAATGTCAATTTAAGTGTTTGAAACTACTGGAAGTTAATCAGATTCATATCTGATAACTATGGGAAGGCTATCAAAATGAAAAATCGTGATTTTAATGAAAAAAATATCGAAGGGGGATATGAAACAGTTTTGTGTCCTGAATGCAAAAGTGAAATTAGTTTCAGAATTATTTGAACAATGGACATTGTAAATACATAAGTTTTCAAGTTACTACTGAATTTTGTTTTATTGATTTTAAGTCACCATTTTCTTTCCTATTGCATACTGATGCATCTTAAAATCAATATAAAGCTTTGGTCAGAGATTAGTTGATAGTTATCTTTCTTTCTTTCTTAGCATTTTCTAATCAGTGCATTTTTAGATCAGTGGTGTCTTAGGTTTGATGAAATGTAGTATTTTTCAGGATAAGGACTCTCATTAAAATATTTTGACATATTTGTTGACAAGTCAGTTCCATTAGTTAAGTCATCCCATAAAATGAAAAGCAAATATTGTGTTTCCACATGAAAACACATGATTTATCGGAAAATAGTATCTAGAAAAAGATTCTTTACAAGGAGAGACAGATTCCCCAATACTAGCAATTATAAGGCTGTGACTTTTATTCATAACTGTTCTTTTACACCATGGTTGTAAGCAGTCTACGGACAAATACAAATTGCTTTCACTACAGAAACACGTATAAATGGTGTTACCCCAAACGCAGTTCAGTAAATAGGCTATGTTAGTCCCCTGCGAAACACTGCTAAATAGGTCACAATGATAAACCCTAAGATCAACTCATAACCTATTACACAGAAAGTCACTCACTGAATGAATCATCCCGTCCACAACAGTCTTAGTAACGCACGTTACGGTGGCCACCATGGAGTTTGTTTCCTGAGCCCTCAGCGCCATTTCTGGTCTCCAGGCAGAAGGCCTTGGGGTGCTTGAGCGCAGGCCTCTCTGTCTGAGGTGGCCGCACTGACGGGGGGGTGGGAGGATGCTTTCTTCTCCCACTTACTTGGGCTGGGGCTCAGTTTCCCTGGGGCCCCACTTCCTGCCCACCAGGAGGGCGCAGCTGTCCTTACACTCCCTTACATTTCAAAGCCAAGGGAATGGAATGATTTACCCTTGCTTAAAGATCTTTCGAGTCAAAAGAGGGCATGAGGAATAAAGACGGCAATGAAGAGTCAGGGAAGTGAGTGACAGAAACTGACAACAGCCTTAAAAACGTCTGTGGAGTTGGCATTAGGTAGAATCTTTTAAATAGATAACTTTATAAACAGTTTTGGACACTAGTTAAGAGTATACACTCTGGAAAATGAGTTCCATCCTGGGGTCCACTATTATATAACTGTGTGACCTTGGACAGGTTATTTAATCAAGTTGTGCCTCAATTTTCTCATTAGGAGAATGGGGGTTGTTGTAAGGAGTGTGTGTGTGTGTGTGTAACCCCTACATATGTTCAATATCAAATGAGCACTAGTTCTTTACTACTATTATCAAATCTATAAAGACAGTGCTTATATAATTTGCTTTCTGTCTTATTAAACTACTTCTCACCGAGATGTTAATAATTAATATATTATCCCTTCTACAAATATCTACAATTTAAAAACAGGATGCACGGGAGGGCAATCCTTAATTCAGAGGTTAAGGAAGTTGCTACTGGTGGAATTTCAGACATCAACACTAATCCAACTGGGAAAATATTAGATGATACCTCCTAAACATAGCTACTCAATAAGATTCCTCCCCCTGTCCCAGGTAGGGATGGTATGTATCTCTGAACCTATATAAGTTTTATGTCACTTAAAAAAAAATTCTTTTATTCATAAAAATGTGTCATTTTCAGAGGAAACAATTAGTTTTCACTGGATTTCAAAAGAACCATACACTAAAAATAATTAAAAATCCCTGCCCTCTATGCCCTTATGGCAGAAAGTGAAGAGGAACTAAAAAGCCTCTGGATGAAAGTGAAAGGGGAGAGCGAAAAAGTTGGCTTAAAGCTCAACATTCAGAAAACGAAGATCATGGCATCTGGTCCCATCACTTCATGGGAAATAGATGGGGAAACAGTGGAAACAGTGCCAGACTTTGTTTTTTTGGGCTCCAAAATCACTGCAGATGGTGACTGCAGCCATGAAATTAGAAGACGCTCACTCCTTGGAAGAAAAGTTATGACCAACCTAGATAGCATTTTCAAAAGCAGATAAAAGCCTCTTGATGAAAGTGAAAGAGGAGAGCGAAAAAGTTGGCTTAAAGCTCAACATTCAGAAAACGAAGATCATGGCATCTGGTCCCATCACTTCATGGGAAATAGATGGGGAAACAGTGGAAACAGTGCCAGACTTTATTTTTTTGGGCTCCAAAATCACTGCAGATGGTGACTGCAGCCATGAAATTAGAAGACGCTTACTCCTTGGAAGAAAAGTTATGACCAACCTAGATAGCATTTTCAAAAGCAGAGACATTACTTTGCCGACTAAGGTCCGTTTAGTCAAGGCTATTGTTTTTCCTGTGGTCATGTATGGATGTGAGAGTTGGACTGTGTAGAAGGCTGAGTGCCGAAGAATTGATGCTTTTGAACTGTGGTGTTGGAGAAGACTCTTGAGAGTCCCTTGGACTACAAGGAGATCCAACCAGTCCATTCTGAAGGAGATCAACCCTGGGATTTCTTTGGAAGAAATGATGCTAAAGCTGAAACTCCAGTACTTTGGCCACCTCATGCGAAGAGTTGACTCATTGGAAAAGACTCTGATGCTGGGAGGGATTGGGGGCAGGAGGAGAAGGGGACGACCGAGGATGCGATGGCTGGATGGCATCACTGACTTGATGGATGTGAGTCTGAGTGAACTCCGAGAGATGGTGATGAACAGGGAGGCCTGGCGTGCTGCGATTCATGGGGTCGCAAAGAGTCAGACATGACTGAGCTACTGAACTGAACTGAACTGAACCTTCAGGAGAATTTGTTTGCAATACACATGTATCTGACTTTCTATTAGAGAATGGGTCTTGTTTGTTTGTTTGTTTTTCTTGGTCATGCTGTGTGGCATGCAGGATCTTAGTTCCCCACCCAGGATTAAACAGATGCCTCTAGCAGTAGAAGGGTGAAGTCTTAACCACTGGGCCACCAGATAAGTCCCAAGAATAGCTTTTTGTAAAATAAGTGTGCAGCAGTTGTGGTAGATGCTGTTTGGTGCCCCACCTGGGAGCTCTTTGCTGGCTGGCTGGTGCCCACCACCCTGGCTGCTGGCAGTGTCACCCACTAAGGGCTAACAGCTGCCCCCTCTCACGTCTCGCTAACCCCTTCACTGAAGGGAACAGTCATGAGGTTAGGGTTCAACTTTATAGGAACCCCATCCTGGCCAACTTTTCCCCCTTCACACTCTCTCTAATAAGTTTTTCCTAAAGAGCACTTCATAACCGTGATCCTTGTCTTCATCAAGCTTCACAGACAACTGTGAATTAGAAGGGATTTAGAAGATATCAGAGCAAGAAAGGCATCATTATTCTCTTTACCACCTACTCTTTCTATTGTGCCTCATTGAGTTCTAGCCACATTGGCTATTTTAATAGTTTTCCATTTTGATTCATTTTCAGAAAGAATATGTGTAGGAAAGCTTATTGATTTAACTCTATTATCCACATCTATAAGAAGCTAAGTAAAGGAAATCAGTCCTGGGTGTTCATTGGAAGGACTGATGCTGAAGCTGAAACTTCAATACTTTGGCCACCTGATGTGAAGAACTGACTCATTGGGAAAGACCCTGATGCTGGGAAAGATTGGAGGCGGGAAGAGAAGGGATGACAGAGGATGAGATGGTTAGATAGCATCACTGACTCAACAGACATGAGTTTGAGTATGCTCCAAGAGTTGGTGATGGACAGGGAAGCCTGGTGTGCTGCAGTTCATGGGGTCGCAAAGAGTCGGACATGACTGAGTGACTGAACTAAACTGAACTAGTCACTAATGTCCTATAATAGACCGTTGATCCAAATTATAGGCAAAATATCTATGAAAAAAATTTTAAACGTGACCATGGCCAGCACTCTAGTGAGCTCTTCACAGTAATAGCAAAGGTTACAGTCCTTAAAGAATGTTTGCCACGTGATGTAAAATATTGTTAGAATAGTATTTGCATTGTGCACTATGATTTTTAAACACACCATCATAAATATTTCATTTGTCTCCACAGTAACCCTGTGACCTGAGTAAAATTTTGGAATCTCAGTTTCACAAATGAAGGAACTGAAGCTCAGGGATATAAAGGGACTTGCTCAGTGTCTAATAGTTATGAAGTTACATGGTGAAATTTGACAGAGTTTTATTTTTAGCAGATTTGGAGCCTTTCAACTTTATTGCCTATTTTATCCACTTTATCATGCTCTGTCATTTCTTAAATTACTGGACTTTATAACATCCGCTTATGGTTTAGTCATCATAAAACTCTGTGGTACTATTTGTATTCTAGAATTTCTACAAGGCAGCAAAATAGGCTGCATAATTAAATACCTAATTTTTATGAACTTGATGTGTTAAGATTTTTATTTCTCTCCACTTATAAATTTGATTTGTGGTTCTGTAAAATTAATGTCCATTGATTTCTCGGAGAGCTATGCATTGGCTACACAGATGATTTGGTTTTTAGAAAAACCAACAGTACATCATTATTGATTATGTATTGCCTTTCTTTAAGAGCTATTCAGAATGTGAATACTCTTCTAAATGGGTACTCAGACATGTACTTTATTTAATTCATTTTCCCAACTCAGCCTGTCTCCTAGCCAACTACAGTATAGTTTACTTTAGAAATATCAAAATACTTTTTCAGCCAAAAAAAAAAAAAGTCAAAAAAAACATAGTCAAACAAGAAAATATTGCCCCAAGCGTTAGCTTTTATACTTGGAGCAAATATATGGTTTTAGCTTAGTGGTAGAGAATAGAAATCATCTCTTTTCTGTGGCTTAAAAGAATATACTCTCAATTTACCTTATCTCCTTGAGTTTGCGCAATTAAAAGCAACAATGGGAATATTGATGAGGCACAGAGGGAACACAGAACTATTGAGGGGCTCAAGCATATCTTGGAAATTGCCATTCCAAATGCCTCATGCACTTATTTCTAACTCTGGGAGTGCATGACAGAGCCAAGCAGGTTTCATGTAATTGCCATACTCTAAGAGTTCCAGAGGGAAATTACTGATCACAATTATTTACTTAAACACAAATGGAAAACTCAAGTAACCTCAGGGTCACACAAAAACAGCTCTGGACTTGGGTTACAACTTCAGAATTATTGGGGAAGAATAAGCAGTAAGGCCATCAGGGTGCATTGAGCACTCTCACCATAATTAAAGACCGACTTGCAGCCAAGTGACATTACCCGCCACTCTGGGAAGGGAGAGGGTTTGTCCATTCCAGAAGATCTCTAAGCATTAGGTGCTTGGCACACAGTTCTAAGCCTTTAAGAAAGCATGCTTCCTTCAGTGTTGTTGATATACTGATTGTCATGGACTGTAAATTACTTCTTAATCCTCAACAGTCATGTTATCAAAGGATGTATATACCGTGCCAGGCTTGGCATGGAGCTTCAAGCACCACACACAGAAGGTGTCCGTGTACAATTAGCTCTAATGAGCGTAGAGAGCTGAACTCTGCAAGCTGCAAACAAACATAACCTGCAAGCTGATCAAGTCAATCAGATCTGGAGATCTAACTATTAGATTCGCAGAAGGTACAATGCTCTTTGCAAGGTTATTATAATAACAAGATGAACAAGGATTAGGGATGGAACAAGAAATACACGTGAAGTTCTAGTTGAAAAAACTTTACTACTGCCAGCTGAACACATTCAAGCAATGATTTAAGCCTGTGGATGGACTGAGATTATTGTCATTGTCTAGCTATTTCATTAAAGCTGGTTTGGGTCACTGTGAGGGCCAAGTTTTTTCCCAGAGATGGGTCTTCACACAAGAAAATAGACAGCTCTGTTCTGTAGCCTCCATAAAACTCTACTTTGGCTACCAGTCCTTGAAGATGGAGATGCAAGGACTTACTTCCATGAAACGTGTAAAAAATAAGTAAAGCAGAGAACTGAGGTGACATAACAATAATAGAGAAAATTTTTTTGTAATATTTCTTTTTAAGATACCTGTTGAGTTAGCTGGCAGAAATGAGGGTGTTTTTGTTTCTTGGGTTTGGGTTGTTTTTTTTTTTTTTTTGCAGGGGCAAGGGAAAGATTAGTTTTACCTGCATAATTGTTTCTGGTTCCACCTGCCAGGTATTGATAGCAACAGACCAGACATCCAGGCTCCTTCTCAGGGTCCAGAGGGATCTCATTAGAAGCCAAAGTTGACATAGTTAGCGGCAGCTGGTTTGACCGTGACCAAAGCCACACATTTCCTTGTCTAATCTGGCTTGTTGCTCTTCAGTTGCTCAGTCATGTCCGACTCTGCAACCCTGTGGACTACAGCATGCCAGGCTCCCTGTCCTTTACCACTTTCCAGAGCTTGCTCAAAATCATGTCTGTTAAGTTAGTGATACCATCCAACCATCTCATCCTCTGTCATCCCCCTCCTCCTGCCTTCAATCTTTCCCAGCATCAAAGTCTTTTCCTTAGGAAAAGGCTTAGGAGGAGAAATAGCAGCACTAAAAATGAAAGATTTCATTTTCACTGCAGTTTCCCATAGGACATTTGAAAGGCATGACTATTCTGAGAAGGTGGACAATGGGGGAAACCAAGGCAGAGTTCAAGAATTACTTGCCCCAAATCAGAGCACTGAGACAGCCAACTGCCCCAGGTGCAGTGGCACATGTCAACAGAGGCGTCTGGAATTAGTCAGTCACCCACAAAGACGCCCACTGTTCAGTTAACCTGATTCTCAGACAACACCTGAAAACAATGTTTGCAAGTCTCTGTGATTTACCAAGGCCTTCCTTTGTCATGGACTTCTACTTCACACTTTTTTAAAGCTTTTAAAGTTTATTTATTTACTTTTGGTTGCACCGGGTCTTTGTTGCTGCACGTGGGCCTTCTCTAGTTGGGTAAGCAGGGGCTGCTCGCGGTTGCGGTGCACGGGCTTCTCATTGCAGGGGTTTCGCTTGTAGCGCACAGGCTCTAGGGCACACAGGCTTCCGTAGCTGTGACGCACGGGCTTAGTTGCTACATGGCATGTGGGATCTTCCCGGAGCAGGGATTGAACGCGTGTCCCCTGCATTGGCAGGCAGATTCTTAACCACTGAACCACGAGAGAAGTCCTACTTCACCCTTTATACATTATCAGATTGACTACAGATACTTAGAGAATTAGGATTATCTGGAAGACTTAAATTTGTAAAGATTCTCGTTCCCAAACATTAACGTTGAATCTATTTCCTGGTATAAGTCAGGACAAATTAACTCAATCAGACTGTAATACAAGAGACTGGTATTTGAAGCTTTTTTCCTGGTGCAACAAAATGTTATATTGTTGCTTTCCAGTTATCAGGCATTGTATTAATTTCTTAAAAACTGGAAATATTTAAAATCTCACTAGATTATTAAACATGCTATTTGCTGCTGAGGAGAAAGACTACTTTAAGGCACTACCTTGTTGGTTAAGCCATGTGTGCAGGAGACAGCACATGACAAACATTTGAGATATGCTGCCCCGGGCTCGGGGTCTGCAACCACCTCTGTAGACAAGCGGGATCAGCAGACTCTGATTCTTTCCAAGATCTGTGGCTCTTGAAGTCAAAGCTTTTCCATGTATACAAATTAAGTTATATGCACAAAAGAAGCATTGAAAGAAAAGAAGTTGAGGCTCTACCCTAATATTACTCCACCATTCTTGTTCTAAAGAAATCCATCGTATCCTTTCATAGTTTAAAAAAAGGGGGAAATTACTTATTTCAGAAAAATAAGTCATCAGTATTTGTCTTCATATGTTCATGTGCTCAACAACTGACAGGCAGGTGCTTTTTTTTTTTTTTAATGAACGTCTGTTTCATTTTCTGAAATGAATTCGTCTATTCTAAAAGCCTAAATGTAATGCTTTGTTTTCAGTTATTCCAAGAACTGAGAGCATTAATTATCCCAGCAGCAAGTCAAACTAAAACACTGGTTACAGACATTTAAACTTTGACCCTAAGTAGTAGTTGCCCTTCAAGATGATTCATTTCAGTTTTTCCCTTTAGAGGACTAATCTTTCAACNCTGAAATGAATTCGTCTATTCTAAAAGCCTAAATGTAATGCTTTGTTTTCAGTTATTCCAAGAACTGAGAGCATTAATTATCCCAGCAGCAAGTCAAACTAAAACACTGGTTACAGACATTTAAACTTTGACCCTAAGTAGTAGTTGCCCTTCAAGATGATTCATTTCAGTTTTTCCCTTTAGAGGACTAATCTTTCAACCCTTCCTAGACAACCTATAATTCTGCTCCTTTGCCCTCTCTAAAATCACCCAAGTGCTGTCTGCCTTCCAGGGAGATTTACTGCCCTGATGGCAGAAGCAGTGAAGGTCAGCTGAAAACTTCGGGTCTATCTGCCCAGGGACAGGGGATTCCTAGATAATTTTAGCAGTCCCCGAAAATAATGATTGGTTTCATTAACCCGATGACAGGCCAAACTACTACCCCATTATAACAAGGAGGTTTTTTTTTCTTCACTGGGAAAAATTCATTCACTGAATCTTTGAGTATAATGATAACTAACTGTGGGGCAGAGTAAATACGTCTAGCTCTGTAGCACCATAAATAAGCCATTAAAACAACAACTGCAGAAGTTCGTGGGGTGGTTGTCTTTTGCCCTTTAAGTGCATATAGAGTTTGGTTCTCATTCCACATTGCTCACTTGCTTTCCTCAGGGGCATGCCACACAGGCGCCTCTGTTTTATCATTCATCATGAAGCCTCTTCAGACCTGGCATCCTAACTTATCTTAAAAGATTTATGAGATGATTTCAGCTAAGTTCCTTGGAGGGTTTGCTCTCAAACTCGGTTAATATCCATAAACATAGTGAGAGCTAGAAATTGACTCTGATTGCTAAAGTCAATTCTCCATTACCTGAGAGGGGCTTACCCCTGGCTCCTCACTACTTCTTGCCTGTGGGTCAGCCCACCCAACATCAGAAGGAGCCTTGGTGGGGGTTGAGATGAGAGTATGAAGGTCTTGGAGGTTGGTGAGTGTGCCTTTGGCTCAGTGTGTTTCCCATGTTTGCTAAGGGAGATATTGACAGCCATTCATTCAATATGCACTAAGTTAATTTATGATTAACTTCTTAGTTATTTTCTAGGTCTTTTCCCCCACTAATTACACATTTAAATTCTAAATAATAAAATTTATCACAGATAGGACATTGTATTGTTGAACAAATCCACAGATATTTGTCTATGTAATGGTCCTCCGAATCAATTTTCAATCTCAAGTGGGCAAAAAGTAGAAAGAAAAACATACCAATAGCATGGGGCAAAGCTTTGGAATATCAAAGAGTTGAGTTCCTAAGAGTTGGCTTAATTTTGTAGTTGGTGTTGTAAAAAGCGTTGTTCAAATAATAGAGAAGTGGAATTTCTTTGAATCCATACCATCTCTTTTCAGGTTTCAATTTCTGGAGTTAGGATAAAAGCACCAAAGGGGCACTCCAAACACATTCCTGATGCATACTGAAGAGACATGATGTCCTCTCTCAAGGAGCACATAATTGGACAGTTTCCATAAAACTGTCTTCAGAAATCATTCTCTTCGATTGCTTGGCCCTCATTTACCTTCTCAAAGGCTGATATTGGCTCCCTCCCTTGACCTATATGAAGTCAGAGATTCTCATCTCAGTCTAAAATGTCTTCAAAGAATTGTTCCCTCTTAAATCTCCTTCCTTTGCTCCTTTTATGTTTGTCTCCCTCTCTTTCAGGCTGGATTAATGAACAAGTTAAATGCTATATATGAGTTATTTGGCTTATATTTGTCCCTGTTTTAAGGTAAAACTCCAGTTTTACCAATGAATAATTCTACATTTTTCTGTCGGGACATCTACACCCAGAATACACACACAAAAAAGTTATTGGTTTTCTAAATCCTAGCCCATTACCTCACCAATTGCTATTCTTGTTTGGAGGTACTATGTGGACTTGAAAGACATAATGTAGCCTGGTTTCCTTCATAAGTTTCTGTCTCATTTTTCTTCCTTTATTCAAACTTGCTTTGTCCCTTTTTCATCCTTTCATCCTTCAGTTTGATTATTAATCACTCATCCTTGTTTTCCACCAAACTTAGATTTAATTTCTTAATAAAAATCTCCCAAATACTAAATCAGCATTTCCTATGCAACCTAACACACAATCATTTGCATTGTGAATGAGGATTTGCCATCTAGCCATAAAAACATCTGCTTCCAAAAACAAAGTCAGACATATTTCTTTTGTTGATTTTTATATTTTCATTTTTGGCTTCCTTAGAAGCACTGGATTTATTGTCCCATTACCATGATTTGGTCCTTCACTTTTGTATTGTCGACCCTTCCATCTATTAACTGATACAATCATTTTCCTTCAAAAATGGAAATAAATCTGCTCCAACTTGGGATGGATATATAATTGATGCCTTGGGTTGACTTCCTTGCTTAATTTCTCACTTTTTTTTTTTTTTTTTTTAGCACCCCCTCTGTCTCTGTTCTTACTTGTCAACTAGGGGCAATACCTGGAAGCAGTTTGATAAGAAGTAGCATTGGTTACATGTACGTTTGCTCCAACCCTCAATGAATTCTGCACTAGTTCCCTAAGGTTTCATCAAGATAACCTGTTTGCTGCTATGCTGCATGAATGCTCAGTCATGTTCAATTCTTTGCAATCCCATTGACTGTAGCCCGCCAGCCTCCTCTGTCCGTGGGATTTCCCAGACAAGAATATGGGAGTGTGTTGCCATTTCTGACCCAGGAATCAAACTGAACCTGTCTAGGGCTTGGCTATGCAAATGAGCCTTTCTGAAAGTTTTGCAAGGAAGGGAGTACCTTCCATACAGCAGTCATTAATACCATGTTACCTCATTGAAGTGTTGCAAACAGCCTCATGAATTATGTACCATTACCCCTATTTTGCAAATAAGAAATCAACCATCTCACAGATAAAGTGTCTTTGCCCAGATTACATAGCTGCTAAATAGCAGAGATGAAATTATTGCCCGAGTTGGTCTGGCATTCAAAGTATCTGTTTTGTCTACAATAGAGAACATCATTCTGTCGCTAAACAAATTCTACTCTTCCAAGAAACAAAATAAGACCTGCAAACCCACTCTCTCTCCAGGCCAAAAGAACAGAATTCACAATTTTTGTTAATGGCCCACTCTATATTATTCCCAGGTGATTGGAGGCAAGCAGGTCATTCCAGGAGTATCCATGAAAGAAAGATGTTATAAAATCATTTTCAATCTTTAATTCCTGAAGTTTACTTAGGCCTCTATCCAAGCTATCTTTACGATTTAGTATCACACTGACTAAGCTCTCCAGTGTAGTCAAAATTTATGAACTTGTTCTTGAATGCTGTTGACCCTGAGTATGCATGGCATGTTTGAGTTTACAAAATGTGTGTGTGTGCTCAATCATGTCAGACTCTTCACAACCCCCATGGATTATAGCCCACCAGGCTCTTCCATCCATGGAATTTTCCAGGCAAGAATACTGGAATGGGCTGTCATTTCCTATTCCAGGGGATCTTCCTGACCCAGGGATTGAACCTGTGTCTGTTGCATCTCCTATATTGGCAGGCAGATTCTTTACCACTGCACCAACTGGGAAACCCGCTACAAACCATCAACTATCAGAAAACAAAGAACATTTTTAAAATGTGGATGTACGGCTTATCTGACTTTAGGAGTTGAATATGTATTTGAGAACATCTGGGTTTTCAACCTCATGTCTCCATCTTCTCCCAGCTATTTAGCTTTGTGAAAAGAAATGGTGTCTGTCACCATCTCTTGTTTGTTTTTCCTCCAAAGAATTCCTTGGTTTTGCCCCTTGCTATCGAAAGTAAGTGGCTATCCAAAAGTGTGTGGCTTTTCATTCTTTTGTTGCTCTAAAACCTTCCTAAATACAGTCTCTCTGCCTCAGATTCATCTGACATACCATAATAGCCAAACTAATCTTTTTAAAGCTTATCTTTCAGCCTTTTTCCCCCATGCACGAGCATTTCCTGTGGTTCTACCTATTTCATCAAATATAAAATTCCTCAGTCCAATCACTGAGTCTCTCTGAAATCAAGTCCTGTCCCCAACAAAGTCCTCACTATTCCCCAGTACAAACCCACATTCATATCATGTCAGTTTTTTCAATGGGCTCCATGTGAGCTCCAACCTGTGCTGCAAAGCCTAAGTCTCATCTTTGTACCATGTAGCTCCCTTGATCTGGGATGCCTTCTCTGCATCCTATTCATGTTTCATAACAATGTGTTATTGAAAGACCTCCCAGTGAACAGCCAGAAACGAAGGGCCAAACAAACATGAGGTAACCTGAGGAAGATCCAGGAAAACTCATGGAAACTGTGCTGCCACAGGAACTTAGCTTCAGCAACTAACCAAGGAGGGTTGAGGAAAGGAAAGAAAGGAAGAAACTTATGGAAAAGGGTAAGCCCCAGTGTTGTAGTTACTGGCATAAGGGTCAGGGAGAAACTGAGTGTCGGGAAAATAAAGTATGAGCCCATTTCTGGGACATTAGGAAGAAATTGGAGATCATCGAAAGTCAGTGAACCAACTGGAGAGGTTTCATGATAAAGCAGATTTAAAGATTCTAAAGACAGGCTGAGCTGTAGTTGTGGGCAAAGTAACTGAAGGCTGCAAAGATCAGAAAAAGATAATATCAGGGAACCAGCTAGGACATCATGACATTGAAATTCCCAGGAGTGGTTCAGCAGCTTCCAAGAGGACCTGAACCTCAGATTAATCCCTCCTTTCACAGAGGGCACATTTCTTCAACCTCACAAAGCCCAGGATCTTTCTTGTAAATCCTGGAATTCATTGTAAGCTTACGTACAACTTATCTCTTTGCTTATTTGTATGTGTGATCAGAGGTATGGGGAGGGCTCTTTATGATAAGTCCTAAAGCTGGGCTAGAAATATGTCTTGGAAATTTTTTTCTTTTTTGAAACACACGCATCTTTTCCAACTGTATGCCAGTTTGGAGATCGTTGGGCAAAAATTAATCTACCTCTGGGCTTCAGAGTGCCCAGGGTATTTTCCTTCTGGAGTAGTTGGATAGTAGCAAGGTAATCCTGAAGTTGCTATATATTTTTATACACCATTCTCTCTGGTAGGGGGGAAGTTGGGGTCAGAAGTTAGGTAGAAAATAATAAATACCTAACAGTAGACTTAACCAGTCTTTAGGATTGCCCTTCTTTGGGATTGGAATGAAAACTGACCTTTTCCAGTCCTGTGGCCACTGCTGAGTTTTCCAAATTTGCTGGCATATTGAGTGCAGCACTTTCACAGCATCATCTTTTAGGATTTGAAATAGCTCAGCTGGAATTCTATCACCTCCACTAGCTTTGTTCATAGTGATGCTTCTTAAGGTCCACTTGACTTTGCATTTCAAGATAGGTGAGTGATCATACCATCGTGGTTATCTGGGTCATTAAGATCTTTTTTGTGTAGTTCTTCTGTGTATTCTTGCCATCTCTTCTTAATATCTTCTGCTTCTGTTAGGTCCATACAATTTCTGTCCTTTATTGTGCCCATTTTGCATGAAATATTCCCTTGGTATCTCTAATTTTCTTGAAGAGATCTCTAGTCTTTCCCATTCTATTGTTTTCCTCCATTTCTTTGCATTGTTCACTTAGGAAGACTTTCTTATCTCTTCTTGCTTTTCTTTGGAACTCTGCATTCAGATGGGTATATCTTTCCTTTTCTCCTTTGTCTTTTGCTTCGCTTCTTTTCTCAGCTATTTGTAAGGCCTACTCAGACAACCATTTTGCCTTTTTGCATTTTTTGTGCAAGTCTAGGCGTGGCCACATTCTAATGGGACAGGAGGTTTGAAGAACCCTTTGCCTGGGGAATGGGCATTGGGAATTCAGAGTTCATTTTTCAATGTGATGCTCTTAAAGAAGTATACAAGCAGCTGTCAGATTAACTTCTATAAGTTTCAAGCTCCTCAAGTCTAAAATGTATATATACTTACAGTACTGTAGTCTTATAGTACTGGTGTGAGGATTAACTTAAATAATACATGCAAAATCCTAAGCATATTGCCTGGCATTCAACAGCTATATAATGGGCTATATAACCATACTGATAATGCATATAATAACTCCTTGTTTACTGGTATTGTTTGGAAGTGACACATTTTGCAAATTTTGTTGTTGTTCAGTCACTAAGTTGTGTCGACTCTTTGCAACCTCATGAACTGCAGCAAGCCAGGCTTCCCTGTCCTTCGCTATCTCCTGGAGTTTCCTCAAACTCATGTCCTTGAGTTGGTGATGCCACCCAACCATCTCATCCTCTGTTGCTCGCTTCTTCTCCTGCCTTCAATCTTTCCCGGCACTAGGGTCTTTTCCAGCGATCAGGTCTTTGCATCAGGTGGCCAAAGTATTAGAGCTTCAGCTTCAGCACCAGTCCTTCCAATGAATATTCAGGGTTGATTTCCTTTAGAATTGACTAGTTTGATATCCTTGCTGTCCTAGGGACTCTCAAATTTTGAAAATAGCTAAAGCCTAATTCTGTATTAAACCTTAAATTTTCTGTTGTTTTAGTTGACTGTATTTCTGAAATGTGTTCAGTACATTTCTGTCTTACTTCTTTAAACTGAGACAAGTTTTCTACTAGGAACAGAGCACAGGGGACTCAGTGGGAAGAATGCTGTACTTTTACTCCTTGAATTTTCAGTTACTATTTTAGTTTTTAGAAATTAGCCCTAAGGGGGACTCTAACAAAAACTTAAAAGTCTCCAAATTAATAGTCAATTTGTTTCAGTCTGAGTCTTTATTTCCATGCCCCAAAACACCTTGCAGCCCCTGGCGGGAAGGAATTAATTTGCCTGTTTAACACATATCCATTGGGTGTCTACTGAGTTCCAGGATGCTGAATAAACAGCAAGACACAGACAAATATTCCTGTTCTCATAGAGTTTACATTCAAGTTGGAGCTATATTCAAGCCATAAACAAGCAAAATATGTTTTTTTCCTAAGATATTGAAAGGTGATAACTGCTGGGGAGGAATACAATTTTTTTAATATAAATTTATTTATTTTAATTGGAAGTTAATTACTGTACAATATTGTATTGGTTTTGCCATACATCAACATGAATCCACCACAGGTATACACGTGTCCCCATCCTGAACGCCCCTCCCTCCTCCCTCCCTGTACCATCCCTCTGGGTCGTCTCAGTGCACCAGCCCCAAGCATCCAGTATCATGCATCGAACCGGCGATTCGTTTCATATATGATATTATACATGTTTCCATGCCATTCTCTCAAATCATCCCACCCTCGCCCTCTCCCACAGAGTCCAAAAGACTGTTCTATACATCTGTGTCTCTTTTGCTGTCTCGCATACAGGGTTATCGTTACCATCTTTCTAAATTCCATATATATGTGTTAGTATACTGTATTGGTGTTTTTCTTTCTGGCTTACTTCACTCTGTATAATAGGCTCCAGTTTCATCCACCTCATTAGAACCGATTCAAATGTAGATGCAAATGTATTCTTTTTAATGGCTGACAATTTTAAATAAATAATCAGGTGAGACCTCACTGGTAACGTGCCATATGATCAAAACCGTGAAGAAATATGGGGAAAGAGCATTCCAAGCAGAGGAAACAACAACTGCTGAGACCTTGAGGTGGGAGCCCCTGGCTGTCAAGCCATGGAGCGGGGAAGGCTATTGATGGGTAAGAGGAGTAGGAATAGGTAGAAGATGGGGCCAGAAAGGGTTTGGAGGATATGGGAATCATTTTCATGTCCTTAGCTTTTCTTCTGTGCAAAGGGAGAGTCCTTGGAGTGTTTTGAGCAAAGTGATTTAAATATTCATAAGTTTCAAAAGTTCTTGAAACTCCAGCTGTTTGAAAGTAGATACTTGGGAGCAAGGGTGGAAGCAGAGATCAGTACTGTCATGATGGAGGCTACAGACATGGAAAGTAGACTTGTACACTTTGAAAATATAAGGTGCAGGAGAGAGTATCCACCATAATGCAAAGCTCTTTAGCCTGAATGATTAAAGAATGGGATTATGACAAAGTGAGACAGCGAAGACCACCTGTAGAACAGGTTTGAAGGAAAAGAGGGAATTTGGTTTGGGGATAAATTGAGCTTGAGATGGGCTTCCCCTGTAGCTCAGCTGGTAAAGAACCTGCCTGCAATGCAGGAGACCTGAGATGTCTATTAGAGATCTAAGTAGCACTGTCAAGTAAGGCATTTGGATATCTGAGTCTGGAGTTCTAGAGAAAGATCTAGAAATAGTCCAACACGTTAGCAATTTTTGCATAGGCATCAAGATAATTCAATAATAAAAGTAAAATATTTTCAATATTTGGAAGTAGATATTTATGTGGAAAAAAGTAAACCTGGATCCCTAACTCATACCATACATATACATTAATGTAAGATGAATCATACATCTAACCAAAACTAAATTCTTTGACTGGATGCATAAAAGAAGTATTAATAATGGGAGGGATTAAGAATTTAAACATCATCAGAATTTTCAAGTTCTGTTCCTAAAATGACCATTAAGAAATTAAACAAGTCTCAGAATGAAGGAAAATATTTGCAATATTTCTGATAAATGACATGTGTCCAGAATATGTGAAGATTTCTCATAAGTCAACAATAAAATGATGGTCAACTTTTTTTAAATATGCGAAAGTCTGAATGGGCAATAAACTCCTAAAAAATGTGACCATCATCAGTCATTAAGAAAGTGCATTTAGGGACTTCCCTGGTGTTCCTGTGACTAAAATCTGAGCTCCCAGTGCAGAGGGCCCAGGTTCCAACCCTGATCAGGGAACTATATGCTACATGCTGCAACTGAGAGTTCATATGCCACAACTAAAGAAGATCCCACATGCTGCAACTGAAAAGATTCTGGAGGCCAAAACAAAGATTAAAGATCCTGAGTGCTGCACCTAGGACCCAGCACAGCCAAATACATAAAACAAATTACTATTTTCAATAAGAAAGGGCATTTATAACACTCATGAGGTGGCGCTAGTGGTGAAGAACCTGCCTGCCAATGCAGGAGACATAAGAGACGTGGGTTCAGTCCCTGGGTCAGGAAGATCCCCTTAGGGAGGGCACAGCAACCCACTCTAGTATTCTTGCCTGGAGAATCCCATACGCAGAGGAGCCTGGCAGGCTACAGTTCATAGGGTTGCACTGAGTTGGACACAACTGAAGTGACTTAGCACTCACATAAGATACTACTTCAAACCAGTTAGAATAGCTACAGTGAAATTAAATTTGACAATACCAAATATTGGGAAGGATGTGCAAAACATGAATTCTCACACATTCCTTTTTAGACATTAAAATATTACAACCACTATGGGAAATCATGATGGCACTTCATACACCTACGCTTTGATCCAGAATGTCTACTCTCAGATATTTACCCAAGAGAAATGAAAACACATATCCACAAAGAAGCCCAAAAAACAACGCATACAACAATATTCATAGGAACTTTATTGATATAACCTTTGGCTAGAAACAACCCAAATGTGTATCAACATGTGAATGGATAAAACAGCAGCGATATATTCATACAATGAACTAGTACTCAGCAATAAACAGGAGCAAATTATTGGACTTCCCAGGTGGCACTAGTGGTAAAGAATCCACAAGCCAATGCATGAGATGCAAGAGACACAGGTTAGATCCCTGGGTCGAGAAGATACCCTGGAGGAGGGAAGGGCAACCCACTCCACTGTTCTTGTCTGGGAAATCCACTGGACAGAGGAGCCTGGCAGGCTACAGTCCATGGGGATACAAAGAGTTAGACATGACTGAGCACACACACACTCACACACACACAAATTATTGACACATGTAACCACATGGATGCACATCAAAAACATTTGGCTGAAAGAAGCCAGCCTCTCCTTCCCAAAAAGCACATGTGATAACATGATTGCATGTATCTGAATTATAAAAATAAGCCAAACTATCCTATAACATCAGAAAATAAGAAAAGTGCCTCTTTAGTGAAAGAGGGTCAACTGGGTATGACACTGGAATTCTCTAGGGTGAAAGAAATATTCTATATCTTGATGTAAACATTGGTTACACAGGTATACATATTTGTCAAAACTTATCAAGCTACTCATGTAAGAGCTATATGTTTTATGGAATGAGACCTATTTTTTAATTTTAAAATAGAACTGTAAAACTGGCCTCCCCTGTAGCTATAAAACTATAAAATGGATTCCCTAAAACTATAAAAATGGGCTTCCCTGATAGCTCAGTTGGTAAAGAATCCACTTGAAATGAAGGAGACCCCGGTTCGATTCCTGGATCAGGAAGATCCCCTGGAGAAGGGATAGGCTACCCACTCCAGTATGCTTAGGTTTCCCTTGTGGCTCAGCTGGTAAAGAACCCACCTGCAATGCGGGAGACCTGGGTTCAATCCCTGGGTTGGGAAGAACACCTACAGAGGGAAAGGCTACCCACTCCAGTATTCTGGCCTGGAGAATTCCATGGACTATAATAGTCCATGGGATCGCAAAGAGTCAGACACAACTGAACGACTTTCACATAAAACTGGCCATGGCCTCGGCCTCTTCCACTTCCACATGAACATTTTAGCCCATTGTTCACTCAGCGCTATTATTAGATTTCTCCTTAGAGCAATGAAAAAGCGCACAATTGTGAGTAAGAACCTCTCAAGCTCTATCAGCTGTTGCTACTTATCCTTAGACCTTGCACTGATAGGAAGAGAGAAGGGAAGAGTTTTTAGAAAAGACAGAATTAGTTGTTATGGGCATGTCAAAGCTCAGTTATTTCTTTCAGAATTCCAGCTGTCTCAGTTGTACCCTAAGTTAAAGTAACATGGTTTATCTAGGTAGTTACACATTCTGTAGAGTTATCTTTACAAAATTTGAATGTTACCACAAGCAGTTTTCCAAAGAGGAAAATGCACACTTGCCAAGTAATTGATTAGACTATTTTGTGAGCTGATTTAAATTTTGATTTGAGTTTATTTCTTCTATATTTTGCATATATTATAAATAGGGGCCAAAATCTATTACAGAATCTATTACATATGACAGAGCAGTGTCTGAGTTTTCCCCATTCTTCACTATGACCCAATTTAGTTCAGAGATTGGATCTGAATTTGTGAATACCTGAAATTTTTTTTGTTGTTATTTTTGGCCACACAGTGCTGCTTTTGGGATCTTAGTTCCCCAACCAGTGATTGAACCCAGGCTGCAGGACTAAAAGCCCAGAATCCTAACCACTAGGCAACCAGGGAACTCCTGGAATATTTTTATGACCTGAGTTCTTTATTAATATCAATCACTTAGTGAAAGTCTCAGAGGTTTCTAAGATATTTTAAGAGTTTTGACTTAAGTAATCCCAAATAACTTTGATTGGGCCTTCAAGACTCCTTTGTAATGTTTTCTGCCTCCCACCTTTCAGTCAGGCTGAACACAATCATTTCTTGCTGTGTTCACAGTCCCTTTAAGAGCCTTGAGGTTGCTACTTATAATTTACTAAGGACAGAGATATGAGAAACACAGTCCAGTACTGCTTAAATAAGTACAAATTAAGTACATACCCAACAATAATTGAAACTATTATGAGTATTATGCTGATAAAGAAATTCATTGATGAGATACCATAGAAATTTCAGAAGAAATTATATGTATCGAAAATTAGAATATTTCAAATAAACAGAGAAGGGGTAGATTATTCACCAAATGATTGGATTAAAAGACTAAAAATTTGGGAATAGGGAAGTCATTCCATCTTACCAAACACCAAAGGTAATTCCAATTAAATTAAAGTTTTAAAAGTACAAAAGAGACACAATGAAAAACCATAGAAGAAATATTTGTGAATATTAATATTTTCTTGGGATAGGAGTGCACCTTCTATCATACACAAAGCAGAAATAATAAAGAAAAGGATTGATTTTATTACAAAGAACTATAACAACTTTAAGTGTAAAGATAATAAAGTCATAAAGCAATCAATAGATAGAAAAACAGCTATACATTTATGACAGCCCAAGGACTAATAGGCGAGGTATGTAAAGAGTTCTTGCAAACAAATTTAAAAGCCACTGGAGTGAAAAATAGACAAAGAACAGGCAAAAGCAATTCATGAAGGAAATGTGTCTGGAAAGAGTAAAGTATTGGATGGATTCTCCAAAATAAAGAGATGTATGGACAGCTTTACGACGGCTCTTTGGGTACTTCTGTGGTCTCCCTATTCCCCCTTCTCGGTTCTTGAATGGTTAAATTTGTCAGTTAAATGTGCAGGGGTTATGAAGGGTTTTCACTGCTGGAGCCATCTTTTCACTGGGCTTCCATTAAGCCATGACTACTCACAAGACAAGTAGCTTGGGTAAGAATGCTGTCTATGAATGATTTTTCCAGGCTGGAATCCATGACTCTGCCTTTATTTACATAATTGTCCTAAGTTCCTGAGGTAAGCCACCTTAGACACCATACATTATACTCCATCTGTTTCACACAGGGATCAGGTGGTAGAGGCAGTTCCGTGGAATGGTCAAAGAGGAGACCCTGGACAAGCCTAGAGTCATGGCTGCCCCATTGGGAATCCTGGCTCAGAACTGACAACCTCAATTCTTAACCTCACTGCGCCCGATTCCCCAGCCGTAAAACAGAGATAAGGATAGTAGGTACCTTACAAAATCATTACAAATATTTAATAAGATTATATATATACAGCATTATATGTATTAGCATTGGGACTATACATATGAACTGTTGACTGTTATCTTTATTGTGGGCAAATAATCTTGATTCTCAACCTTCTGAATAAAAATGCCCTAAGATATCAAAGGATGATTTAGTTTCCCTTTTTGTGAACATTCATGTGGTACATGGGGAAAAGTATAGCACAGTTGGTGCCCTGTATCCATGAATGTAAAGAATCAACTGGTATTCATTGTACTATGTCATTTTATATAATGGAATTCTGATACTCATGGAGACTTCTTGAACCAATACCCTCCAGATGCCAAAGAACAATTTTACTGGCATTTGAAGATCTGGTCCTAGTCTTAAACTCACCTCTCACATTAGAAATCACATGACCACTCTGGACTCAGGTTCTGTGTCTTTTAAATAAAATAGTTGAACTACTTACTGCTACACCCTTTTCTGTCCAACATTCTGCCCTAGAGAAATACAAACTGGCAGATAAACTGGGGTCTTTAAATATGGTTATGTGTACAGTAGTTAATTATGAGGATCTTTGAGCTAATATGAGTCATACTTTTTAAAAACTAAAGGAAAGTATTAACTCACCAAACACCTGGAATTATATCAGTTTATTATAGCACTGATTATGTCTTGTCAGTCAGAAGCTCCAACTGACAGTTAAGCATCTTTGATTAATTTTTTTAATTACTTAAGAAAAGGAGTTCATTTAGCATGTCACAAAAGCAGGGACAGTTTTTTAAGTGGTGAAAATTTTGTGAAGGACTATCCTATGTGCTTGGTATTGACAAAGATATTTCAACTGCTAACAGTTTTATTCAAGAGCCAAAATCCATGCTAAATTACTCTATAGAGCATGTCATGTGTTAGTCACTCGGTCATGTCTGACTCTCTGTGATGCCATGGACTGTAGCCCGCCAGGCTCCTCTGTCCATGGAATTCTTCAGGCAAGAATACTGAAGTAGGTAGCCATTCCCTTCTTGAGAGGATCTTCCTGACCCAGGGATCGAACCTGGCCCTCCTGCAGTTCAGGCGAATTCTTCACTGTCTGAGCCGCCAGGAGAGCCCTGTAGAGCATAGAGCTCTACAGAGCATAGAACAAGTGTAATAATGAAAACACCCGGTAGTCTTGGACGTTCAGAGTAAGCTAAGAACTAATCATCTCTTTATGTGGATTATTTCTTTTAATCCTTACAGCAACCTATTTCCAACTCACAAAGAAGAAAACTAAAACTTAAGAATGGGACCTATTGTCACCTAAGGTGAATCTCTAGAATTTCAATATTTTAAAAAAATAAAGGAGTCTACGGAACACATTTTGAAAACATTTATAATTAATCCCCTCCCCTTTTATCAGACAAAGCACTGACAATGTGCAAGACATACATGAGAGGTAGTTCCTCCTTTCAAGTCTAGTTATTTAGGAGGGAGCAGGAGCTGGTGAAACACGTAGGTAACACATGCTGGCATTTAGAGGAATTAACTGGATTACCCACTTAAGAATTATCACTGGAACATTTTTAGTTTACTTTTGATATCTCCTTGCTCTGCAGCTCCCTCTAAGCTTGTAAATTCACATAATTAGTGTGAAAGCACTTAAAAACATGAGTTTCAGTATTAACCCAAGCAAAATGTAATTATAGAAGTAAACCTATAATAGAAAAAAAAAAGTGTAGTTCTCTGCAATGTCCAAGAAAAGTGACTTTTGGAATTAGGAAGTATCTGCTATTAAGAAGTATTTTATTCACAAGCTGTTCTCTTCTACTCACTCATTTATTCACTCTGTAATTATAGGGAACATGCTAAATATACAGGAATTGAACCCTAATTTGAGGCAGATGATGGAAAACTGATGCTGCTGAACTGATGTTGAACAACTGTTATCATCATTCACCTGTGGGTCTCCTTCCAGAGATGTCCTTTGATGTTTAAGAACAGCTGCAAAGTAAAAAAGAAAGGAAAAAGTCAACACTGGCCATACTTAACGGCTTTGTCTTTTGGCCAGAGAGTTCAAGGTGGATTTACAGGTAAATCTTTCACAACCAAATGCCAATTATACATCTGAATCTCACCCTCCATGGGTATTGTCCTAATCTCTCCCAAAATACAGAGGTCACCTTGAAAAGTCCCTCAAACACACTCTAAATTACCAGGATTACTTGCTGTTTCTTTGAAAATGACTTTCATGTGAAAATGATTCAGAAACATAAAGGTTAATCACCCCCTATCATTACTTGCGTCTAGCAGCAGAATAAAGAGAAAATTAAATTCTTCTTCATTCTTTCCTACAAAATGAATTGGAACCTCGCTCAATCTTCTCCACGTTATACATAATCTTCTCCATGTAGAAATGGAACACAACCCAATATTTCTCTCTCTCTCTCTCTCCAATGTTTCTCACTCTCTATTTCAAAAAGGAAAGGGTAAAATACAGACTATTTTAAAACTGTCACAGTTAGTGAGAAATTCCAGGGGGAGTTCTGTTTCTATCAGAAGTATGTTGTGAAGATCTGAAAATACAAGTTTGTGAGAGGTTACATCTCTAGCGAATGAGATGTACCTTATTGACGTTCCATTGAACTCTTCATAAGTATGTCACCCTACATATTTTATCATCAGTGTTCAGCACATCCTTGATGTTTATTTTTAATAAGAATATCTAATCCCAACATTTTCCTTCTATTTCAAACTTTTCCATTAGCCTGAATGTAAAATGGAAACCTTGTGTTTTGCCAACTGCAGGGTGCTCAGTTTGAGTTCCATGAATAAAATATGACTCTGATCATTAAAATGTAATAAAAGTCAGTGCTTTGAAACCTTAACCTAAACAAGCTTGCTCTCTGATCCTGGAGGCGAACTTCAGCTGTTCTCTCAGCAGGGCCTTTTCTGCAGAAAGCCCAGGTCTCATACAAACCACCGGAACCTGCTAAGGCAACATGCACCGCTGAACACACAGTCAGAGCCATTGCCACAGTAGGGATCTCCCGGGGCCTCTCAGCACTTTGTCACATTCAGGTTGCCAGAGTCTTCCTATTCCCACTCTCCTCCTACAAAGAATAAATAAATAGGTAACAGTAGGGCTCAGGTGGTAGAAAGATTACATTTGTGGTTGAGTGTTCCTCACCTTGTCTCTCAGAAAATCTCTCTTCAGGAGAGCAGACCAAGGTGACTTCAATCAGTTTAAGAGATGGTTCAGCAAATGTTCGCCAAAATTGGCCAACGGAATTGAGAGAGAAGGCTCTCAAGTAAGAAGTGTAGAAACAGCAGTAAAACTGTGCTCTTGGAATTTCTTTTTTACTGGTGTGAATGTAACCCACACTGAAGCATGTGGGAAATAGCTGTAAACTGCTACTCCCACCAGGGTTCCCGAAAAGGATGTTGTCCCAAAGAGAGCTATCTTAAGGCCCATGTTTCTATGCTGGGGTGAAAAGGTCAATTTTGACTCATACCCCAAGATGGAAGTCAATTTTTCTGCTCGAGAGAACATAGTTCAAGATTTCCTGCCTATTTCCACATAACAAACAGAAAGTAAAACTGCCCAACTAGAGGAAAAAGAAATTTTATTAAAGAAAAAGGAAGTAAATAACTATTAAAACTCCCAGGTAATATATAGCTAATGTCAGATTTATTTGCAGTGCTTAATTTTATAAAGTAAATTTGGGGAAATCATGTAAAACAAATGATAACTTCCTGGTGGAGAAAAAGAAAGTGACTAAAAGTCTAAATTCAAAATCCCAAATATCCCTGTGCTGGGGTGATGTCCCTGTAAGAAAATGGTGTGTTTTGATCCCTGTAAATTTCTACTCATAAGACATGGCCAGCAGCAGAGGGGAAAAGTAACTGGCCAAACAAAAATAAACAGACACATCAAGGTTCCTACATTTGGTCAGGGCTTTTGAAGGTTAGAAACAATCTATGATCTAACCCTTAATATAAACTTTTCTCAGTTCTGGAACTCCATTGAGTAAAATTTCTATAAATGAGATCTGATCAATAGGTTGAATACTTTAAAGAGAAGCAATCATCAGATAAGAAGGGGTTATGGTGCTGTTTGAACTTAGTACTGTCCCTTCTATACTCAGCTGACGTATTTGTCTTAACCTCAGTTCTCTAGTGCATAGGGTACCCCAGGAGTGCATATAACCTAAATCCAAAATGAAGGTTATATCTGGGAGTTGTCTGTTAGTGACTGAAATTTTCTCTTTCATGTAGGCCAGAGCTGGCCTTCAGATCACATCTAGTTCTTATTCTGGTTTCCTCCAGCCTATAGAATGACAGTGTTGTGATCAGTTCAACTGAGAGTGAAGTCACTCAGTTGTGTCCAACTCTGCAACCCCATGGACTGTAGCCTACCATGGTCCTCTGTCCATGGGATTCTCCAGGCAAGAATACTGAAGTGGGTTGCTATTTCCTTCTCCAGGGGATCTTCCCAACCCAGGGATCAAACCCGGGTCTCCCACATTGCGGGCAGACGCTTTACCATCTCAGCCACCAGGGAAGCCCAGCTGAAACCCACAGCATAATCCTTCTTTGCTGGGTGTGGTGACAATTCTGTTAAATAGGATTATATTGAAAATGCTTGCCAACCACTCAGCAAGGAGCATGGAGGAGGGATCTGAAGATCTTTAGTTGTTGGATGGTAAGGAACTGCAGGAGGGACTTCCCTGGTGGCGCAGACGGTAAAGCGTCTGTCTACAATGCGGGAGACCCAGGTTCGATCCCTGGGTCGGGAAGATCCCCTGGAGAAGGAAATGGCAATTCACTCTAGTACTATTGCCTGGAAAATCCCATGGACAGAGGAGCCTGGTAGGCTACAGTCCATGGAGTCGCAAAGAGTCGGACACGACTGAGCGACTTTGCCAAAAAAAAAAAGGAACTGCAGGAGTGCAGGAGGTTCCTGAAGACCAAAAGAGCTGACACAGGGAGCAAGTGGTGATGGGGGTGATGAGTGGGAAAAGTGGTTTATGTCTCAGGGCTGAGACCATTTGGTTAAGCGATATTTTAATTGCTGCTCCACTATGCTAGTCTGTCCTGGCTGAATGCAACAGGTGGGTGGTTTATAGGTTATAGGTCAGAGGGCCTAGAAAGTGAAAGTGAAAAAGTGAACGTGAAGCCGCTCAGTCGTGTCCGACTCTTTGCAACCCCATGGACTGTAGCCTACCATGCTCCTCTGTCCATGGGATTTTCCAGGCAAGAGTACTGGAGTGGGTTGCCATTTCCTTCTCCAGGGGATCTTCCCGACCCAGGGATCGAACCCAGGTCTTTACCATCTGCACCACCAGGGAAGTCAAAATTGACTTTGAAAATTGAAACTCTGTAGAATAAAAGTTTTAAGAGCCTAGTTTCATATGTCTGACAATTGACCTCAACTTAAGCTCCCTTCAAAATTCCTCTGCCTCTCTTAAATCCCCTTTCCTCTATGAACTATCTCTCATTTTTCTTCTACAGAATGCCTTAATGCTCTCATTCTTTCATTATCTCTTCCTCCTTTTCTTATCTTATACTTTGCTCTCTCCCTCTGCTTCACCCTTCCCCCAACCTCCACTCCCCCACCCTCTTCACTGTATTCTCTTTCTCTTGTTTCCCTTCTTATCACTTCTGTTCACTCCCTATAATCTTCTAGAAGTATAATGATTTTTGTAGTGTTTTTCTGTAAGTCTTTGGGGCTCACTCTATTTAAGAGCTATATATGGAAGGAAATGTTGACAAAAGGATGCAAAATGAAAAATAAGTCTTATTTTCCTTGAGTGCAGAAGAAGAAACTTATTTCAAAATGTGTGCCTGTGTACTCAGTTGCTCAGTCGTGTCTGACTCTTTGTGACCCCATGGACTGTAGCCCATGAATTAAACTTCTCACCCTGCTCTCCTTGGATGCATTATCACAAGGACACTGTTCCTGACCTTGCCTAACCAATAAGCCAAGCTTGCTTCTATAAATTACTTGGTTGCTTGTTCAGCCAAAGTCACTTTTGGCCACTGGGCTTCTCCCTCCTCCTGCGTCATCCATCCGCATTAGTCCCAGATTTTCACAGCCTTGGGCTTTCCAGGTAACTCAAATGGTAAAGAATCTGCCTGTAATTTGGGAGACCTGGGTTCAGTCCCTGGGTTGGGAAGATCCCCTGGAGAAGGACACAGCAACCCACTCTAATATTCTTGCCTGGAGAATTCCATGAACAAAGGAGCCTGGCGGGCTACAGTCCATGGAGTCACAAAAAGTCAGACATGACTGAGCAACTAACACTTTCACTTTTACATGGACAAACCAGAGGACAGTCATAACCCTTTCAACTAATAGCAGCCTAATTCATGCAGCTGAGTCAGTAGATTTCAAGGGGCACCGCCAAGCCTAGCAGGTGACATGCATATAAACAGCAGAGGTTTCCCAAATAAAGCAAATGCAGATCTTTAGAATACCCCACAGCACAGGTGCCCCATGTATACCTTGCTCTCCGGGGCCTATTTGTCTTAGATTGACTCCTTGCCCTTCCCAAATCCACTCTGCTCTATTTCTCAGGATCCCAGGTCTGTTGGTTTCTGTATGGGTTCAGCCAGTGGGAGACACTGCCCAGAGGAAATATGTTTCTCCTCTTTTCTTTCCTCTCTGGACTCCTTTTCCCCTCCTTTTCTGCTTTAGATAAGACTCTGAGTTGGCAACTGTTCCTCAGTTGTTTGTTCAGCCTCTTGCATCTCCTGGAAACCAGTTCCCTGAATTCAGTTCCCTCTGTTTTAAATTCTCACAGTGGTTTCCATTTTTCTAGATGGACTTTGGTTGCTCCTTTGGAGCAATCATCTTTCTAAAAGACAACATTGCTTCTGTCTAACCCCAGCTGCTAATGTCTGTATTGCACACCTGCATGCACATGCATTTCAGCCACCACCTACACAAATCTGTGCCTTCCATTCTGCCTTTCTAGTTAAATTCCTGTTAATGCAGGAACTGTAGATCTAATTTCCTTCCACCAGAAGAAATAGAAGGGTCTAGTATGTCGGGATTCAAATCACAGAATAGGAACTGTCTGCCCAGCACTCAGCATCTGTCCCTAATCCCAGTCAAGTCATCATAAACAATAGTCAAGTGATGAAAGCTTCCCTGGAGCTCCCCAGATGGATGACAGGGAATTAGAAAAACTTATGAGATCGTACATGAGATTTTATTTGAATGCCTACTATGTTTTATTTTCCTTAGGAGACGGTCTATTTATTTCATTGATTTCTTGAAGGGAACACAATCCTAAAACTGATAAGAAGGTGGCTACATCAAAATTTAAAACTATACAAAGGACACAGTCAACAGACTGAAAAGGCAACCCATGCAATGGGAGAAAATATTTGCAAATTATATATCTGACAAGAGTTAATATCCAGAATACGTAAAGAAATCCTTCAACTCAATAATAATAACAAAACCCAACTACAAATGGGCAAAAGATTTCTGTGATATATTTCTTCAAAGAAGATATATGGTTGGTCAAAAAGCACATGAAAAGATGCTCAACATCACTAATTACTGTTGCTCATTGTTCAGTCGCCCAGTTGTGTCTGACTCCTTGTGACCCCGTGGACTGCAGCACGCTAGCCATTCCTGCCCCTCATCATCTCCTGAAGTTTGCCCAAGCTCATGTCCATTGCATCGGTGATGCCATCAAGACATCTCATCCTCTGACACCCCCTTCTCCTTCCGCCATCAATCTTTCCCAGTGTCAGGGACTTTACCAGTGAGTCAGCTGTTCGCATCAGATGACCAAAATATTAGAGCTTCAGCTTCAGTATCAGTCCTTCCAACAAGTATTCAGGGTTTATTTCCCTTAAGATTGACTGATCTGATCTCCTTGCTGTCCAGGGGATTTTCAGGAGTCTTCTCCAGCACCACAGTTCAAAGGCATCAATTCTTTGGCACTCTGCCTCCTTTACAGTCCATCTCTTACAACTGTACATGATCACTGAGAAGATCGGACTTGACTATATGGACTTTTGTTGGCAGAGTAATGTCTCTGCTTTTCAACACACTCTTAGGGAAAAGCAAATCAAAACCATGAGATACCATTTTACCCCCATTAGGAATAGTTACTAAAAAAAGAAAAACAAAAACAAAAGTAGCAAGTGTTGGTGAGGATGTAGACAAATTAGAACCCTGTGCACTGCTGGTGGGACTGTAAAATGGTACAGCCACCATGGAAAAGCAAACAGTGGTTCCTAGAAAAATTTTAAATAGAATTGCAAAATGTTCTAGCAATTCTACTTCTGGATATATACCAAAAAAAGTTGAAAGCAGAATGTCAAAGAGATATGTGTACACCCATATTCATAACAGCACTAGTCACAACAGCAAAAAAGTGGAAGCAACCCGGTGGTCATCAACAGATGAACGAATGAGCAAAATGGGGTGCAAACATACCATGGAATACTATTCAGCCTTATAAAGGAAGGGAATTCTGACACATGTTGTTAATACAATGGATGAATTTTAAATACACAAAAAGACAAGTACCCTATGATTCCACTTATGTACTCAGAGTAGCCAAATTCATAGAGACAGAAGGTACAGTGGGGGTTGCCTGATCGCGTCTCAGCCTTTTGGCTAAGACTGAGTACAGTGATGGTTGCCTGAGGCTGGGAGAGGGGAGACTGGAGATGATCGTTTAATGGATGTAGATGTTCAGTTTTTCAAAGTGAAAATAGTTCTGGAGGTTAATTGCACAGCAGTGTGAATGTACTTAACACTACTGAACTGAACATTTGAAAATTATTAAGATGATAAATGTTAATGTGTATTTTATCACAATTAAAAAATTTTAAACAATTTTTTAAAAATGTGAAACCTACTATACACTTGAAAAACTATTTTATTGCCCAAAAAGATGGGTTAAGGAAGATTGGATTCAGGTCACATTATGTCTTTTTATCTCCATAACTTAAATAATTAATTGAGCTGGGATTTTGTTCACTTTAGTTTAGAGGTGTGTAACTGACCAGAATTTCTTAGATGAAGATGACTTTGAAGATGTGGTTTGAAGACATTGATTTGGTTTTAGATTTTAATGGACATCACATGATCAATGGACTTACTGCTGTGTAGTTAATGCCGGTAGCTCTGCCATCTGGTGAAAGAAAGCAGAATGGTAGGATGAGAGGAATTTTTACCTGAGTCATGAAATCGGGGCGTGAATCTGTGTCCCATCACTGGTGACCTAGGGCAATGCAAACAACTTCTCTGAGCCTCAGATGCTCCATCTATAAAATGGGACAAATAATATATGTTTCTTATTTCCTAGTATGTTACAAGGCTCAAATAAAAAAATAAATGCAAATGTACTTTAAAAGCTCTAAAGTGTGATCCAGAAAAGGTATTTAGTCTAATTCTCATTATCCTTGGTTATGTTCTCCTTCAGTTATTGTTATGTCTCTTTTCCAAGTCAATCTGTTATTTATTAGTTTTATTGAGTGATTCAGGAGCTTCCCTGGTGGCTCAGCAGTAAAGAATCCACCTGCAATGCAGGAGACATGGGTTCAGACCCTGGGTTGGGAAGATCCCCTGGAGGAGGGCACACAACCCGCTCCAGCATTCTTGCCTGGAGAATCCCATGGACTGAGGAACCTGGCAGGCTACAGTCCATAGCGTCGAAAGGAGTCGGACATGACTAAAGCAACTGAGCACACACACGGTTGACTTAAGCAATTTAGCACACAATGAAGAATATCATAATTAATACCAGTCTTGTACAAATTATCTTCCAATCTTTATTAACGTGCAGGCATATAATTCTCTATGGAAATTAGCTGCTGTCTACCTCTTTATATTCTGTTTTTTCCATTTAACATCATACCCCATTCTCAGGTACTAATGAGAATTATGAAAGTATCTGTTACTGTAAACCAGTAATATACCATAGTTTGTGGCATCATTCCTGGAGAGGCCCGAGTCTTAAAATATTGGCCAATAAACAGAAGCCTCTAGTGACAAACTGATGCACTGAATATGCCTTGCACAGAAGTGCCAAACTATAATCTGGTGGAACTGAGAATGAATGGAGTGTCAGCCTTTTTGGCTGAGAGAGTACTGAGGCAATGCCCTAAGGAAAACAGACATGATGAATGTGGTAAATGGCAGTCCTGGGAGAGAGAGAGACTTAAATTCTGCAGAGTTATTAACCAAAGCTAGATTCATCACAAGTGAAAGACCAAAGCAGGAAACCAAGCATAGGGAGACATGGGGACATCCCTGGTGGTCCAGTGGTTAAGAATCTGCCTTGTAATGCAGAGGCCACAGGTTCAATGCTTGGTCTAGGTGCCAGGATCCCACATGCCTCAGAGCAGCTAAGCACCAGTGCTACAAGTACTGAAGCCCAAATGCTCTGGAGTGCCAGCAACACAACTAGAGAATACACACTGCAACAAAAGATTCTGCATGCATGACACAAGAATATCCCACATGCCACAGCTAAGACTCCATGCAGCCAAATAAATTAATTAATTTTTTAAAATGAGTAAGGAGATGGTACATAAAGTGGTTCATAATTGCAGTAGCACTCCATAAACCATGGGTTTGAGTTCCAATTCTGTGACCAACTAATGTCACTGACTTATCATTGGGGAGGACAACTTGACCTCTACAAGTCTCCATTATCCCATCTACAAGAGAGAATAGTAGTATCTAACTCATAGGATTGCTTGGAAAATTGAATGAGATAATGCATGTAAAGCACTTCACACATGCTCAGAAATTGCAGATGTTAAGAGTAAATTTGGCATTCCATTTCTATATCTTAAATACTCACAGTGTGAAGGCTAAATGAACTCTCTGTGGAGTGCTCAAGGCATATCAATCTTGTAGGAGTCAGGCATCCCCAGCTGGAGGTGCCAATTCAGTCCCTTTTGAAGGATGTTAAATTTAAAAGGCAGCACTTCTGTTGCATTCAGTGACAAGATGGCACCCGTGCCTCCTACTGTAAACCCTTAGCTGACGCCTGAGTACAGGGTACAGTATTTACTATTTACAAATGTCTGATCATCCAATGTTAATGATGCAGTGTGGTGGCCAGCCCTACCTCAAGTCTCAGGTACTTGAAATTCATCCTTCATTAGATAGCAGTATCTGTTGGCAAAGAAAAAATATTGAAGTCCACTTCTAAACATTACAAATTCTGGATGAATAGAAAAGATTTCTTAAGCTGCTAATGAGAAGTAAGTTTATCCAAGTGTGAAAGCAAATCCTGTGATCTGAGGAAGGCAAGGGGCGTGAAAGCAGCAGGCAATCCACAGTTAGTAAATTCCCAGGGTCTGAAACTGCTCGACAAGCCACAACACCCAGCAGCTTCAAAAATGTGGGTGTTTGTTTGTTTTTTTCCCTTAAGTTTGACCCAGGAGCAACAGTTGGCATATTTGGCAGAAAAGCTGCACTTTCCAACATGCAGAAAACATCAAGGCATTGATGTAGAGAAGGAGGCTTGTGCAGTTTCCCTGTGTCCAATATTTGATTTTACAGGCATAACCTATGCCCCAACAATTCCATTCCTAGGTGTATGCTCAACAGACAGTCATCTGTATGTGCACCAAAAGCATGTACAAGACAGCAACAGCAGCTTCATTTGTAACAGCTCCAAAGTAGAAACAACCCAAAGGTCCAATTTATTTATGGATAAATAAATTGTGGTATATTCATATAAATGAATAATAATCAGCAATGAAAATGAACAAACTACTGCTGCACAAAACAATATGAATGAACCACAAACATAAAGTCAAGAAGCCAGATAGAAAAGAATATGTACCTGATGACTGCCATTTCAAAAAGCTCAAAAATCAAACTGGCCTAATCTATGATGCAGAAGATCTTGAGAGGTGATCGCCTTTGTGGAGAAGGAAAGGGTCAATGAGTGCCCACTGGAAAGTGCCCACTGGAGCTCCTGAGATTTTGGTACTGTGCTATTTATTGACTATGAGGTAGTTATGTGAGTGTGTTAACTATGTACTAATTCAGCAAACTGTCACTTTGACTTGTTCAGTTTTCTATATGCATACATACTTCAATTTTAAAATTTTATTAAAACAGATTTTTACTAAAATGACTAATACAAAAAAATGGAGAAATCACTTTATTGTATCAGAGTGATGGACAATTTGATCTAAGTTCCCTATAAGGAAACCAAGAGACACTCATTAAAGATGCTATGTGTGCAGTCATCATTAAGTTAAACTTCTGTCTTTTGTCCAAATAACCTGCTCTGACACTTTAATCTAATAATCCATTATTACCTTCTTCAGTTTACATTATTTTTATTTATTTGGTTTAACAAGTTCTATATATTTATTATTGCTATGAAAAATATGCCTTCTGTGTAGTAAATGATCTCTTTTAAGCCTCAAGTGGTATCCCACCCATCCTAGTATGCCAGAAGTTAATCAATAAGTACACATTCATATTTTATAATTTTGTCAGTGCATTTTGTATAGTCTCTCCATACTCATATTTCCAGATTCAATACTTGTAAGCTTTATTTTCTGTGGGTAGACCCACAGATTTGGACTGTTTTTTATATGTGACCTTCTGGCTTCCCAAACATTTTAGTAGCCTTCTTTGAACCTGGTCTGTGTTCATGAAGTCTTTCCTAGTTTCATTGTTTGTGATGTTAAGGAGGTGGGTGAGCTCTACATTGCCTGAACACCCTTCTCTCACATGCCCAGCTTCCTGAGCCTTTTGGGCAGCTTTCAGGAATATAAAAATTACCAGCCTGGCTAACCTGCATCAAAGCTGTTAGCTCACCTTTTGTATAGTTATTGAGAAATACATTATTTGTATTTGCCACACTGCAGCTCATCTGTCTACCTCATTCTCAGAACACTCACAGAGGCTTCCATTTGCTTTCTGAAATAAATCCACTAGAGCAGCGATCCCAAACCTTTCTGGCACCAGAGATTGATTTCGTGGCAGACAGTTTTTCCATGCACTGGGGTGGGAGGGATGGTTTCAGGATGATGCAAGGGCATTACATTTATTGTGCACTTTATTTCTAATCTAATGCTGCTGCTGATCTGACAGAAAGTACTGGTCCGCGGCCTGGAGTTTGGGGACTCCTGCACTAGAGAGTCCTCGAGTTTCTTGATTTTCTTTGTAAAATTGACATCAGTGTGTATTCTTGCCTCTAAAACAATTATGAAGGAATTAAAAATATATAAGCTCAGTATCAACTCTACATTTAGCCTTGCTGATTGAAAAAAAGTAATTATGTAATTTTTAGTTGACATTTCCTGGCATTAGTCTGGTTTCTTATCCTTGGTAACACATTTTCCAAAGTGAAAGTGTTAGTCACTCAGTCGTGTTCAACTCTTTGCAACCCCATGGACTGTAGCCCACCAGGCTCCTCTCCCCATGAGATTCTCCAGGCAAGAATACTGGAGTGGGGAGCCATTCCCTTCTCCAGGGAATCTTCCCAACTCGGGGACTGAACCTAGGTCTCTTGCATTGCAGGCATATTCTCTATGTCTGAGCCACCAGGGAAGCCCACATTTTCCCAAAGTCTATAGTAATAGTTTTTGGGTTTTTTCTAAGATTTTAACATGAAACCTAATCTATGACCATTGGAAAATCCAATACATATATGCGGTAGTTGACACTTATCTGAATAATGACAACAAATAACATCAGGAGCTTGTAATCAGAGTTGAGGACCCTGATCAGTGATTAGATGATTTTCTCTCTTTTAATCTCTTCAGATATCCCAGTGGGTGAGTATTGTCACCATTCCAAGTTTAACAAACTGGCTGAGGTCACCTCTCTCTCATTAACAGAGCCTTGCTCTGAATCCGAGTGTGATTGTTGCTGTCTGCACCACTGACACATCACTACTCCCCCTTGAATGTAACTTCCTTTAGTTAAGGATAGAATAAGAGAAAAAAAAAGTAACAAAGGAAATTAAAGATACCTAATCCTCTTGCCTATAGATCTGTTTTCTAGTGATAACTTCTTTTAGTTAAGGAAGTTATCTAACTGGATACATCACCTTGTGTGAAATATTATGAACCTTAATTATCCTATATTAAAATTAAAACACCACAATGCATTTCAAAGTGAAATTTAAGTTATTTTTGGATGAAGAAAGTTCTTAAATTATCCACCACCATTAGCATTGGTAATCAAGGTTTGAGTGCAAATGGAAACAATTTAAAGAAATTGTTGGTTGAATTGGTTGAAAAAATACATACCTCAAAGGTTTAGTGCAAAAAAAGGAAGAGAAAAGAACCTCCCTTCTTGTCTGACTTCACTGTTGCAGGTAACTGTGATCCTGTTTCTCTGAAGGTATCACTAGAAAACAGATCTATAGGCAAGAGGATTAGGTATCTATATTCTATGCAGCCAAAGATGGAGAAGCTCTATACAGTCAACAAAAACAAGACCAGGAGCTGAGTGTGGCTCAGATCATGAACTCTTATTACCAAATTCAGACTCAAATTGAAGAAAGTAGGGAAAATCGCTAGACCATTCAGGTATGACCTAAATCAAACCCCTTATGATTATACAGTGGAAGTGAGGAATAGATTTAAGGGCCTAGATCTGATAGATAGAGTGCCTGATACCTCATGCGAAGAGTTGACTCATTGGAAAAGACTCTGATGCTGGGAGGGATTGGGGGCAGGAGGAGAAGGGGACGACCGAGGATGAGATGGCTGGATGGCATCACTGACTCGATGGATGTGAGTCTGAGTGAACTCCGAGAGATGGTGATGAACAGGGAGGCCTGGCGTGCTGCGATTCATGGGGTCGCAAAGAGTTGGACATGACTGAGCGACTGAACTGAACTGAACTGAACTGAATTTCCTTTGTTACTTTGTTTTTTTCTCTTATTCTTTATTCTCAAGTAAGGAGACAATTCATGAGGTTGCAAAGAGTTGGACATGACTGAACAATTGAGCATACAAGAAGACAATGGGATTAGTGTGCCAGGCACATTTTTCATGTTAATAGTATGGATCGTACTTTGAGATTAAAGATTATGACAACTACTCAGATCCATTTCCAGCAGTCTCAAGAAAGCAGTGCTTAAACTACCAGAGAAAAAGTGAGATGCCAAGTGGTCACTAAGGGCATTATACTAATGTATATAAATACAGGTAAACTAAGCCCACTGCACTGGAAGATTTGAACTTCACAGGTAAGATAAGTGAGGTCACTATGAAAATGTCCAAGTAAGATTGCTCCTTGAAAACAGGCTCAAAGGAGGACAAGCAAATTTTAAACAGCTGAGTTTGAGGTAAGCCTCAAGACGAGGTCTGATGGTGATGCTAGACAGAAGTGAATTGGCATGAATTCATTTTAGAAGAAATATTTTTATACTCAACATCATGAGCCTGTAACTGAATCAAGGAAAATGCTTCAAAATTAATTACACATCTATCAAAAAATGAGAGGAGCTAGTATACAAAGGCCAAGAAAATTCTCATTCACTGAGTATGTTCATGTGAAAGCTCTGAGGTCACGTCATACCCAGTGCAAATCTCAGATGTTTTTTAGAACTGAGCAATGCAGAAAGAGGGCTGATGGGACCTGAAAAATATTTATTCATTGCATTGACACCGACCCTATGGACTGTAGCCCGCCAGGGTCTTCTGTCCATGGGATTCTCCAGGCAAGAATACTGGAGTGGGTTTCCATGCCCTTCTAAAGGGGACCTTCCCAAATCAGGGACTGAACCTGCATCTCTTGTGTCTCCTGCACTGGCAGGTGGATTCTTTACCCCTAGCACTACCTGGGAATCTCAAGTATAAGCCAATTTCACCCAGGGAGTTTTCCAAGAACTACCTCTTTGGAAATGATACTAAAATATTCACCAGGATTAAGCTTTTCCATGAAGAAAAAAATAATAATAACCCCAACTTCCCCACTAAATCTGCCTTGTCTATCCTAACTGCAATGGTACAGCTTGGAAGGAAGGAGGGAAGGAAAGAGGAGAGGAAGGAGGGAATTACAATTCTTCCTTCTTTGCCCAAAAGACAAGGATGATNATATTCACCAGGATTAAGCTTTTCCATGAAGAAAAAAATAATAATAACCCCAACTTCCCCACTAAATCTGCCTTGTCTATCCTAACTGCAATGGTACAGCTTGGAAGGAAGGAGGGAAGGAAAGAGGAGAGGAAGGAGGGAATTACAATTCTTCCTTCTTTGTTCAAAAGACAAGGATGATGTTCATGATGAGGCTAAGGGCATAGTATCTAAAATATCCCCACCGCTGCCCCACTGTATCCTCTTTCACTGCTGTGTTTTTCTTCACAGTGCTCATTTTCACTGGACATTAGTGTCTATCACTTGGCTATTTTCAGTTCAGTACTTTCTCCATGGCAACGTAAGCTGGAGGCAGCATGTGTCATCTCACTGCAGCTGTNATAGTATCTAAAATATCCCCACCGCTGCCCCACTGTATCCTCTTTCACTGCTGTGTTTGTCTTCACAGTGCTCATTTTCACTGGACATTAGTGTCTATCACTTGGCTATTTTCAGTTGAGTACTTTCTCCATGGCAACGTAAGCTGGAGGCAGCATGTGTCATCTCACTGCAGCTGTCTTCCACTCCCAGAAAGGTGTCTAGGAAGGTAGGCACTCAATATATATTTGTGGAATAACAAGTGGGTTAATGGATCCATTATTAGCTAATTAATCTGTGATGGGTATCAGAATATCTTCCTTTTTCAAAATATTAATATCTGGGCTTCCTATTCCAGATCATGTATAGGATCCATCAGATATAGGGTGCTGACATTGCTTCCCCAAGCCTAAGCCCAGCTTAGGGCCTTAAGAACATACACACAAAAAATTTCACTTATGTAGAGAAATTCAAGATAAAAAGAGAAAATAGACTCTGATAGAAAGTGAGAAGATAGAACAGGCAATTCAAAAATATGAAAAGAAATAGCAAAAATACATCCTCTGCAGTAATTGAAAAAATAACTTAAACATTGATGAGAGACTAGTTTTTTAGAATCTTTGCCATTTCAATGCAAGAAAAAACTTCATTTTTTGCAAGTGTACAGTGAAAGCACTTTTATGTGTGGTTAGTGAAGTGTCAAGGTTTAGACAGTCTTCACTCTGTGTAGTCTTACTGTGAGTAGGCTGCCAATTATGGTGTCTATCTTGCCAGAGAGGTAAGCCCAAGGTAGACCCAACACAGGGGAGATAGGAAATTGCACTAGGAAGACTAATTCTTCAGTTCCTCCAGATCACTGCAGATGTCTATAGATTTTGAACTCATTCGGAGAAATCAATACCCAAGGACTGCCCCACTACTCTTCAACTGACCTTAGGAAGTGCAGCATCTTCTATGGACTTCCAGAGAAGGAGAAATTAAAAGAACGTTATTCTCTTTAAGAGCCAAACTTAAGAAGATCACATTGTCTAAAGCAAAGAAAACAATACTGTAAGTATCTAGTTCTTGCTAAGCCGAAACCTGTTACAACTGCATCATTATCTAGTAACACAGTGAAGAAAAGAATAAGAAAGGAAATGCCCCACTGAGCTGCATGCCAGGCATGGTGCTGGAGACTCCGCATGTTAGTCCTCTCCCCGTGTGCTGCTTTCTCCCTTGGGAGCCAGGAGCTTTGCTTGCCAAGGTGTAATAGACATTTATTAATCTATACTGCAGGAGATCTGAGCAATCTGGTGTTTGGGTTTTTGTTTTTGTTTTTATGGCTGTGTTTTGGTCTTTGTTGCAGCACATGGGCTTTACTCCAGTTATGGTGTGCAGGCATAGTTGCTCCAAAGCATGTGGGATCTTAGTTCCCCAATCAGGGACTGAAACTGAGTCCCCTGCCTTGGAAGACAGACTGTTAACCACTGGATTACCAGGGAAGTGCCCAGGAGTTTGCTATTAATACAAGAATGGTCTTTAAATGCACTTTTTGTTTGCTTTGAGTGCATGTAGGTTAGCTAGATAATGAGTCAAAGCCAAATAGAATTCTGCAGATGTCTATAGATTTTGAACTCATTCGGAGAAATCAATACCCAAGGACTGCCCCACTACTCTTCAACTGACCTTAGGAAGTGCAGCATCTTCTATGGACTTCCAGAGAAGGAGAAATTAAAAGAACGTTATTCTCTTTAAGAGCCAAACTTAAGAAGATCACATTGTCTAAAGCAAAGAAAACAATACTGTAAGTATCTAGTTCTTGCTAAGCCGAAACCTGTTACAACTGCATCATTATCTAGTAACACAGTGAAGAAAAGAATAAGAAAGGAAATGCCCCACTGAGCTGCATGCCAGGCATGGTGCTGGAGACTCCGCATGTTAGTCCTCTCCCCGTGTGCTGCTTTCTCCCTTGGGAGCCAGGATCTTTGCTTGCCAAGGTGTAATAGACATTTATTAATCTATACTGCAGGAGATCTGAGCAATCTGGTGTTTGGGTTTTTGTTTTTGTTTTTATGGCTGCGTTTTGGTCTTTGTTGCAGCACATGGGCTTTACTCCAGTTATGGTGTGCAGGCATAGTTGCTCCAAAGCATGTGGGATCTTAGTTCCCCAATCAGGGACTGAAACTGAGTCCCCTGCCTTGGAAGACAGACTGTTAACCACTGGATTACCAGGGAAGTGCCCAGGAGTTTGCTATTAATACAAGAATAGTCTTTAAATGCACTTTTTGTTTGCTTTGAGTGCATGTAGGTTAGCTAGATAATGAGTCAAAGCCAAATAGAATTTTTGTGTTTCAGTAATCATTTTCCTAAAGTGATTTCAAATAAGTAGGTGGAACTATATTCTCTATTATATACATTTTTTAAAAAGATCAACAACAGTTTTCATAATGTCTCAACCAAATGTCTTCCTGTGAAGAATATTTATAAAGAAAATGTAAATTCTGAACACAGCTCATTTGATGATGTAAAAGTCAAATTGAGTCCCCAGAGCTCATTGGTAACAATTTTGGCAGGGGTGGTGGTGGCTCAGTTGTGTGAAGTGAGAACCTTTATCCCTAGATCATGTGTATGTGTGTGTGTGTGTGCATGCGTGCACATGTGTGTTCAGTTGCTCAATTATGTCTGACTATTTTTGACCCCATGGACTATCCCACTAGGCTCCCCTGTCCATAGAATATTCCAGGCAAGAATATTGGAACTGGTTACCATTTCCTACTCCAGGGGATCATCCTGACCTAGGGATCAAATCCATGACTCCTGCATTGTAGGCAGATTCTTTACCACTGAGCCACCTGAGAAGCCCATCCTTCAACATACTGCCACAAATTTCTATCGGTCCCCAAAAGGAACCACCATAGAGGGTAAGAAAAAGTTACTCCTTTTCAATTTCCAACCTTGTCATTGAGCAGTAAACCATGATTCTTCTACTTTGTACCTCTTCCTCTCAAACAAATGTAATTTCCAGAATTTCTAAACATGGATGGAGAAAATAATATTAACTAAAACTTAGAAATTTTACTCAGAGCAATTCAAAATCTTTCCCATGAAAAGGCCTCATCCTTGTTTCTCCTTTCCTTCTTATCTTTCCTTGCAAGTAGCAGAGTGCTCCCCTATGTGTCTTAAGAGATACAAACCTTCATTTTTACTCTAAATCCAGAGGCATTACAGATTCAGAATCAGTTGTTTCTGGATCTGATTCTCTCTTGGTTCTTATCCTACTAGACATAAAATTGCTGCCTCAGCTCCAAGCATCATACCCTCATTTTACATTGCCAGACCCAGACGGGAAGGTGGAGCAGTGATTTCTCTCATATTCACAGGAAGACCATATAATTTATCACTTGAATTCAAATTTTTTAAAGTAAAAGAAGGTACTGTTAGGAATTTTACCAGGAAAATACACATAAACCAGTACAATCTCAGGAAAACTGAGATATGTGCTTGCCTTACTTATTAGAGACAAAAGCATTTCCAAGAAGTTCTGGATGTTTGGAAGGGACTCCCCTTCTCTGAGCACACTGCCACTCATGTAGGCTTCTTTTAGATGGGAAGAAGGTGGCTTAGCTATTGAGTAGGCAACAAAATGTTGTTGTTGTTGTTGTTGTTGTTGTTCAGTTGCCAAGTCATGTCCAAATCTTCGCGACCCCCTGGACTGCAGCACACCAAGCTTCCCTATCCCTTACCATCTCCTGGAGTTTACATAAATTCATTTCCATTGAATCAGTGGTGCCATCTAACCATCTCATCCTCTCTTCCCCTCTTCTCCTTTTGCCTTCAATCTTTCCCAGCACCAGGGTCTTTTCCAGTGAGTCGGCTCTTTGCATCAGGTGACCAAAGTATTAGAGCTTCAGCTTCAGCATCAGTCCTTCCAAAGAGTAGTCAGGGTTGATTTCCTTTAAGATTGACTCGTTTTATCTCCTTGCTGTCCAAGGGACTCTCGAGAGTCTTCTCCAGCACCACAGTTTGAGAGCATCTATTCTTTGGTGCTCTGCCTTCTTTATTGTCCTGCTCTCATGTCCGTACATGACGAATGGAAAGACCATAGCCTTGACTATACAGACCTTTGACAGCAAAGCGATATATCTGCCATTAATCCAGGTCCATGATGGTAAACCTAAATAGCCTCTTAAAGTCTTAGAAATGGAGAAGGAGAACTGCTTTTCTGAGAACACACCTACAGGAGGAGGAAGAGCTGTCATGGTAGTAACTATCCTTCCTCTAGACTTAAATCCTCACAAATCCCAATATTAGACACAAACTCTCTACTGCCCATTTGAGTCAGCATTCTCAAAGTGCATAGAGCAGTGCCCTATACGTGGGATGAACCCAGAGTGAATAGGCATTCCATAGCATTCCATAGCTCAAAACAGGAGCATCCACCTTCAGGCAAGGATGCTGATGTTGGGAGACATATTTCAGCCTGAATGTTGGGTTGAATGGCATTTATACTCTCAAAGTTGAGAATTCTAGAATAAATACCTTGATACTTTATTCTAGCTTCACTCTCTAAGTCATAACAATGAAGTATTGCCTCTTATATAATCTCTAAGCATCCCATTTTAAAAATCATTTGATGTACCTTTAAACAAAAATGCCTCAAAGTCCTGAAAGTTTATTCAGAAGGTTGGCAAGCAGTCAAAACAGATGTGCAATAAAAATCTTTGTCATCCTTTTTTGACAGTTTCTGAGTCACTTGAAAACATAAAATCAACATTCTGTTCCAAGACTTTGTTTCTCATGGTGGGAATACATATATACTATGCCTTATAAACTGTAAATATTGAGGGTACTGACTTAGTTCAAGTTAAATATGTTCTCAGCCAAAGGGGAAACACACAACTGTCAGACTCAGATTTTATAAAGTATGATGGCCAAGGTCCAAAAGCCAAGGCTTTGACATTTGGCATGAAAAAATTATTTCCATTATTAAATCTTCATTTCTATCTGGAGTAATTGACAGTGGGGTAGAGAAAATTTTTTTACATTTACCTAAGTCTGATGCCTATCTTAAGTTGCTGCACCAAATGGTCTTATGAAGTTGGTTGAGGATGCATGTGCTTCAGTGTCATGTTTTAGGGGATGATGTTGGGTCACTCGTGGAGAATTTGACCCAATCTTCCCCCTTCCAGAAGCATCTTTCCAACATCTCTGAGGACAGGAAATTAACCTATATGTCAATTGCTGATGTTCTCAGCTTGTGAAATATTGAAAACCTCTAATTAAGTAGAAGGTAATGGAAATTAGACCAGATTCTTGGATTTTAGCATAATTATATCCCATTATAATTATAAGCAGTGACAGATTTTATTTTATTTTCTTGGGCTTCAAAATCACTGTAGATGGTAACTGCACCCATGAGACTCAAAGATGCTTGCTCCTTGGAAGGAAAGCTATGACAAACCTAGACAGTGTATTAAAAAGTCAAGACATCACTTTGCCAACAAATGTCCATATAGTCAAAGCTATGGTTTTTCCATATGGTAGTCATGTGTGGATGTGAGAGTTGGACCATAAAGAAAACTGAGCACTGAAGGACTGATGCTTTCAAATTGTGGTGCTGGAAAAGACTCTTCAGAGTCCCCCGAACTGCAAGGAGATCAAACCAGTCAATCCAAAATGAAATCAACCCTGAATATTCATTGGAAGGACTGATGCTGAAGCTGAAGCTCCAATATTTTGGCCACCTGATGTGAAGAGCTGACTTATTGCAAAAGACCCTGATGTTGGGAAAGATTGAAGGCAACAGGAGAAGAGGGTGGCAGAGGATGAGACAGTTAAATAGTGTCACCGGCTCAATGGACATGAACTTGAACAAATTCCAAAAGACAATGAAGGACAGAAGAGCCTGCCATGCTGCAGTCCATGGGGACTCAAAGAGTCGGACACGACTTAGCGACTGAACAACAACAAATCCCATTATTCTAAGTTTTTAGAATGTGTTAGAAAAGCGCCTCCCTTTCCATGAATGTACAATATGCCCAAGAAATAGAGAGACCCAGCTATATTTTTAGACTTTGGATCCTGTGACCATTTATCGAGGAGGATTGGTACTCTTACAAATGTTCTTCCAAATGATACTATATGTACTGTAATCAATCTCGTCTATTTGTAACCAAATCTTTAGTGTTTCATCATTATTATTATGGTCCACATTGAATTGTTCAAAAACAAACCAAAAAATCAACTTAAAAATTAAAAAAATTCTATTCCCCATGTAAGGGATGAATTAGGGCAATCCTGACTCCTTAGTAATCCCCTTTATGGTGGACTTTTTTCATTCAACAAAAAAGAAATAATGACATAAGCAAAGATATTAGAAAAGTGCTTTGCAGAAAAAGTTATTTCTGGATTTAAATCATTGGCATTAAGGGGTGAAAGAGGCAGTTTTGTACCTGTCTGATAAAAGAAATCCAGTACCTTGCAAAGTGAACTTGTCACAGTCTTCCTGCTGTGGTCTCAGAGTGAACCCTAAATTCACTACATCTTGTGGAAAGATCGCGTATCAACATGCCATCTTAAGAAAGGCACAGAAGTAAAAAGCATTCTTAGGATCCTGTCAAGGCATATGAAAAGGTTGACAAACAGTCAGACTTGCAGGTAAAATATTTCTTCTTCAATAATGGTCTCAAAAAGCCATAGGAACATGTTCTGCTTTTGAACACGTTCTGTTTTTAAACATGCGCCATTCATCTAGCCTACAATTGTATATTGCTTGGCAAACAGGCATATTATTTTAGTCTGAGGACCAACCTCAGCAAACTATGGCTGATTTGCCTCAAGCTTCCCAGGCAGTAGTTAGCTCAATGGGGTTCTCAGTAAAGGCATGCCTAAATCAGAATGGCCCCTGAAGAGAAAGGGATTAGAAAATAACACAATTCTAATAACTAGGTTTTTGTTCCTGAACTGTCTCTGCACTCTTATATTAAAAACAAAACCCCCTAAATCAGTCCAGTTGTTCTCAGTACTCAAGTTCACGCTGTCCTCTTCTGAATAGGAATCGTCTTCTCTATAGGATTAAAGCCTGAAATAGACTGCTGTGGCTTGAGCCAGACAGTGCCAAAATTTAATATAAGACCTTCACAGTCAAGTCACTGTTCAAACTCATGGTGCTGAAATAGTTTCCCTGCTCTTTTGTGATACTTCCATTCCAGAATTGGAGTTCTCTTTTCACCTCTGCATTATGTAGTGGCTTTAAAATATGCTCAACTTTTAAGAATTAAATGAAATTAATTAGCACAGAAATAAGATTGTAAGATGAGAATAGCTATTCTTGGTTGTAAATTAGGAGTAGTATTTATATTTTTATTTTTCAAGGATCCCTAGAAGTCTTCAATGTGTACTTTATTTGCATGAAGAAAAATAGATGCTTAAAAAAGTAATAGTCGCAATAGTTATATTGTTGATATGTCCCTTTTTTAAAGATTTATGTATCTATTTCGGCTGCACTGGGTCTTTGTCACTGTGCGTGGGTTTTCTCTAGTTACAGTGAGTGGGGCTACTCTCTAGTTGTGTTGCACGGGCTTCTCGTTGTGATGGCTTCTCTTGCTGCAGAGCATGGGCTCCAGCCTTGAGGGCTTCAGTGGTGGCAGCATGCAGGCTCAGTAGCCGAGGCACATGGTCTTAGTCGCTCAGCACGTGGCATCTTCCTGGACCAGGGACCAAACCCAGGACCCCTGCATTGGCAGGCAGATTCTTAAACACTGGACCACCAAGGAAGCCCTTGAGATATTCTTATTCTAAAACAAAGCTTCTGGACTTTTATAAATGCAAATTTTATGCAGTTCCCTTCAATAAGTTTATTTTTACTCAACTTCTTATTTCACTTTCTTCATTTCTTTAGGATTCCTAGATTTCTTTCATTTTAAGTTCGAAAGAACTGTCTCCTTGGTCCTGTTGAACAGACCTTTTAGACCTCACTTGAATACAGAGATTACGCATACTGTGTTGCAATATATAAATACCTTCCAAGCATCTGCATATTGCTCCTTCACAGAGACAAGTCCTAGGATAGGCAAATGTGTATCTATGGATTGTGTGTGGCTGTAACTGTGAGAGCTTAAGTGAAAATGTAATATAGGATCTAATCTCTTAACTGAAAGAGTTTATTCACTATTTGTTCAAATGTTCCAAAAACCCATCAGCTGAAACCCCAGAGTCCTGATTGATAAGGTATAGAAGAGATGTTCTAGATCTGGGAGATTCTGAGGGCAGGGTTTATCAGCTTTCTGCCTCTTCCAAAATATAACTTTAATAGTGTTCCAGTAGAATACTTGATTTTTGAGGAAGCCTGCATACCAATGAGCCTGCCAGTTTGGTTAGCTGTAAAATGCACTTCCAGGTGGATCATTTAACCATGCCCTCTGTTGCACTGCAAGAGCGCCTTTACGTGCAGTTTCCACATTAATTTAAAATTATTCACATGCACATCCATCACTCCAGACAGGAAGGCAGAACATGTGCTTCTCGTTCCTCTCCAGTCCCTGCCAGAGTGCTTAGTGTCTAGTTGATGTTTATTCAATATTTATTCAATGATTCACTTAGCAGTGTATTGATTATTTGAACTTTCAGATGAATAAAGCTATAAGAAGGAAATGCTGTTTTGAGAAAGCCTGTGTGCTGACACAGGTTAGGTGAGGCATCATGACGCTTCAGTCGCCTCCTCTGTCCAATCCTGCTCCCCTTTTCTCTTCCTTTCATGGATGTTGAACCCTAATTAACATCAATGCATCCCAAAGTCTGTTTCAGCATCTCCTCCCGGAGAATCCAACCCATGATGAACTGGACACTTCAAGGCAAAACACATCAATGGCCTCTACACAGATGGCACACTCCCAAAGAGGCCTTTACTGAACCCTGTTCTTAAAGTGGGCTTCGCAGGTGACACTAAGGGTTAAGAACCCGCCTACCAATTCAGGAGATGCAGGTCTGATCCTTAGGTTGGGAGGATCCCCTGGAGGAGGGCATGGCAACCGACTCCAGTATTCCTGTCTTGGACAGAGGGGCCCAGCGGGCTACAGTCCATACCACTGCAAAGAGTCAGACACCACTGAAACAACTACCTACACACACATCCTTAGAGAAGGTCCCCTCAATTACTCACACCGATTGCACTCCTCTTCATTCCCTTGTGCTTTCGTAGTTTCCTTCCTACAGTATCTCTTCTTGGATTCCTCACTGTCTCCCTGTGCCGGAAGGTAAATTCCATAAAGTGAAGACTGACTTGTTCCTTGCTGTTTGCCCAGCCCTGACAGTGCTGCCTGCAATACAGTAGGCATTCGATAAATATTTATTGAATGAATAAACCACTGGTAGAATTATTATCTTAGAAACATAGAGGAAAAACCTAGAAGCCAAATTCTCTATATTGAAATTTTAATAAGAGTTTCTTCCTATGGTTAAATTTAAAAACAAACAAAAAAATCACTGAGTGTACCGAATAGCCTCAGCAGTTAATTGGATTCAGCAGCTCTAACTATAAGCTTTTGTGCAATCATGGGAATAATTACTAATTCATAAATCCTAAACAAATAAAAATCTGAGGCAGACCTAAGAGGATTTTTCACCCACCGTCCCCCAACTATTGTATTTTGGTTTCCATGTAACCTCTCTCTGTTTTGTTTTGTTTAGAGAAAACTCCAAGGGTGTTTGTTTCAGGAAGACCTCATTCTCTCATAGGCTAAACGGGAAGATCACAATAGAGGAAAAAGCAATGGCCAGGAAGAGAAGGGCTGAACATTATTCGACACAAGTTCAGCCTATTCATTAATTTACTTTAAAAGTGGGTATTTAAAAGTATGTATTGAAGTCACCCAGGAATTCCCACTGAAATGGTCTGTAAGAAGGATCTGTCCCAGGGCAGTGTGAGGGTATGGTGTATCCTTTCAAGATTGATTTTGCTTATTTGTTTAGCAAATATTTATTAAGTGCCTTTTATATATCAGAGACTCTTTTAAATGTTGAAGATGTAGCAATAAACCAAATAGCTCCCCCCAAAGTGTGTATTGAATGTTCCTATGATCTGAGAATAATGCTGGACTCCTTACCTCAGCTGGAGAATAGGCTAGTGGGAAAGATAGATAATAGACATGTAAACAGATAAGCAAACCAAATGATTATTGCTTGTGAAAATCCCTTAAAAGAAAAAAAGAGTGTTATCCATAATAAATAGGGGCCAGGTGGGGTTGTTGTTGAGCTAGGATGATCACCTTCCCTAAGGAGGTATCATTCAGGCTGAGATCTAAGGACAAGAAGGAACCACACCTGCAGTGAGCTGGTGGATGGTTGATTCCTTGCAAAGGCCAAAGGATGAGCAAAGATTATGAAGCAGAAATGAACTTGGTGGTCTGAGCAGGGAAGGGATTAATTAGGAGGGGGCATTCACCTAGGTTGTAAAATTCAAGGGGGTGCCAAAAAAATTTAAAAAAGTAATATTTTAATGCAAAATTTACAAAATTAAAGTAAAAATAAATCCATCTGTGATAACAAAATATCAGTCTTTCAAAGAAAGATGTGTAGTATTATTGACTTTTCCTTTTGCCTCAAGCTCCAGTACAGCTTAGCATAACATCAACACTGGTCCTGTCTTTAAATTTTTTATGTTTTGTGAGTCATTCACCTCACACTGGCCCCAGCCCTGGGAGTGAGAAACAAGCAGGAGAGAGTGACTTGAGTGTGGTAAGTAATCAGAGAGGGAAGCAGGGGCAATTCAGGTTGTGGTAGAAGTATGTATTTTATTCCTAGGGTCACAGGAAGTTGTTTAAGTGATTTAAGCAAAGGTGTGTTAAACTCTATTGGCATTTTTAAAAGATCATCCACACTATGAGTACTTGAGTAGAAATGGGGCATCTAGAGAGAAGCTTAGATGGGGATTGCCCTAGATTGGTGGTAGTGGTGGAAATATGTTTTAGAGATATAACAAGGCTTACTGATGTGATTAATCAGAAAGAATGAGGGAAAAGGAGGAAACCACAATGATTCCTCCTTTCTGGTTTGAGCTGTGTGAATGGTGGTGTCATTTACTGAGAGAAAAGACTAGAGAAAGAATAGGTTGGAGGAAAGGGAGTAAATCAACATTTCCGTTTAAAAAAAAATGCCATTGAGCCTTATGTCAAGTACACAACTGGAAATATGATTTTACGTTGGAGAGGAGCGATCTGAAGTAGAATTACAAATTTGAGATGCACCAACATAGAGATGACTTTCAAAGCTTTGGAAATAGATCAAACCACCTAGAAGAGAGCTTAGAACACAGCTTGTCAATCGTCACTGCTCATTAGAATTGGTGTTTATCATTTCACATTTCACCTTTAAACTGCTTTGCACTTGCTGTTTCCCACTCGAAAATCTAAACCTTTGTCACAGTATAACTTTCGCTTTGCTTGCTCCCTCGTCTTTTGTGTCACTGTTGTCCCGTCTTTTACATTAATCATAAAATCCACCTTCAAATGTTATCATTTTTGTTCTAAAGGGTCAGATGTCCTTAGAAGGGAAAAACCCATATTCTTTTATATTTACACATTTACCATGTTGTGTGCTTCTCACTCCTTTCTGTAGATCCAAGTTTCCACATGGTTTCATTTCTCTTCAACCTGAAGCATTTAGCATTTTTTTTTTTTTTTGGATACAGTTCTGCTGTATCTTTCATTTATCTAAAAAAGTCTTTATTCCATCTTCATTAAAAAGAAATCGGTATATATAAAATACAGAGCAGAGACATTTGCTTTTTCTCTTTCATGTTGTTTGGTCTCCATTGTCTTGGGTTTTGTCATTGTTTTGGGGCTTCCCTGTGGCTCAGACTGTAAAGAATCCACCTGCAATGCAGGAGACATGGGTTACATCCCTAGGTCGGGAAGATCCCCTGGAGGAAGGCAAAGCAACCCACTCCAGTATTCTTGCCTGGAGCTTCTCATGCACAGAGAAGCCGGGCGGGCTACAGTCCATGGGAGTCAGAGTCGGACATGACTGAGCCACTTGCACTCCACTGGTTCTGACAGGGAGTCCAGTGACCATGCATATCATCATTCTCCTCTGTAATGTGACATCTTTCTCTGGCTCCTTTCAGTATTATCTCTTTATCTTTGGATTTCAGCAGCTTGATCGTCCTGTGCCTAAGTGTGGTTTGCTTTGTGTTTATTCTGCTGGGGACCACTGAGTTTCTTGAATATTTTTAAAAATCAAATTTGTGGAATTGAGGCCAATACTTCTTCAAATACTTGTTATACCACATATTCCTTCTTTTCTTAGACTCCAATCACATGGTTTGATAGGCCACCAAGGCTGTGTTCATTTCACCTCAGTCTTTTTTCTCTATGTTCTCCAGATTGAATGTTTTTTTATTGACGTTCAGTTTCACAGACTTCCTGTTCTACCCTCTTCTATCTGCTATTAAATCCACCCAGTGAATTTTTCATTGCAATTATTATATTTTTTAGTTCTAGATTTTTCAAAAATTTCCAGGGGAAGAATACTGGAGTGGGTTGCCATTTCCTCCTCCAGGGAAGCTTCCCAAACCAGGGGTCAAGCCTGCAACTCCCATGTCTCCTGCACTGCAAGTGGATTCTTTCCTGCTGGGCCATCAAGGACGCCCCCAGAAAGGGAGTTGGAAGGTACAGAAAAGAAATAAGATCTTGTAAAAAAGAGGAGAGATTTGCTGTTAACAAATCCACGATGAAAAGGGGGAAGAAGAGAAGACAGGTTCACATGAAGGTCCACTTTCAGGTTCTATCCTGAGATTTCAGGACTCTGTTCAAGAGATTTTGGTTTCTCTGTGAAACAGGAAGCACGTTGTCAACTGGAAATTAAGAGCGGCAAATAACTGGAAATTAAGACAGAAGATGGGAGTGAGCAGTTGTCTTCAAAAGTAGGAAAGTTTCTTTATTATGGAAATAAGGAAGGTTTGTTACATGAAAACTGTTTTCACAATTTTCTCACCATGTTAGGTGACATGGATGGAGTGAACTGGAAGTTTTGCAGACAGGTGTGCTATAGGTAGAGAGAGGGCATAGACTTGAGTGCACTGATATCCAGTACAGTGACGAAGATTAGGCTATGAATATGAGAGGCATTTGTGGTTGTGGAGATTGAGGAATTAAGATATTAAGGTATCAGGTAGATAATAGTGTTTGGGAAGATGAGGAATCTTAAGAGCCCAAAGGTAAACTGGATACAGAGAAAGGACTTTGGAGGGAATAGAGAAATTAGGAGGTGTATCAAACAATATGTAGAAAAGAGTCCAGGTGATGACAGATAGTTGGGAAAGAAAGTGAGACTTTTAGAAGGATCAGAAATAAACAGGGATGAAACATGATAGAACAAGTTTTAAAGGTCCCTTAGAGGGTGAGAACTTAGTTCTAAAGTTATGGCCTGAATATTTAGCTCCTTCCAGCTCAAAAGCATTCTGGCAGCAAAATGATTTGTGAAAATTATGAGCCATTCTTCTGAAGGTCTCTGACACAGGCTTGGGCAAGCTGATGATGAACTCTACCTCAATGGCTATATCTATTCTGCCCAGAGATTTTTTTAACACATGTCATATATCTAGCTTTGAAGTTCCTCAGCTATCCCTAAACCAAGTTGACATAGTAACTGTAATAAATGTACAGATGGAGATTTTGTTTTCAATTTAAAGGAGAAGTTAGTGTTATAACTATTTTAATCAATCAGCATGCATCTGAGTTTATTCAGGAGCAATGCAGCAACACATACCCAGAGCCCTTTTGAAATGAGATTATCACACTCAAATGTAATTTGTAAGTGTAGACAGAAGAGCCTCTGTTCTCTTCTTATTATGGACCAGATAAAGTAATACTGAAGAGGACAATATATGTTAGAACTTGAATTCAACATGTCCAGCATAACTCCTTAAACAAACAGCCCAGCCTCCTTCATGCTTGTAAGCTAAACAAGCAAACTGCAGCATAGTTTCAAATTTTAAAATCTCTTTATTACAAAAAGTAATACAATAAGATGGTCATCTCATATACCTTTGCCCTGAAGGTGAAGCCAATCACATTTATAATATGATAGATACTGCTTGCATGTACTCTTACTTCTTGAAAACTTGTATCTTTATATCTGTACCCCCTTTTTTTTTGTCTTCTCTGCTGCTCTTAAGGTAGGACCTATTGTTACAAAACCCAATAAAACCTTGTATACACCCTCAGTGTCTGACATATAGTAGGTACTCGGGAAGAATTTGTTGAGTGAATGGATGTAGATTAAAAAAAAAAAAGACCACTAATGTGGTCTGGTAAGGAAATTAAAGCTGTAAGCTCTTGAATCCAGGATCTATGACCATAATAGTTCAGCTTCTCCTTCTGTTTCTCATGAAAAGTAAGAGTTAAAATAATGCCATCAGTAAGAAAAATGATCAGACTTACTCATAGAACTAAGTTTTGAATAGCAATGCCCTGAAAAACAGTCTTAATGCTTCTATGACAAAGAAAATAAAGAGAATTAACTGGCTTGCCAAAATGTGCCAAAGAGCTGACTAGATCAAAAGGTTGAACAAGTTTTTGCAGCATTTGTAGAAATACTGAGACATTTGATAGTGGATCTCTGTCCAAGTTAGTCCTGGCTTCTACAACAAAGTGCAAGAGATGGGATGGCATATAAATGACAGAAATCTATTTCTCACAGACCTGAAGCCTGAAGGGCTGAGATTCAGGTGCCAGTACGGTCATACTCTGGCGATGACACTCCTCTGGCTTGCCCACTGCAAACCCCTCATTGTATTAGAGAAGACAGGTTCACATGAAGGTCCACTTTCAGGTTCTATCCTGAGATTTCAGGACTCTGTTCAAGAGATTTTGGTTTCTCTGTGAAACAGGAAGCACGTTGTCAACTGGAAATTAAGAGCGGCAAATAACTGGAAATTAAGACAGAAGATGGGAGTGAGCAGTTGTCTTCAAAAGTAGGAAAGTTTCTTTATTATGGAAATAAGGAAGGTTTGTTACATGAAAACTGTTTTCACAATTTTCTCACCATGTTAGGTGACATGGATGGAGTGAACTGGAAGTTTTGCAGACAGGTGTGCTATAGGTAGAGAGAGGGCATAGACTTGAGTGCACTGATATCCAGTACAGTGACGAAGATTAGGCTATGAATATGAGAGGCATTTGTGGTTGTGGAGATTGAGGAATTAAGATATTAAGGTATCAGGTAGATAATAGTGTTTGGGAAGATGAGGAATCTTAAGAGCCCAAAGGTAAACTGGATACAGAGAAAGGACTTTGGAGGGAATAGAGAAATTAGGAGGTGTATCAAACAATATGTAGAAAAGAGTCCAGGTGATGACAGATAGTTGGGAAAGAAAGTGAGACTTTTAGAAGGATCAGAAATAAACAGGGATGAAACATGATAGAACAAGTTTTAAAGGTCCCTTAGAGGGTGAGAACTTAGTTCTAAAGTTATGGCCTGAATATTTAGCTCCTTCCAGCTCAAAAGCATTCTGGCAGCAAAATGATTTGTGAAAATTATGAGCCATTCTTCTGAAGGTCTCTGACACAGGCTTGGGCAAGCTGATGATGAACTCTACCTCAATGGCTATATCTATTCTGCCCAGAGATTTTTTTAACACATGTCATATATCTAGCTTTGAAGTTCCTCAGCTATCCCTAAACCAAGTTGACATAGTAACTGTAATAAATGTACAGATGGAGATTTTGTTTTCAATTTAAAGGAGAAGTTAGTGTTATAACTATTTTAATCAATCAGCATGCATCTGAGTTTATTCAGGAGCAATGCAGCAACACATACCCAGAGCCCTTTTGAAATGAGATTATCACACTCAAATGTAATTTGTAAGTGTAGACAGAAGAGCCTCTGTTCTCTTCTTATTATGGACCAGATAAAGTAATACTGAAGAGGACAATATATGTTAGAACTTGAATTCAACATGTCCAGCATAACTCCTTAAACAAACAGCCCAGCCTCCTTCATGCTTGTAAGCTAAACAAGCAAACTGCAGCATAGTTTCAAATTTTAAAATCTCTTTATTACAAAAAGTAATACAATAAGATGGTCATCTCATATACCTTTGCCCTGAAGGTGAAGCCAATCACATTTATAATATGATAGATACTGCTTGCATGTACTCTTACTTCTTGAAAACTTGTATCTTTATATCTGTACCCCCTTTTTTTTTGTCTTCTCTGCTGCTCTTAAGGTAGGACCTATTGTTACAAAACCCAATAAAACCTTGTATACACCCTCAGTGTCTGACATATAGTAGGTACTCGGGAAGAATTTGTTGAGTGAATGGATGTAGATTAAAAAAAAAAAAGACCACTAATGTGGTCTGGTAAGGAAATTAAAGCTGTAAGCTCTTGAATCCAGGATCTATGACCATAATAGTTCAGCTTCTCCTTCTGTTTCTCATGAAAAGTAAGAGTTAAAATAATGCCATCAGTAAGAAAAATGATCAGACTTACTCATAGAACTAAGTTTTGAATAGCAATGCCCTGAAAAACAGTCTTAATGCTTCTATGACAAAGAAAATAAAGAGAATTAACTGGCTTGCCAAAATGTGCCAAAGAGCTGACTAGATCAAAAGGTTGAACAAGTTTTTGCAGCATTTGTAGAAATACTGAGACATTTGATAGTGGATCTCTGTCCAAGTTAGTCCTGGCTTCTACAACAAAGTGCAAGAGATGGGATGGCATATAAATGACAGAAATCTATTTCTCACAGACCTGAAGCCTGAAGGGCTGAGATTCAGGTGCCAGTACGGTCATACTCTGGCGATGACACTCCTCTGGCTTGCCCACTGCAAACCCCTCATTGTATCCTTGTGTTTGTGTTCATTTGCTCAGTGGTGTTTGACCCTTTGCAACCCCGTGGACTGCCACCCGTCCATGGGATTTCCCAGGCAAGAACACTGGAGTGGGCTGCCATTCGCTTCTCCAGGGACTTCCAGACCCAAAGATCGAAACCACATCTCCTGCATTGGCAGACAGATTCTTTTACCACTGCACCACCTGGGGAGTCCTTTACACGGCAGAAAGAGAGCAAGAGGGACCAATGTAATTTATGAAGACTCCACCCTCGTGACCTACTCACCACTCATAGCGTGCAACCCCCACCCCCACCCCCACTAATACCATCGTATTGGGGTCGGTATTTCAACATATGAATGGAGGGGAAGTGAACAGCAACATTCAGTTCATAATAGCCTCTACCAACACCAAACTGAGCATACTATTTCTTGGCATACTCTAGGGTGACAAATAAAACAGGGATATCACAGTTGGCACTACCTGCACCATTGGGCGTTTCTGGTTCAGGCCTCTCCTCATGGCTGCCACTTCGTATGGCTGCATGTACTAACACTTTTCCAGTTACTCCAATGGAAAACAAGAGTGGATAAATTGTACTCAGTTCAAGGAAGAGGAATTTGATATACAAACATTTTAAAAGGAAAAAATATGGTGAATTGGCAATATGTTCAATATATAGAAATCACAGTAGCAGAAATCTTGAAGGGCAACATCCAGATTTTGCCTCAAAAAAAAAAAAAAATATATATATATATATATATATATATATATACACAACTAGATTGTTTAACAGTAGCAATGGTAACATACTTCCCGTGGTCTACCACCAACCTATGATCACTGAGCAATTCCCTGTATGGTCCTCTGCAGCCACATTACTTTGCACTGATTTATGTATTTCCCTGTGAACATTAAGATATTGTCATATATATAAGCCCTATTTTTCTCAGTATAGTAAAGATTTTTAAAGACATGCTTCCTCATTTTCTTATTTTCTCCTGTGTCTCTGCCTTTCCAGCTTTCTTTCCAATTTCCAATTTTGTCTGTATTTCATCTCCAAAGGGGATGTTTTCTCAGTTCATACATCTCTAGCCTTATTTACTACCCCCTCCTCAGCCTCACCCTTATAGTAAAGATTTTTAAAGACATGCTTCCTCATTTTCTTATTTTCTCCTGTGTCTCTGCCTTTCCAGCTTTCTTTCCAATTTCCAATTTTGTCTGTATTTCATCTCCAAAGGGGATGTTTTCTCAGTTCATACATCTCTAGCCTTATTTACTACCCCCTCCTCAGCCTCACCCTTAGATCCCAGGCTCTCTCACAGTCTTAGAACTTGACTGAGTAAAGAGAAAAGTGTGCAGAAGGATCAGCAGGAGATAGTCTTGGGTAGAAGTTTACTTATTAAGTACTACCTCTTCTTCAGTGCATCTCTGGGAGAGAAGATAGAGACTTAGCCTTACAACAATGTCATTCACCTTGAGAGGCTGGGAAAGAATGTCAGCCCTTGGGACTGAAAAGCAAAGAGTCACATCTGATTTCAAAGAGATGTTGTAGTCTGTAGCCAGGACTAGAAGCTCTCCGGACCTATCCACCTGCTGTGGCACCATAGGACTGCCTGAGGGAATATGTGTACTTATTTAAAACCCGAAAGAGCTGGCAACTTCAGGAACCCCATTCTGGGGAGGCTCAGAATTACATTAAATGAGCAAAACAATTGAAATTAAAGAACTCTCATCTCTAACCCAGGACCTGGGTCATCAAAATTCCCACTTTAATGGGCACACATCACCCCAGGCCGCCAGGTTATTAAACTTGAATGCTGTGCCCTTCACCACATCACTGCGGAGTTTTCAGCAATGCCTGGCATGGTACCAGGTGGCCTGATCATCAGTGTCTCAACAGCACAGAGCCAGCGACAACTACTCTCAAAATAAGAGGACTATGGATGGACTGAGGTTTTCTGGATTTCTGTCAAACATAATCAAGTTAGATCTAGATCCCTGGGTAGAGTGAACACTGTGGAAGTTCTTGGAGGAATCCTAGGAAAGAAGGAGTCCACGAGGGAGGAAAGAACACTATTTGTGACAAACAGAGAGAGAAGTGACATTGAAGGAGAAAGTTAAACAAGTGAAGAATTGCTGTGCCGAAGCTGCCACTGCCCTGCCCACAGCCCCTGGCTGACCCTCAGGTGACATGCAGACAATTCCTGCACGAGGAAGCCTTAGGCAGCTCTCTCTGGAAGAACAGAGGTTGTTCAATCAATGCACAGAGGACCCCAGAGGCATGTTTATCCCAGGAATTGGTGCATAAATGCCTCAACTTCCTCACCCCTCAAGGAGACAATGCCGAAGTATGAGCCACAGGTGTCTCTTAAGGTCCTGGGGGGACTAAGTTGCCTATAGGTAACCTGCTCATTCAAGTTCTCCTAAGGGTTTGCTCCCTCTCCTGTCCTGTTCCCTCACTCCGTGAAGTGCTTCCTGGGATAGGATCTCCTCCCTTGATGGGAGAGAGACAGGGATATGAGAGCGAGACACACACACACACATAAACACACACACACATAAACACACACACACACACACACAGAGCCCAACTTATATTTACTTTCCTGATGATTCTCAGGCTAGCCTGGGTGGTATCACCTACACAATTGGCCCAGCCAAGACCACATACACAGCAGGAGGATCCTCAATCACACGGGATCACACGCTCCACTGACTGAAACAACGCAAGAAGGGCTGGGTCCATGTCATGTGGGTGAGACCCAGAGGGTCTCCGGGGCTCAGCCTTAACTGGCGATACAAGGGGAGATCCCAAGGGCAGGTCCCTTGAAGGCCCCACCCAGGACACCAGCCTCCCCACCCTCCATGGAGGGAGTGCAGCTGGAGGAGGGCACACTGCGTGGGGCATCCTCTGTGACTTTTTTCCAGGTTGGTCTTGCCCAGTGTGATGTGGTCAACTAGGCGGTACCAAATCTTAAACAGCCATCTGTGCAGGCCTTCCTGGTGAAGGGGGATGGGGTCCCCCTTGAGTGAGTGCAGCTGGAGGAGGGCACACTGCGTGGGGCATCCTCTGTGACTTTTTTCCAGGTTGGTCTTGCCCAGTGTGATGTGGTCAACTAGGCGGTACCAAATCTTAAACAGCCATCTGTGCAGGCCTTCCTGGTGAAGGGGGATGGGGTCCCCCTTGAGAGTCTTGAGCCTATTGTTGGGGGGAGGGGCGGGCAGGTCACTTGGCCCTGACTTCATCTTAACAGACAGCCTCCGGTTATGGCTTCTGAGGTTTAATGTGCAGCCATTGAAGAATATTGAAATAGTTTGTTGTTGTTATTGCTGTTGCTTAGTCGCTGAGTCATGTCCGACTCTTTGTGACCCCATGGACTGAAGCCCACAAGGCTCCTCTGTCCATGGGATTCTCCAGGCAAGAATCCTGGAGTGGGTTGCCCTTTCCTTCTCCAGGAGATTTTCCTGATCCAGCGATCGAACCTGCATCTCCTGCATTGCAGGCAGATTCTTTCTACTGAGCCACCAAGGAAGCATTGACATAGTCACAGGGAATAATAGTCTCCATGCACCTTTGCTATCGTACAGCATTTCCTGCAGTAGGCCCGGAATGGATTTCTTTAATGAGTCTTGAAACTGTCTGAGTAGCAGCCTCACAGCCTCACACATCATTTCCTGTGTGGGTATGCGAGCACACGCATGAGCGTTTGTGTTAAGACCATTCATTTGTTTAATGGAACATACACAAAAAAATATCACATTTGTTCTTTCCTATTTTGACACGTCTTTGTTACTGAAACCATCACGGCCTTAGTAAAAACAAATGACTCAGGTCACACCTTGTTGTAGCCACGCATTCTGGCAAACAAACTCACTCAGAAGAACAATGCAGATAGCGGAGTGCGGAGGGCCCAAGGCAGAGTCTCCTCTTAGCCAAGGACCCCAACCAGTTTTTGTGAAAACCTGATATACCCTAAGTGTATAAGGTTCCCTGAAATTAGTCTGAACAAAGAAAAAAGAAAGATACAATCAAAGTTAACCCGTGATTCATATGCCTTAAGCCTAGGTAGTTAACAGTGGACAATTATCAATAGGCTTGTGGTCATACCCCAATAAGCATAATAGAATGTATGATTCTGTTCAGTTACACAGATAATTAGGGTATTCTTTTAGGCAATGGAGAGCCCTGGGGCTCTTCCTTCTGGGGGCCTGGTTTTCCAGTTGGTATGTCGTTTCCAGAGATACTGGGCATATAGCTCAAAGCACACAGTCCAACCCAAGATGGAGTCCTGCTTTCAAGATAAAGCCTGTTCTGTTTCCTCCTTCAACCTGACCATTTCTGCAGGTCAAGACTTCCTGTCTACAAGGCCCAGCAGCCTACCAGGGCCCCCCACTCAGCTCTGCTATCAGCTGTGGGATGTCAGGTCAGTCGCCCAAACTCTGAGCTGTGCCTGAACAGGGTGGGGCTGGCAGGACAGCATTGTATGTCCAAGTTCCTCTGCCTGGGACATCTTCAGGAGGTAAAGATTTGCTTGACAGCTTCCAAAGGTGCCCAGGGTGAATAAACTTTCTAGAAGCTAGCTTCCAGATGGGCGCTGGGAGGGGAGGCAAGCAGAGCAAAGACGGTGGGTGGCCTGGAAATCAGACAGCTTGATTCTGGGTTGGTGGGGGGTCCACCAGTAGGAGTCTCCTACTCCTACTGGAGTAGGTCCAGTAGGAGACTGGACTCAAAAGACCTCATCACACCACATTTATTGATCAGGTATTAACTCTCCTGGGATTGATTGTTCACTGGTCTGGTGATTCATCATGGACAGGAGAGGTTCCTGCCCTACCTGGAGCTTACAGTCTGGGGGTGGAGCATCTGGAACATCATTATCTGAAATGACTTTATTTATAGTTTAAAGCCATTATTTTTAAAAGGGGAAGAATCATTTGAAGTGGGGGTTGGGAGGGTGGAAGGGTTAGACAAAGCCTTTCTGACTTCTTCCAATTCTGAACTTGCCCTTGGCCGCATGAATTTCAGCCTGAGGGTCTCAGTTCTTGCTTTCTACAGCCCACAAAGACAGGGACTGGCCTCCCTTCTTTGGGCTGGGTGGGGTCCGGCCCCAACTCTCTGTGATCCACATCCCCAGCAGGACAGGTTATGTGGAAACTGGCCGGCCCTGGTTCCCAACCGAGATCAGGGCACTGTCCTGGTTCCCAACCGAGATCAGAGCACTGTGTCGCTCAGTCACATCCGACTCTTTGTGACCTCATGTATCGCAGCACACCAGGCCTCCCTGTCCATCACCAACTCCTGGAGTTCACTCATACTTATGTCCATCAAGTCGGTGATGCCATCCAGCCATCTCATCCTCTGTCGTCCCCTTCTCCTCCTGCCCCCAATCCCTCCCAGCATCAAAGTCTTTTCCAATGAGTCAATTCTTCGCATGAGGTGGCCAAAGTACTGGAGTTTCAGCTTTAGCTTCAGTCCTTCCAATGAACACCAAGGACTGATCTCCTTTAGGATGGAATGATTGGACCTCCTTGCAGTCCATGGGACTCTCAAGAGCCTTCTCCAACACCACAGTTCAAAAGCATCAATTCTTCGGTGCTCAGCTTTCTTCACAGTCCAACTCTCACATCCATTCACGACCACTGGAAAAACCATAGCCTTGACTAGACGGACCTTAGTTAGCAAAGTAATGTGCTGCTTTTGAATATGCTGTCTAAGTTGGTCATAACTTTCCTTCCAAAGAGTAAGCGTCTTTTATATTTCATGGCTGCAATCACCATCTGCAGTGATTCTGGAGCCCCCAAAAATAAAGTCTAACACTGTTTCCACTGTTTCCCCATCTCTTTCCCATGAAGTGATGGAACCAGATGCCATGATCTTCGTTTTCTGAATGTTGAGCTTTAAGCCAACTTTTTCACTCTCCACTTTCACTTTCATCAAGAGACTTTTTAGCTCCTCTTCACTTTCTGCCATAAGGGTGGTGTCATCTGCATATCTGAGGTTATTGATATTTCTCCCGGCAATCTTGATTCCAGCTTGTGCTTCTTCCAGCCCAGCGTTTCTCATGATGTACTCTGCATAGAAGTTAAATAAGCAAGGTGACAATATACAGCCTTGACGTACACCTTTTCCTATTTGGAACCAGTCTGTTGTTCCATGTCCACTTCTAACTGTTGCTTCCTGACCTGCATACAGATTTCTCAAGAGGAAGGTCAGGTGGTCTGGTATTCCCATCTCTTTCAGAATTTTCCACAGTTTATTGTGATCCACACAATCAAAGGCTTTGGCATAGTCAGTAAAGCAGAAATAGGTGTTTTTCTGGAACTCTCTT
>SJYT01064372.1:29762-85834 GCA_006410635.1 Cephalophus harveyi | reverse complement strand
GTGTTAATGGAACACTCCGTGCTTCCCAGAGGTTCAAATTCATTTCTGAATTGAAGGGAGATCCAAAAAGCTCAGATCCACCCTCCTTTAGGTGGTGGTGGTGGTGATACGTGTGGTGGTGGTGGTTAGTGGCTCAGTCTTGTTTGGCTCCTTGTTACCCCATGGACTGCAGCCCACCAGGCTCCTCTGTCCATGCGATTTCCCAGGCAAGAATACTGGAGTGGGTTGACACTTCCTTCGCCAGGGGGTTTTCTCCACCCAGGGATTGAACCCAAGTCTGCTGCATTGGCAGATGGATTCTCTATTTTTGAGCTATCAGGGAAGTCCCTGATATGGGTCTCAGGGGCTGGCATTTTTCCAGCTGTGACCTGTTCGTGGTCAGGTCTTCTCCAGGTGAGCTTATTTCCTGACAGTATCCTGAAAGCCAAGTTTGAGAGGTAATGGTACACAGGTCCTGAATGCAGAAGGGATGTGTTTGGTCTGCTTTCATCGTTGCTGACTGCATTTGTCAGAATTCTTCTTTGAGTTGGGTTTTGGTCCCTTGAATATTGCCTTATGCAGTATAGAAATTGACAAACTGACTGGGCCACATAAACAAAAAGGCTGAGGATGTTTGCTTCAGGAACAGCTTGATCCAGAGGCTCACATAGGGTTGCTGGGCTTGTTCTCTCTCTCTGTCTCTCTCTATGGGGCTGAAGATGGTTAGATAGCATGATCAACTCAATGGACAAGAATTTGAACTAACTCCGGGAGATAGTGAAGGATGGGGAAGCCTGGTATGCTGCTGTCCATGGGGTCACAAAGAGTCAAACATGACTTGGCAATTAAACAACAAATATATTAAATACACACACACACACACAAAAAAAAATTTTGGTTCTTTTTCCTGCTTTGTTGACTGGTTCTTAGTATGGAGTGGTAAAAAGCACTGGCACCTTCAGGTTTATCTGTTCTTCTGGAGCGTGGGTGGGGAAACTAGTAGGGATATCTTTCACTTTTTTCATCTCTTCCATTCTTACAGCAAATCTTATTGATATACTAGACCAAAGTGGGGCCAAGCAACCTCCATGGACAGGGAGTGGTTTTCCACCATAGGAGTGAGTGCTTGGCTTAGATGCCCCTATGATAGACAGCCCCACCCCAGCTGCCAGGGATTGGGCAGGAATAGTTCCCAGTGAGAGGTCTGACTTCTGGGCAGATAAAATAGGACCTGTTCACTGTCCTATTTCGGCCTTTACTCACCACCACCTAAAGGAAGTCTTTGGTGGAAGACTGACAGTTTGGGTGCCATACTCCATCTGTCAGTCATCAGGTTTTATCCAAGGCATGGAAGGTGTCCTGCATGTTTATCCTTTGATTTTTTGCTTGCTTGTTGGTTCGTTATTTATTCATCCATCTATTCATTCATTCAGTATTTAATTATTCCCCAACATATAACAGTGCCTCTGCCAAGGGTGAAAATGTTTGCTTTGAGAAGCTCACAGTCTAGTTGGAGAGGCAGATATGCAGATAACAGAGTTTGTGAATATTTAACTGGGGACAATCAAGACTTCCCAAGGAAAGTGATTGAGCTGTAAATTGAAGATGAGTAGGGCTGCTTGAGGAGGAAAAGTTGGAGGGACTTCCCAGGCCAAGCAGTATAGCTTGATCCAGGGGCTCCGATAGGATTGCCAGGCTTGTTCTCTTTCTGTTGTTCGGTACTTTCTGTTCTGAGGAACATAATTTGGGTTACTTTACTGCCATACTTAAGAAGTCTAGGGGTAGGCGGTTCAAAGTGACCACAGCTCTGGGCTGGCTGCTTAAAGATTCTCTTGGTTTTCCCTGCCCTGTCACAGGGTGACTGGAGCTCCATCATGCCTTCACATGCTAAACAGCTAAACCAAAAACGGGAGGAGACATCTTGCTTCTCAATGATTCTCTAGATAACAAGAGTTAAAATTTCTCAGAAGTTCCCTGTGTTGCTGGCCAGAATGGTCATATGTCCATGCTCAACCATCCCTGGGAAAGGAGGAGAAAGTGCCTGTGACTCTCCTGGCCAGGCCATGTTCTGGAGCTGGGGGGTCACATTCCCTCAGCACATTGGTGCCCATATCTGAAAATCGGAATTCTGTTAGCCAGACAGAAAGTGAAATTGCCTGTCGGGCTGTTAGTAGGCAGTCATCCGAGTCTCCCAGAGGTGGTGACAGATGATGAAAGACATGGCCTTGTGGGCAGACAGGAGAAGCTCAGGACAATAGGAGACGTCTAGGGTGTGGCCGAGGGAGGGAAGGGGCTGAGGTTGTAGGAGCAGGTAGAGACCAGAAAACCACTCTGGGCATCACTAAGAAGCCTAAGTCTTGGTCCCATTCCTCAAAGAATTTACAGTCAGAACCTGGCGATGTGTTTGAGTCTTTCATACTTCCCTAGTGACGCAACAGTAGCTCACTCTATGGGGGTAGCTGTGGGTGGTTTAGGGCGGGGCTGAGTGTAGTTAGAAAAAGCCTCACAGCTGGCTCTGCTCCGCCTCCCACCCCACAACATCCCCTTCATCCTCTCCCTGTCCGTTATTGAGAACATCTGCTCTCAGCCATGACTGTTTGGTGTTGTTACCTGTCTTCAAACTAACAGGCTGGGACTTGGTGAAGATGGAATTAGTTGCAGGTCCTGGATTAGAGAAAGATTCTCAGCAAGTGGATACTTTATAACTCTGTTCAGGAGGAAATTAACCTCTACTATCCACTGTTTTTGGAGCATTTCACCTGTTTTCATTGAAGTTTGAAGTGAGCTGCTGTTTGTTTCCATTTGACATGGTGGACACGGTGGGCGTTTAGCATTAGATTGGGCCACCAGGGTGCTACTTGTCTTGATCCTTCATCCTCAGTATCTACTTAGCATAGAACTTGGCAGAAAGATCTAGTCACTAATCCTGGAAAAAAGAAGGGAGTGGAGGGCAGCATATTTTGTTGTTTCCATCAGCAGTCCTGCTCAGGGTCCCTGGAAGAGTGTGAGGGGATAAAGTAGAGAGCTGCCTTGGACAGTCATCCATTCATACATATTTACTGAGCACCCACTGTGTGGCTGACATTGCTTTGGGAATATAAAGAGTATATGAGAAGGACATAGGCTCTGTTCTCATGGCGCTCACACTTTACTGGAAGGAGATATGTTTGCCTCCTGTGTCAGATGATAAGTACTATAAAGAAAAGAGAAGACTGCAGTAGTTGGAAACAAGCTAGGCACGGTGTTGGAAAACATCAAAGTTTAGTCTGTCTCTGGTTTACAGCAGAGTAACATGGCCTGAGCCGGCATGGTATGAGCAAAAAAAAAAGATCTTCACTTGGAGGAAAAGGATTACATATTGAATAACTTGATCTTAAAGGATTTCTTTTATGCAGAATTTCTTTGCTATACTTCACATTGTTCCCAAACATGATTTACAGTGACTAATGAAACATGATCTCTGGGGCTTCCCTAGTGGTTCAGTGGTTAAAAAAAAAACATATGCCTGCAATGCAGGAGACTGCCTGCAATACAGGGGACGTGGGTTCAATCCCTGGGTTGGGAAGATCCCCTGGAGAGGGAAATGGCAACCCACTCCAGTATTCTTGCCTGGACAATTTCATGGACAGAAGAGCCTGACAGGCTACAATCCATGGGTTTGCAAAAGCTGGACATGACGTAGGGACTAAATCCCATGAGCCACTACCACAAATGATGATGAGAAATAAGTGAAGAAATATGAATGAAGAAAGGGAAACTGGGGGTCCTTTCTTTCATCATTGTGTCCAGAATCGTTTAGATTTGGTAGCAGAAGATGAAGGAAGTGATTTAAAATGTAGTGATTTATGCTGAGGGTTCATTATTTTAAAAGTTTTAATGTAAATTTTTGATGCCTCAAAGTTATGATTTCTGAGGTGTGTGTGAAAAGAGCCAATTTTATCTGATAGGAAGAAACAGTATAGTATTTTTTTTAGATCAGTATGAAGTTCATTAAAGGTTAACAAAGATCAAAAGCCTAATTTGAGAGTCAAATAATATGGTATAAATTAAAAATGGTGAAGATTTAAGCTTGGACTCATGACTGGCTATGGAAATAGATAAAACGCATAGCATACAAGTGTTACCCAGAGGTAATTTTGATTGCCTATTTTTATTGGGTTGTTTGTTTTCTTATTGTTGAGTTTTCAGAGTTCTTTACATAATCTGGATACATATTCTGTGTCATAAATGTGATTTTCAAATAAATTCTCTCAGTCTGTGCCTTATCCTTTTATTCCCACAGCAGTGTCTTTCTCAGGGCAAAAGTTCTTTTAACTTTTGTAACCCAGTGTATCAGTCTTTCTATGGATTAGACTTTTCTTATATCTTAAGATTCTTTGCCTAACTAAGTCTTGAAACTTTTCTACATTTTCTTCTAGAAATTTCATAGTTTTATGTTTTACACTTGGGTTTATGATCTGTTTGGGGTTAATTTGTATATAAGATGTAAACTATGAGTGAAGATTTTTTTGACATGTGGAATTTCAGTTGTTCCAGCACCATTTATGGAAAAGACTATCCTTTTCCTATTGAATTGTATGGACATTTTTGTAGAAAATCAATTGGCCATAATCATAAGGATTTTTTTTTCTGGATTCTCAATTTTATTCCATTGATCTGTATGCCTACTTTGTGCTAGCATTACACTGTCTTAGATACTATGACTTTATTATGAATTTTGAAAACAGGTAGTATAAATCCTCCAATTTTATTCCTTTTCAAAATCATCATGGCTCTCCTAGTTCCATGGACTGTTCATATAAATTGTAGAGTCAGCTTGTCAATATCTACGAAACATCCTTCTGGGATTTTTGAATAGGATTGCATTGAATCTATAGATTCATTTCGGAAGAGGTGACATCTTTACAATATCCAGTATTTCAATCCATGAACAAAATATTGCTTATCTCTTCATGTCTTATTTCTGTTTATTTTTTTAATTTTTTATCAGCATTCAGTAATTTTCAGGATATAGATCTTCTACATGTTTTGTAGATTTATAATTTAGTATTTCATTTTGGAGGTTGCTCTTGTTGCTAATGTTTAGAAATAAAATCAAGAGGTTTACTTGTAGAGGTTTACTTGTAGATTCTTTGAGGGGTTTCTACACAGACAGTCATGTTATCTGTAAATAAAGATACTTTTATTTCTTCCTTTCCAATCTGGATACCTTCTATTTCTTTTCCTTGACTTATTCTACTAAGAGTTCTAGTACAGTGTTCAGTAGGAATGGTGAGAAAGAACATTCTTGCCTTTTCTTATAATAGGGGAGAAATAATATTTCACTTTTTCATACTGTTCATGGGGTCCTCAAGGCAAGAATACTGAAGTGGTTTCCCATTCCCTTCTCCAGTGAACCACGTTCTGTCAGACCTCTCCACCATGACCCGCCCGTCTTGGGTGGCCCCTCACGGCATGGCTTAGTTTCATTGAGTTAGACAAGGCTGTGGTCATGTGATCAGATTGACTGGTTTCCTGTGATTATGGTTTCACTGTGTTTGCAGCCATGAAATTAAAAGACGCTTACTCCTTGGAAGCAAAGTTATGCCCAACCTAGATAGCATATTGAAAAGTAGAGACGTTACTTTGCCAACAAAGGTCCTTCTAGTCGAGGCTATGGTTTTTCCAGTGGTCGTGAATGGATGTGAGAGTTGGACTGTGAAGAAAGCTGAGCACCGAAGAATTGATGCTTTTGAACTGTGGTGTTGGAGAAGACTCTTGAGAGTCGCTTGGACTGCAAGGAGATCCAACCAGTCCATTCTAAAGGAAATCAGTCCTGGGTATTCACTGGAAGGAATGATGCTAAAGCTGAAACTCCAGTACTTTGGCCACCTCATGCAAAGAGTTGACCAATTGAAAAAGACTCTGATGCTGGGAGGGATTGAGGGCAGGAGGAGAAGGGGACAACAGAGGATGAGATGGCTGGATGACATCACCGATTCGATGGACATAAGTATGAGTGAACTCGAGGAGCTGGTGATGGACAGGGAGGCCTGGCATGCTGCGATTCATGGGGTCACAAGGAGTGGGACACGACTGAGCAACTGAACTGAATCTTCATTATGAAGTATAATGTTAGCTGAGATTTTTTTGTAGATACCCCATTTGATTGAGGAATTTCACTTGTATCTGTTATATACTGAAAATTTTTATTGTGGATAGATTTTGAATTTTGTTGAATGCTTTTTCTCTATTGACGGATCATGTGATTTATTCATATTTACTGTGATAAGTTACACTGATTGATTTTCAAATGTTGAACCAGCTTTGTGTTCCTAGGGTAAATCCTACTTGGTTGGGGTGTATTTTTGGAAGGGACTGTGTATGATTACTATTTTTTCTTCCTTCAGTGTTTGGTAGAATTAATTGGTAGAATTCATCTCAGCCTAGAGTTTTCTTTGATGGAAAGTTTTTAAACTACAGTTTTAACTTCTTGAATACATAGAGGGCAATTCAGGTCACCTATTTCTTCTTGATAAGTCTTAATAGTTTATATCTTTCTAGCAATTTGTTGTCTTAACATAAGTAGTCAAATTTATGGATATAGAGTTGTTGTGGTATTCTCCTATTATCCATTTAATGTCTTTGGGGTCTGTAGTTATGTTCCCCCTTTTATTCCTGACATTGGTAATTTGTGTCTTCAGTTGTTTTCTTAGTCTGTCTAGAGCTTTATCAACATTATTGATCTTTTAAGGATCCAGATTTTGATTTCATTGTTTGCCTATCCTTCTGTTTTTAAGTTTATTGAGTTTCTATCCTTTTTATTTCCTTCACTTTGCTTTGGGTTTAATTTACACTCCTGTTTTTTGAGGGGTGAGCATATATATTAATGATCTGAGATTTTTTCCTCAGTTTTAAAAACTAAGTGTTTAATGCTTTAAATTTCCCTTTAGCTACTGCTTTAGCCTGCATTCCACAATTTTGATATGTATATTTTCAGTTTTATATATTTAAATTTTTCCTTCAGACCTCCTCTTGACCCATGTATTATTTCTAAGTGGGTCATTAACTTTTCAAGTAGTTGGGAATTTTCCAGAAGTCTTCTTGTTACTGATTTTTAGTTTAATTCTCTTATTATTCCATATTATAGTTTGCATGACTTTTATTCTTTTAAATTTGTTCATGTTTGTATCATGGCCCCAAATATGGTTTATCTTGGTGAATGTTCAGTGTGCGCTTGAAAAGAATGTGCATTCTGCTACTATTGGATAGAATGTTTTGGAAATATTAGTTCAAATTGTCTGATAGTGTTGTTCAAGTGTCCTGTGTCCTGACTGCCTACTTGTTTTGTCAATTACAGAGAGGCATGTTAGACTCTCCAATTACAATTGTGGGTTTTAAATTTCTGTTTTCAGTTCTATCACTTTTTGATTCATATATTTTGACCATTTACTTCTAAGTGCAGCTTATGTAATAGCCAGTTATTCTTCCAGTGAAGGCAAGTTTATTTGGGAATAGCCAGAGAAATTGCAATTCAGGATATGTGAACCATGGTGGACCATAGGCAACTCCAAAGAACAAGGAAGGGGAACTTGCTTTTATGGGTAAAAGCAGAACTTGGGAGAGACTGTAAAAACCAGAGTCCTGTTGCAGGACGATTCCCAGGTGGTGCTAGTGGTAAAGAACCTGCCTGCCAATGTAGGAAACATAAGGGACATGAATTCAATCCCTGGGTTGGGAAGATGCCCTGGAGGAGGGCATGGCAACTCATTCCAGTATTCTTGCCTGAGAATCCCATGGACAGAAGAGCTTGACAGCCTACGGTCCATGAGGTTGCAAAGAGTTGGATAGGACTGAAGCAACTTAGCATGCACACACGCACCTGTCACAGGAAGCTAGGAGTTCAGTGTATGGAGACTTCTCATCATTGTGCTGCTTTAGTCTCTGATTGCCTGGGCTGTCTTCCAGCAGCAGGAGCAGCAGAAGTACTTTGTTGTTTGGAGTAATTGATACTGCATAATGGGGGCCTGAGCGCTCCCCATATGTGCCATTCCAACTTCAATTTTAGCTGAAGTTTCTTTAATTCCACAGTACATATACATTTAGGATATAATGTCCTCTTGGAGAATTGATCCTGTTTTCATTAAATAATATTCATTTTTACCCTTGTTAATATTCCTTGCTCTGGGGTCTACTTTGGGTGTTAATAATATAGCTACTTGGAGAAGGAAATGACAACCCACTCTAGTATTCTTGCCCGGGAAATCGCATGGACAGTGGACCCTGGTGAACCTCAGTCCATGGGGTCACAAAGGAGTCAGACACAACTTAGCAACTAAACAACAATTTAGCTACTTCAGCTTTCTTGTTCTTAGTGTTTGTATCCATATCTGTTCCTATTGTTTTAATTTTAACTTGTCTGTGTCTGTATATGTAAGACAGGTTCATTGTGGAACTGATTGTTGGGTCTTATTTTTTAAATCTGACAATATCTGTGTTTTAAGCGGTGTGCTGGACCATTCACTTTTACTATGGTATTAATTTGGCTTAGTTACAAACCTACCATCTTGCTAGTTATGTTCTGTTTCCCTAATACCTGAGAATTTCTATGATTCCCTTTTATCTCCACTTCTTATTATGCTTCTTTAACATTTTTAGTGGTTGACTGTTTCATGTGTAGTCTGAGGAGCTTTCAGCAGTATATTTATAATCCTTCCTTTCTGCTATTGTTGTCATCATTTTTCTTCTACATATGCTGTAAACAAAACATTGTTACTATTTTTATTTTAGACCTGGAGTCAGCAAGCGCCCCCCCCACCTTTTTTTTTTGTAAAGGCCAAGAAAGTAAACATTTTGCTCTGAGGCCACATATGGTTTCTGCTACACATACTTCTTTTCTTTTATTCCTAAGCAGCACTTTAAAAATATAAAAACCACACTGCTCATAGGTAATACTAAAACAGATTGTAAAATGGAATTGCTTTGCACGCCATAGTTGCTTACTCCTGGCTTTAAACATTCAGTTACTTTTTATAGCAATTTTAATATCAGAAAGAGGATTGTATTTGACTTTTATTTATTCCATTTCTAGCACTTATTTCTTTGTAGATCCAGATTTCTGTCTGGCATCATATTGTTTCTGCCTATAAAACCTTAGTGTTTCATGTAGTGTAGGTCCCCTGCCAGTGAATTTTCTAGTTTTTGTTTGCCTGTTGCAGTCATTTCCCCTTCATTTTTGAAATATATTTTCACTAGGTTTAGAATTATGGGTTGACAGTTTTCTTTCAGTACTTCCAAGATGTTGCTTCTTTCTCTTATTTGAATACCTTCTGACAAAGTGTCTTCTGAAATTCTTATCTTTGTTCCTTTGTATTTAATGTTTCATTTTCTCCCACTGGTTTTGAGATTCTCTTTTTGTCTTTGGTTTTCAGCCTCTGACATGCCTGTGTGTGTGTGTGTGTGTGCATGTGCACATACAAGCATATTCAGTTCAGTTCAGTCGCTCAGTCATGTCCGGCCCTTTGCGACCCCATGAATCACAGCACACCAGGCCTCCCTGTCCATCACCAACTCCCGGAGTTCACTCAGACTCACGTCCATCGAGTCAGTGATGCCATCCAGCCATCTCATCCTCAGTCGTCCCCTTCTCCTCCTGCCCCCATCCCTCCCAGCATCAGAGTCTTTTCCAATTGGTCAGCTCTTCACATGAGGTGGCCAAAGTATTGGAGTTTCAGCTTTAGCATCATTCCTTCCAAAGAAATCCCAGGGCTGATCTCCTTCAGAATGGACTGGTTGGATCTCCTTGCAGTCCAAGGGACTCTCAAGAGTCTTCTCCAACACCACAGTTCAAAAGCATCAATTCTTCGGTGCTCAGCCTTCTTCACAGTCCAACTCTCACATCCATACATGACCACTGGAAAAACCATAGCCTTGAATAGATGGACCTTTGTTGGCAAAGTAATGTCTCTGCTTTTGAATATACTATCTAGGTTGGTCATAACTTTCCTTCCAAGGAGTAAGCGTCTTTTAATTTCATGGCTGCAGTCACCATCTGCAGTGATTTTGGAGCCCCAAAAAATAAAGTCTGCCACTGTTTCCACTGTTTCCCCATCTATTTGCCATGAAGTGATGGGACTAGATGCCATGATCTTCATTTTCTGAATGTTGAGCTTTAAGCTAACTTTTTCACTCTCCTCTTTTACTTTCATCAAGAGGCTTTTTAGTTCCTCTTCACTTTCTGCCATAAGGGTGGTGTCATCTGCATATCTGAGGTTATTGATATATCTCCCGGCAATCTTGATTCCAGCTTGTGCTTATATGCTTGATTTTTATTCTCCATAGTGTTTTTGAGCTTCTTGGTTCTGTGGTTTGGCATCTGTCATTACTTTTAGAAAATTCTCAATAGATATTTCTTCTGTCCCATACTCTTTTTCTTCTGAAATCTTATTTGTTTTTGTTTCATTCTTTTTGATTCTTCTTGTTGTAGGTGTTGTCATTTCTGTTGACCTATGTTCAAGTTCACTGATTGTTTCCTTGGATGCATCAAATCTACTGAAGGATGTCTGTGGAGAATATTTTTCACTTCTGTTACTATGTTTAGATGTTCAAGCATTTTCTTTTGATTCTTTCTTATAGTTTTTATCTGTGTTAAAATTATACATTTGATCTTTCATGTTGTCCACTCTTCTTTCCATTAGGGTCTTTCAGTGCTAATTATAGTTACTTTAAGTGTTGTGTCTGATAGCTTCCCCATCTGTGTCAATTCTGAATCTGGCTCTATTAATGGCTGTGTCTCTTGCAGTGTTTTTTCTTGCTTTTTGTATGCTCTATAATGTTTTGTCACGACATGGACATCTTCTGCAGGACAGTAGAGACTGAGATAGTTTTTATGCCTGTAAATGAGAATGCCTTTGTGTTTCCACTAGGCCTTTAGTGTGGGGAGTTGATCGGTCTGGTTGGGAGTTGACTGGATTTGAGATTTGTTGTGGGTGCACTTCTCCTCAATGCCCCACAGACTTCAGATTCCTCTAGTGACACCTTGAGTTTAGAGTTGGGGCTGGTTTGCTGCAGGACTTTTCTCATTGTTTCAGTGGGAGCCTTACATCTTCCTTATCCTCTGTGCCTCCAAGTGATGTGTGTCCACGCTCTTTCCACTCCCCCACCAGGGTTCCATTGTTATTTGTTACTTGATGCTTGTGTCCAGGCTCACCTGCCTCGGGTAAAGAAGGGCCATGTCTTGTCTCTTTCTTCACGTGCCTGGTTCTCCTCAGATTCTGGGCTACTTTGTTCCCCCTGTGACCTCAGCTGTCTAACAGACTCAAGAGAGTCATGAACTTGCAGTTTATGTGTTTTATTTGTAATCACGGGAGTGATTCTCTTTTCAGCTCTCAGCATCCAGAGTAGAATCCAAAACCCTTCATTTGATATTTTCCAGCCCTTTCTTTTTATGATCTTCATGTCCCTCTGTGCTTTATAAATCGTCACTTTTATGCTTTTTACATATAAATCAGTGGTTTACAGCTCTTACACGGGGAACAGGAAACAAAATACAGATTTTGGGCCCCAGTGTTTTAATTGAAATATGTTGGGATCCAAGCATGGGTACCTTTTACAAGTTCCCCAGGTGATTCTAATGTCTGTCTAGGCTGAGAACATCAGTCTTAAGTACCATTTACAACATTTCCCTTCACAGAGATTTTATTCCAGTATAAATGACCAGATGAAATGTCAGGCTGCATATACATTCATCCCTGTGACTTCATGGAGTTGTTTCCCTTGTAATTGCTCCTTCAGTAGAAGTTAAAGGCCTGTGGTCTAGACTGACAGTCTCATAGCATGGGGCAGACGCTAAGAATTCCTTACATTTAGCTTTCCACCAACGTGAATATCCTCCTTGACAATCTGTCCCTTTAGTGCTGCTTGGAGTCTTTCAAAGGCTGGAAGCTGTCTGCCATTCATAACAATAAACCCTGTTTTGAGGCAGTTTCACTTGTTTGAGGTGTTTTCCTTCTACTGAATTGAAATATGTCTTTCTAATAATAATGTGTCCATTTCACAGCTTTGCAAACTGTTTTGAAAGAAATCCATTTGCATGACACAGTGCACCTGCATGTGTGCACACACACACTCATGCTTATGAGAAGCATTTTATGAACCAGCACTTACTGCAAGTCTTCTGTCTTTAGATTGACCTCATGACCCCACTATGGGTTGTTTCTTGTAGTATGAGAAATGCTTCCTGAGCCCATCTTCCATTAGACAAGCTTTCAGAACTTTCATGACTGCTCTTCTGGCTCTCCAAGAGTTTCCATGTGCCTGGTGTTGTACTGGTTCTTTCAGCTGTGTTCAGCTTCCTCACTGTCCTGGCCAGTGTCCTGCACCAGATGGACTTCAGTGTGTGGCGTCCTCTGCAAATGAATGGCCTAGTTCAGAGGCCAGGGCCCTGTAAGTGGCAGATCAGTTCAGAGTACAGAAGGTCCCTTGTTTTTCCGTAGATAGCATTTCACTCCCGTGGCCCAAATTCAGTGGGATGTAAATTGAAGCCTTCTCTTGAGGAACATTGCTGATGGCTCTTCTTTGTAGCTTTTATGTGTCCTCTTAATTTTTTTTCATACTGATGACATGTTATTCTAATTAGCTACATATGAGTCTTTAATTTCCAAGAGACTGAACTCCTTGGATGTTGAAAATAATATTCTTTCGTTTTCTTCATAGTAAACACACAAAATTTCATTTGCTGAGTTATTCTTAGAAAACTGGGTTCCCAGTTAAGAAACTTTGGCCTTTTAGCACCATTGCTTTGTTCACAGTTATGCTATCAGCCTTATCTCTAACCTACCAAGGGAGCGGTGGACAAAGTGGGAATTTGATGAACCATCACCTTGGTACTCATGCACGAGACACTGTAGCAGGTCCTGAGTGCGATGCCCAATATGCCACAGCCTACAGCCTGGCACGGGGACACATGCCACGCAGGACGTGTGTCAGTGAGTTGTATAGGGTTATGTTCTCTTGGAGGCCACAGGTGAAAGAAAGGTCACACTACTGGTCAGGAAAGTATTGATTTTGACCTTGAAGGTAAGCATCAGGCACAAGGAATGGAAGGTATTTGGGGGTGGGGAGGATTAGCAAGGAGAGGAACACTCTGTTAATAGTCTCCCAAGTTCTACAGCATCTTTGCTGTCTCTCAGAGTGACTTAGATCTGTAGGATCTGAGAGAAACTGTAGGTAAGATACAGAGGGAACTCTAATTTACATTGTTTTTGTAGGAAGGACAGACATCAACAGAGGGTAACAGGCTAAACTCCCCTGACCGCCGTCCCCAGTGTCTGAATCCTCAGGGACACTGACGCTGACAGATGTCGTGTGGGGGGCTTCTTGTCGTGGTGAGGGTTCAGCTTGCCAGGGGCCACCTCAGGGCTGGTAGTTCAGCTCTGCCTCTCTGTGGCTTCCATTAGCTTTTGGAGCAAGCATCCATGGCCACTGACCTAATTTTTTTACTTTCTCTCCTCAGCGGGCTCTTAAATGTTTTATTAAGAAGCATACATTCTTAAAGTATGTCGCATCTACCATGTTTAGTGATCCACTGCATCTGTGAGACACTCTTCTCAGTATTCTTGCGAAAGTGACACTACCAAATATTGCATAAAAGCTGGATATTTCATCATTATTGTCTTATGAGAGCATTCATTTGGGGACTGTTCTGCCATGGTAGGAAAATAGAAATAGAAGTATATTGTGAATGTTTTTTTTTTTTAAGGCACTGAGTGGTGGTATTTGTTCCTTAGTGAAAGGTGGGGACCACAGCTCTTAAGCAACTACAGAAGTAGTTAGAACAAAGATGAGGACTCTTGAGTAATCCCCTGCCGTCTTGCACTATAGGATAGGTATTATGATGAAAGTGCAAGTAGAGGGTGAAAAAGTTGGCTTAAAGCTCAACATTCAGAAAACGAAGATCATGGCATCTGGTCCCATCACTTCATGGGAAATAGATGGGGAGACAGTGGAAACAGTGTCAGACTTTATTTTTGGGGGCTCCAAAATCACTGCAGATGGTGATTGCAGCCATGAAATTAAAAGACGCTTACTCCTTGGAAGAAAAGATATGATCAACCTAGACAGCATATTGAAAAGCGGAGACATTACTTTGCCGACTAAGGTCCGTCTAGTCAAGGCTATGGTTTTTCCTGTGGTCATGTATGGATGTGAGAGTTGGACTGTGAAGAAAGCTGAGTGCCAAAGAATTACTTTGGCCACCTCATGAGAAGAGTTGACTCATTGGAAAAGACTCTGATGCTGGGAGGGATTGGGGGCAGGAGGAGAAGGGGACGACCAAGGATGAGATGGCTGGATGGCATCATGGACTTGATGGACGTGAGTTTGAGTGAACTCCGGGAGTTGGTGATGGACAGGGAGGCCTGGCGTGCTGTGATTCATGGGGTCGCAAAGAGTCGGACATGACTGAGTGACTGAACTGAACTGAGTACATCATACATTTCTCCTAGAATCCAGTGCCAAGATGGTAGCTTATCTCCTGAGAAGAACTAATCAGGCAAGCAGTAGAGACCTATATCAGTCTTTATTTCCTTTTTCCCTTTGGCAGCCAGGAAGCCCAGAGCTAAATGTAAAAAGCCTCAACTACACTGATGATTTTATTTCAAATTCTAAGCACAAAGATTTCTTGTCTTAAATCAGACAAGTTATTGTTTTTAAAACACATTTTTTTTTTGTTACTGCAGTGATGCATGTTCTTTGTAGAAAATGTGGAAAATAACATATTGCCTCCTGCATCAGATATTTTCCCACTGCATAGTAGTTGACACTGTTTTAATCATTTCATTTCTTCTAGGCATATGTGTGTATATATATATATTTAACAGCTCATTTCAGTGAAAGTTTCTGCAGGGACGGAAATGTTCTGTGCTGTTCAGCACAGTAGCCATTGTCCTCATGTGCTTACTGATCACCTGATGTGGCCAGTGTAAGTGAAGATCTGAATTCTTAATTTTTGTTAATCTTATGAATTTAAATTTAAAATCCACATACACTAGTGGCTATAGTTTAGGCTGCCTAATTTCTATTGTTTCTATAATACAGAGACATGAATACATACATGTATAGTTTGAAAAAGCAAAAACAGGATCCTACTTCGTACTGTATTTTGTATCCTTTTCCTGGTTAAAAGTATATCGGAAACAATTTTAATAGGTGACTTGTATTAAACTGAATGGATGTACCATAATTGGTTTAACAAAATCTCTGTTGTGCCTTCAGGGTATTTCCAATAAACAACATTGCAGACAATCTTTAGAGCTAAAGTTGTGACATTATTTATGGAGGATAAATTCTTATAATTTGATTTGTTAGGTAAAATTTGATAACCTTTTCCAGACCTCCCTTTCAAGAAGTTCTACTAGTGAACATTTCTTACCAGCAGTATGTGAAAGTATCTCACTATTATTACTGTAATTTTATATTGAGATAAATACATGTGCCATAAAATTCACCCTTTTAAAGTATATAATTCAGCGGTTTCTAGTATATTCAGAGTTTTACAACTATCATCACTACCTAATTTCAGAATGTTTTCATGACTCCACGAAGACATCTTATACCATAAATAATCACTGCCCATTCCCACCTTTGAGCTTCCCTGGTGGCTCAGATAGTATAGAATGCCTGCAATTTGGGAAACCCAGGTTTAATTCCTGGGTTGGGAAGATCCCCTGGAGGAGGGCATGGCAACCCACTCCAGTAATCTTGCCTGGAGAATTCCATGAACAGTGGAGCCTGGCGGTCTACAGTCCATGGGGTCACACAGAGTCGGAAACCACTGATAGACTAACACTTTCACTTTTCCCTCCTTCCCTCAGTCCCTGGCAATATCTGCTCTACTCTCTACCTTATGGATCTGCATATTCTGGACATTTCATATTAATGGAATTATTCAATATACAGCCTTTCATGTCTAGCTTTCTTAACATAATGTCTTCAAGATTTAAGGTTTGTAAACCAGTAAGTACTTCATTATTTTTATGGCTGAAAAATTTTCTGTTGCATGGATATACCATATTCTCTGTATCCATTCATCTTAATGGAGATTTGTTTTCATTTTTTGACTATTATGAATAACGCTTCTGTGAACATCCATGTAAAATTTTTATGTAGACCTTGTGTTTTCATGTCTGTTGGATATACACCTAGGAGTAGAATTGCTGGATCATGAGGAAAGTCTGTATTTGATCTCTGAATTCTAGTCTATTGATTTATATATCTGTCCTTATGCCACTACCACACAATCTTGAATGCTTTTGTAGTAATTTTGAATTCTGAAAGTATAAATCATCTTCTTTCTTCTTCTTCTTTTTTTTGGGGGGTGAGTATTTTAGTTCCCTTATATTGCCATACAAATTTTAGGATTAGTTTGTTAATTTTTGCAATAAATCCAGTATGGATTTTGATAGGGATTACATTTTATCTGGAGATAAATTTGAGGATTAATTCATTTCAATAGTAGTGTCTTCCAGTCATGAACATAGAATGTTATTCCAGTTATTTAGGTCTTCTTTAATTTCTTTCAATGACGTTATTAATTTTCAGTGTTCAAGTACTACACTTCTTTTGTTAAGTTTATTACTGAGCCTCTTATTCCTTCTGCTGCCATGTAAATGAAACTGTCCCAATTTTATTTTTGAATTTTCTGTTGATAGTGCATAGAAATACAATTGATTCTTGTGTTTTGATTGTATATCCTGAAATCTTGAAGTTTTTCTCATTGATTGGCTCTAATGTTTTTTAGTTCTTTAGAATTTTTGATATACAAGATCATCTAAAATGGCGATGATCTTTGATTTCCTTCCAACATAGATTCCTTTGTTTTTCTTGCCTAATTACCTTGGCTAGAAGTGATAGTACAATGTTGAATAGAAGTGGTGAGAGCAGATTCTATGTTTTGTTCCTGTCTAATGTTCCTGGTTAGCGAGATGGCCAGTATTAGTTATGCTATTGGGCTTCCCTGGTGGCTCAGAGGGTAAAGCGTCTGCCTGCAATGCAGGAGACCTGGGTTTGATCCCTGGGTCAGTTATGCTATTATTTGATGACTGTTTTTATACTCTAAGAATCTGACTGATGAGGCAGAGTTGCTGCTTGGTTCCTCCAAGGGAAGGAGGAATAATAAAAAAAATTTTTTTTAAATCACACAATAAAAATTCCATTTGTCCTATGCATTGGGAGGACAATGCATTGGGAGGACATAGGACGATGTCCTATGTCCTTGGCATAGTAGTTACCAGAGAAGACATAGTTTAATTGAGGAATCTATTCATATAACATCTAGGTGCCAAGAAGTTTGATTAACATCTAGTATGTATGTGTTTGTTATTTTAAAATAAAATTTAAATTGTCCTTCCTAAATTAAAATTTTCATCCTCCTGGGTCAGTTATGCTATTATTTGATGACTGTTTTTATACTCTAAGAATCTGACTGATGAGGCAGAGTTGCTGCTTGGTTCCTCCAAGGGAAGGAGGAATAATAAAAAAAATTTTTTTTAAATCACACAATAAAAATTCCATTTGTCCTATGCATTGGGAGGATAATGCATTGGGAGGACATAGGACAATGTCCTAGCACCTACCTATGTCCTTGGCATAGTAGTTACCAGAGAAGACATATTTTAATTGAGGAATCTATTCATGTAACATCTAGGTGCCAAGAAGTTTGATTAACATCTAGTATGTATGTGTTTGTTATTTTAAAATAAAATTTAAATTGTCCCTACTAAATTAAAATTTTCATCTTATACATCTACATTTTTTATTTCCCACTGTATACTTCAGGTACTGTGTGAGATCACAGAGATAAATTAAACACAGGCTGTGCCCTTAGGGTGCTGGTGGAGAAGTCTTTTGGGGAAGACAGGCGGGAAACAGGAAGTTTAGTATTCCAGCAAGTAGTTCCCATCAAAGGGAAACCTGTCAGAAGAGGTGGGCTCACCATTAGAGTTTTTGGATCTCAGTTTGGATCTCTTTCACTTTCTACCCCATAGAAATCAAAGAATTTTCGAACTAGAGGCTTGTAAGTCCTTTTATCTGACCTCACATTTTTCAATAGGAGGAACTTCTTACCTTATTCAACGATTCTGTTGTCTCTTATTAGCAACTCTTCTTCTCATCTTTCTCTCAAATGTTTTATCGCACACGCAGACATACACAAGCACAATATTTTCTGTAGAGAGGCAGTCCCTGTTCAGTCCACTTCCTGGCTCCATTTGTTGTGTCTGGCTGGGGTAATATAACACCAGCCCCCATGTTCATCTTCAGGGTGACTTGTCCAGGATTCCTGCTTCACTTTGCCCTCGAAGACTGTTCAGCATTGTCCTTCTGATAGGTGTTGATGACGTGGAATTGACAAGGACAGGGACATTATCTGACTCTAAATCTGAGTGACCCAGAGGCTGTGAGAGGCTTCTTATTCTGTTTAATTGTACATTTAACATTTTTTGTAAAGAGCATACTCCATCCATTTTAAACTTGTCAATTCGGAGGATTAACTAGGATGCATATAAAGACATACCTGTTTGCTTACTGTAGTCATCTTTCTAGAAAAGAATGCAAGTGGTGCTAACAAGAGCAATTAGATAAACACAAGTCTTAAAAATGTTTACAGAGGCTTTTAAAAAATACGTCAATTTAGAATGGTAGGGAACATGTGCTTCCATTTTTACTTGGATTTTTAAAAGAAACCTTTATTCTGCCTTTGTTATATATTAGTATTACAATTAAAATAACATCAGGTTACTGTTTAAAATTTGTTTCATTGAAGGATAATTGCTTTACAGAATTTTGTCATTTTCTGTCAAACCTCAACATGAATCAGCCATAGGTATACATATATCCCCTCTCTTTTGGATCTGCCTCCCCATCCCACCCCTCTAGGTTGATCCAGAGCCCCTGTTTGAGTTTCCTGAGCCATACAGCAAATTCCCATTGGCTATCTATTTTACATATGGTAATGTAAGTTTCGGAGAAGGCAATGACACCCCACTCCAGTACTCTTGCCTGGAAAATCCCATGGATGGAGGAGCCTGGTAGGCTGCAGTCCATGGGGTCACTAAGAGCTGGACACGACTGAGTGACTTCCCTTTCACTTTTCACTTTCATGCATTGGAGAAGGAAATGGCAACCCACTCCAGTGTTCTTACCTGGAGAATCCCAGGGACGGGGGAGCCTGGTGGGCTGCTGTCTATGGGGTCGCACAGAGTTGGACACGACTGAAGCTACTTAGCAGCAGCAGCAGCAGCAGCAATGTAAGTTTCCATGTTACTCTTTCCATACATCTCACCCTCTCCTCCCCTCTCCCCATGTCCATAAGTTTATTCTCTATGTCTGTTTCTCCTTTGCTGCCCTGTAAACAAATTATTCAGAACCATTTTTCTATATTCGTATATGTACGTTAGAATACAATATTTATCTTTCTCTTTCTGACTCACTTCAGTCTGTATAATAGGTTCTAGGTTCATCCACCTCATCAGAACTGACTCAAATGTGTTCCTTTTTATGGCTAAGTAATATTCCATTGTGTATATGTACCACATCTTCTTTATCCATTCATCTGTCAATGGGCATCTAGGTTGCTTCCCTGTTCTACCTATTGTAAATAGTGCTTCAATGAACAATGGGATACATGTGTCTTTTTCAACCCTGGTTTCCTCAGGGTATATGCCTAGGAGTGGGATTTCTGGGTCATATGGTGGTTTTATTCCTAGTGTTTTAAGGAATCTCCATACCATCTTCCACAGTGGCTGTATCAATTTATATTCCCACCAACAGTGCAAGAGTGTTCCCTTTTCTCCACACCCTCTCCAGCATTTATTGTTTGTAGACTTTTTGATGATGGCCATTCTAACAAGTGTGAGGTGATATCTCATTATGGTTTTGATTTGCATTTCTCTAATAATGAGCAATGTTGAGCATCTTTTCATGTGTTTGCTAGCCATCTGTATGTCTTCTTTGGAGAAATGTCTGTTTAGGTCTTTTTCCCACTTTTTGATTGAGTTGTTTGTTTTCCTGGTATTGAGTTGTATGAGCTGCTTGTATATTTTGGAAATTAACATTTTGTCAGTTGTTTCATTTGCTATTATTTTCTTCCATTCTAAGGGTTGTCTTTTCACCTTGCTTATAGTTTCCTTTGCTGTGCAAAAGCTTTTAAGTTTAATCAGGCCCCACTTGTTTACTTTTGTTTTTATTTCTGTTACTCTAGGAGATGGGTCATAGAGGATCTTGCTCTGATTTATGTCATCGAGTGTTCTGCCAATGTTTTCCTCTAAGAGTTTTATAGTTTGTGGTCTTACATTTAGGTCTTTTATCCATTTTGAGTTTATCTTTGTGTATCATGTTAGGAAGTATTCTAATTTCATTATTTTACATGTAGCTGTCCAGTTTTCCCAGCATCATTTATTGAAGAGGCTGTCTTTGCCCCATTGTTTATTCTTGCCTCCTTTGTCAAAAATAAGGTACTCATAGGTGCATGGGCTTATTTCTGGGCTTTCTATCTTGTTCATGCATTGGAGAAGGAAATGGCAACCCACTCCAGTGTTCTTACCTGGAGAATCCCAGGGACGGGGGAGCCTGGTGGGCTGCTGTCTATGGGGTCGCACAGAGTTGGACACGACTGAAGCGACTTAGCAGCAGCAGCAGCAGCAATGTAAGTTTCCATTGGTCTATCTTGTTGCATTGGTCTGTTTTTGTGCCAGTACCATACTGTCTTGATGACTGTAGCTTTGTAGTATAATCTAAAGTCATGAAGGTTGATTCCTCCAGTTCCATTCTTCTTTCTCAAGACTGCTTTCGCTATTTGGGGGCTTTTGTGTTTCCATACAAATTGTGAAATTTTTTGTCCTAGTTCTGTGGAATATGCCATTGGTAATTTGATAGGGATATCATTGAATCTGTAGATTGCATTTGGTAGTATATTCATTTTCACAATATTGATTCTTACTACCCAGGAACATGGAGTATCTCTCCATCTATTTATGTCCTCTTAGATTTCTTTCATTAGTGTCTTATAATTTTCTGTGTACAGTTCTTTTGTCTCCTTAGGTAAGTTTATTCCTAGGTATTTAATTCTTTTTGTTGCAGTGGTGAATGGAATTGATTCCTTAATTTCTCTTCCTGATTTTTCATTGTTAGTATCTAGAAATGCAAGTGGTTTCTGTGTATTGATTTTGTATCCTGCAACTTGCTAAATTCACTGAGTAGCTCTAGTAATTTTCTGATATTATCTTTAGGGTTTTCTATGTACAGTATCATGTCATCTGCAAACAGTGAGAGCTGTACTTCTTGTTTTATGATCTGGATTCTTTTATATATTTTTCTTCTCTGATTGCTGTGGCTAGGATTCCAGAACTATGTTGAATATTAGTGGTGAAAGTGGACACCCTTGTCTTGTTCCTGATCATAGGGGGAATGCTTTCAGTTTATCACCATTGAGAATAATGTTTGCTGTAGGCTTATCATATATTATGGCATTTACTATGTTGAGGTAGGTTCCTTCTATGCCTATTTTTTGAAGTGTTTTCATCATAAATAGGTGCTGCATTATGTCAAAGGCCTTTTTCTGCATCTATTGAGATTATCATATGGTTTTTATATTTCAATTTGTTAATATGGCATATCACATTGATTTGTGTATGTTGAATAATTCTTGCATTCCTGGAATAAACCCACTTGATCATGGTGTATGAGCTTTTTGATGTGTTGCTGAATTCTGTTTGTTAAAATTTTGTTGAGGATTTTTGCATCTATATTCATCAGTGATATTGGCCTATAGTTTTCTCTTTTTGTGTTGTCTTTGTCTGGTTTTAGTATCAGAGTAATGGTGGCCTTGTAGAATGAGTTTGGAAGTGTTCCTTCCTCTGCAATTTTTTGAAAGAGTTTCAGGAGGATAGGCATTAGCTCTTCTCTAAATATCCATCCTGTGAAGCCATCTAGTCCTGGGCTTTTGTTTTTGGGGAGATTTTTGATCACAGCTTCAATTTTGGTGCTTGTAATTGGGTTGTCCATAATTTCTATTTCTTCCTAGTTTGGTCTTGGAAGATTGAACTTTTCTAAGAATCTGTCCATTTCTTCCAGGTTATCCTTTTTATTGCCATATAGTTGTTCATAATAGTCTCATATAATCCTTTGTATTTCTGCATTGTCTGTTGTAACCTCTCCTTTTTCATTTCTAATTTTGTTGACTTGATTCTTCTCTCATCATGTTACTTTTTTATTATTCCACTGGTAAAATGGAATGTGACCTTTTTGGTCTTAGGCCAAAAGGAAATAAGTCATCCCTTCAAATCTCTCAAGTTTAATTGTTTCAAACAAATATGAAAGTTCTAGTTTCCTTTTTCTTTTTACTACAATGCATTTTATACTTTGATTATGTGAGGGTGAGATAAGGATGCAGCAGTACTTTCTGGTTCACACTGTTACTGCATATGATACAGCAGCCAATTCAATCAAAAAGAAAATAGGAAAATAAGTACTCTATTTGTGCCTTGTAAGCAGTTTATAAAGTCCCCTCTAGTCCCTACAATTAAATGTTGGCATCACTCCTTGCAGGCTTCTAAAATGAAATTTAAAAGTGGAGCAAACTGCATTTTAAAACCAAGCACATATACTGTGTAGGGACAAATCCAGCAGAGAATCACAGCACTGCAGTCATTTGATTCAGTTTTGTGAGAAATGCTACAGAGAGAGAAATGGATGGGGCAGGGGAGCCTGGGAAATTCCAGGCCATTGAAATGCTCTGTTGATTTGCTCATGTTGGGGGCAGTTGTGGTGGGGAGTGGAGGAGGTGAGTTGGTGGAAAGCAGAGCTTTGCCTCTTGTGCGTGACAAAGGCATTGGTAAGGCAGATTGTCACTGAATTCCTCTTTACCTCCGTCTAAGCCCATGAGTGGCCTGGAACTTGCTCTGGGGAAGGCATGGAGAGCCATTCCTAGAAAAGGGGGTGACACCGTGTTTGGTTGGGAGTCAGGAACTGGAGTCCTGAGCTTGGTCCTTTCGGCATCCATCCTGTGACCCTGGATAAGTCGCCTTACTCTGAGCTGTGGTTTCCATATTCCAACATGCAAGGTTGGCCTAAGTACGTGATTCCCATATTCCCAAACCAGATCTCCAAGCCCCCATTTACCAGCTCAGAGGCTGTCCACATACCAGCATTGGGGTTCCTGGCCTCTGTCCGCCAAAGAGAGCATCTACGACTTCCTCTCATAGTTGTACTTCTGCAAGCTGTTGTTTGAACAAAGCCGTGACTGGAAAGTGAAAATTATTAGGTGGTCTGGTCTCAAGGATCTTGTTCTTACATTCCAGCTGTCTCTGTGACATCCCATCCCTGCTGAATGTGACAGGGGTCAGGAACACCTGTTATCCCGGCCTCTCCCATCTTGGCCAGGAAACTCCAGGGACGTGTATCCTCAGCAACAGAAACACAGCTCATTAGTGAACATGAAGCTGCAGTGAGGAAAGGAGTCTGTGTTTGTGGGATTTCAGCCTCTGACTCGTGGACAGACCAGTTCACTCCCTTTGGATGTAGTTTCCCCTTTTCTCCAAGCCTGGGCCCGGATCCTGTACGTGGCCATGTGGTGTTGAGGGCGCTGCAGCCTGTACCCCTCTACCCTAGTCAGCTTTCCACAGGTGCTGTCCGGGTGCTGAGTCCTGACCTTTACTGGTGTCTCTGAGGTTAAGGCAATGACAGCCACCTGTCAGCTGCAAGTTGGGGTTTTGAGCGCTGGGCCTCTCACAAGAGTCACTTGCTCGTTGGTGTTAACTAAGTTTTTTCTCCCTTGTTAAGTCATCAGTTGTCTGGTCCCTATCTTGGGGGACCTTCTCCTTTCTCTTATTTATTACGTGCCTCCCTCTGCAACAAACTTTCCTCCATCTCTTTTGGAATCATAGTTTGTGTGCTCTTATGTTGCCAGAACTGAACATTTAGGGATTAGGCCTTCAATTTCCCTGCTGTTTCGAGCAAATATCATGCCTTTGTTACTTATCCCAAGCTGTCCTGATGAGAACAGAAGCCCATGAGGAAGGTTTGACAGAGGAAACCATCACGATAGACCGATTTTAATTGAGCAGTGTATAACTGGAGACCCAGGGGGTGTTAAGCAGTTTAATTAATGTTTATGAGGAATGAAGACTTCCCGTTTGAAAATGAAAATGTGGGCCTTACATCCCCATATCCATTTCTCCGCTGTGGTGTTGTTCCCTTCACATGCTTTGTCACTTAGCAGACTCTCCTTGAGTACTCTAATGAGACTAAGCACCTTGCTGAGCACGGGGCTGTCAGAAGTGAATGAACCCAGGCTTTGCCCTCAAGAAGCATATGTCCGGGCTTGGGCAGGAGATGAGTAGTGACAGTCCACAGTGGCCACTGCATGTTCAAGAAGGTGCTAGGAGTTGGGGACACTCAGGATGGCTATTCACATGCTCCTGGCTGGGGCAGGAAGGGCTCCTGTGGGAGGTACCCCCAGGGGGATGCTCCAGGAAGGAAGGGGATCATTCCAGGGAGAGGCAATGGACTTGGTGGGGTTGGTCAAGTGTAGAAACCCAAAATTGGAATGCCAAAGAAAGTTCAAACTACCACACAATTGCACTCATTTCACATGCTAGCAAGATAATGCTTAAAATCCTTCAAGCTAGGCTTTAACAGTACATGAACAGAGAACTTCCAGATGTACAAGCTGTGGAATATTCTTAAAGAGATAGGACATACCAGACTACCTTACCCATCTCCTGAGAAACCTGTATGCAGGTCAAGAAGCAACAGTAAGAAACTTACATGGCAATTTTATCTCTGGGTCCTTTGCCTTTTCTAAATCCAATTTGTACATCTGGAAGCTCTCAGTTTGGCATTGCCTTTCTTTGGGATTGGAATGAAAACTGACCTTTTGCAGTCCTGTGGCCACTACTGAGTTTTCCAAATTTGCTGGCATATTGAGTGCAACACTTTCACAACATCATCTGTTAGGATTTGAAATAGCTTTGCTGGAATTCCACCACCTCCACTGGCTTTGTTCCTAGTTATGCTTCTTAAGGCCCATTTGACTTCACACTTGAGGAAGTCTAGCTCTAGATGAGAGACCCACAGCATCATGGTTTTCTGGGTCATTAAGACCTTTTTTGTACAGTTCTTCTGTGTATTCTTGCCACCTCTTCTTGATATCTTCTGCTTCTGTTAGGTCCATACCATTTCTGTCCTTTATTGTGCCTATCTTTGCATGAAATATTCCCTTGGTATCTCTAACTTTCTTGAAGAGATCTCTGGCTTTTCCCATTCCATTGTTTTCCACTATTTCTTTGCATTGTTCACTATGAAAAGGCAAGAAGTTAGTACACTGAAAGATGTACTCCCAAGGTTGATATGTGTCCAATATGCTACTGGAAAAGAGTAGAGAAATAGCTCCAGAAAGAATGAATAAACTGAGCTAAAGCAGAAACAACACCCAGTATGGATGTGTCTGGTGGTGAAAGTTAAGCCCAAAGCTGTAAAAAACAATATTGCACAGGATCCTGGAATGTTAGGTCCATGAATCAAGGTAAATTGGAAGTGGTCGAACAGCAACTGGAAAGAGTGAACACTGACATTTTAGGTATCAGTGAACTAAAATGGACTAAAGTGGGCAAATTTAATTCAGATGATCATTATATATATTACTGTGGGTAAGAATCCCTTAGAAGAAATTGAGTAGCCCTCATAGTCAACAAAATTCTGAAATGCATTACTTGTGTGCAATCTCAAAAACAGTAGAATGATTTCAGTTCATTCCCAATGCAAACCTTTCAATATCACAGTAATCCAAGTCCCCAACCACTAATGCCAAGGAAGATGAACTCTGTGAAGACCTACAAGACCTTCTAGAATTAATACCAAAAAAAAAAAGTCCTCTTCATCATAGAGGACTGGAATGCAAAAGTTAGGAAGTCAAGAGATAGCTGGAGTAACAGGCAAGTTTGGCCTCAGTGTACAAAATGAAGCACGGCAAAAAAGCTGAAGAGTTTTGCCAAGAAAATGCACTTTCATAGCAAATCTTCTTCCAACAACACAAGAGACAACTCTACAAAAGAACATCACCAGATGGTCAATACCATAATCAGATGGATTATATTCTTTGAAGCTGAAGATGAAAAAGATCTATCCAGTCAGCAAAAGCAAGACCTGGAGCTGACTGTGGCTCAGATCCTGAACTCATTATTGCAAAATTCAGGCTCAAATTGAAGAAAGTAGGGAAAACCACTAGGCCATTCAGGTATGACCTAAATCAAATCCCTTCTGATTATACAGTGGAGATGACAAATAGATTCAAGGGGCTAGATCTGGTAGACAGTGCCTGAAGAACTACAGACAGAGGTTCATAACATTTACAGGAGGTGATGATCAAAACCATCCCCAAGAAAAAGAAATACAAAAAGGAAAAATGGCTGTCTGAGGAGGCCTTACAAATATCTGAGAAAAGAACAGACGCAAAATGCAAAGGAGAAAAGGAAAGATATGCCCATCTGAATGCAGAGTTCCAAAGAATAGCAAAGAAAGATAAGAAAGGCTTCTCATGTGAACAGTGCAAAGAAATAGAGGGCAAAATACATTCACCTAAAGCTCTTACAAAAATGGGCCCATAGCGTGCACTTACTAAGATGTAGTCATCATATTTTAGGCAAGCGGCATATCGTATTTTCTATGAGCAGTTTCTTAGACTGTGTATCAGTTAGCTGTTGGAATAATACTGGATAACAAATACTCTGAAATGCAGCAGCCTAGAACAATAGTTTATAATCACTTCTGCAGTGGAAGGTTGGCTATGAAGCTTGACTGCTCCACTTTGGACTTCACTGAGCCACTGAGCTTCAAGCTGTGGCCCTGGCTGGGCCTGCAGGTTCGTTCACATCTGCTCCGTGTGGGGTCCAGCCTGAGGGTAGCAGCCATCCAGGGGCAGCCTTCAGCAAGGCTGTGCCAGAGCTGGAGGGGGCAAGAAGAATCCTGAAAGATTTCTTAAAGCCTGGGCTCCCTGCAGTCAATGCAAGGCCAGGCGAGCAAGCCCAAGGTCAAGGGGCTGGGGATCCTGATTTTTCTTGAAGGGAGGAGCTGCGGTGTCTCTTGGGAAAGGCTGTGCACACAGGGAGCAGGGATGCTTTGGGGCCAACTGTAAGGAGCCATGGGCGGTGCTGGCATTTCCTCCTAATGCAGCTTCTAGAGGGGAGTTTCCAGGCAGGGTGAAGCCAACACTCACCTGAGCAGGGTGACTCCAGGGGCCTGGCTTCAATTAGTGTCCTTCCTGTGCTTGTCCCAGCACCGACCTTCAGGCTTTGTAAATGCCTGCTCTCTCCTGCTTCTCAGAGTTTGGGGGAAGACTGCACATTTCAGGGAAAATGGACTGGTGTGAGTTTGAATCTTCAAAGTGGGGATGAGCACAGGCCTGTATTAACCCTTTCTGGAAGGATGGGAGAGGAGGGGAGGTCCCACTGCAGGAGCACTGGGCAGCCTCTCTCATACTCACCAGGCTGTGATGACCGTGACCTTGTGAGCAGAGTTGAACTCCACGAGAAGACTTACTGTTTAGGCCCAAGGTTAAAATGTCTTCCCTTTGTTGTTGTTGTTCAGTCACTGAGTTGTGTCTGACTCTTTGCAACCCTGTGGACTGCAGCACACCAACCTCCTCTATTCTTCACTATCTCCCAGAGTTTGTTCAAATTCATGTCCATTGAGTTGGTGAAGCTATCCAGTCACCTCTTCCCCTACCACCCTCTCCTGCTGCTGCTTAGTCACTTCAGTCGTGTCCGACTCTGTGCGACCGCATAGATGGCAGCCCACCAGGTTCCCCTGGGATTCTCCAGGCAAGAACACTGGAGTGGGTTGCCATTTCCTTCTCCAATGCATGAAAGTGAAAAGTGAAAGTGAAGTTGCTCAGTCGTGTCCGCCTCTTAGTGACCCCATGGACTGTAGCCCACCAGGCTCCTCCATCCATGGGATTCTCCAGGCAAGAATACTGGAATGGGGTGCCATTGCCTTCTCCGCTTCTTCTCCTACCCTCAATCTTTCCCAGCATCAGGGTCTTTTCCAGTGAGTCAGCTCTTGGCATTAGGTAGCCAAAGTACTGGGGCTTCAGCATCAGTCTTTCCAATGAATATTCAAGGTTGATTTCCTTTAGAATTGACTGGTCTGATCTCCTTGCAGTCCAAGGGACTCTCAAGAGTCTTCTCCAGCACCACAATTTGAAAGCATCAATTCTTCGGTGCGCTGCCTTTTCTATTGTCCAGCCCTCACATCCACATATGACCACGGAAAAACCATAGCTTTGACTATATGGACCTTTGTCTGCAAAGTGATGTCTTTGCTTTTTAATATGCTGTCTAGTTTTGTCATAGCTTTCCTTCCAAGAAGCAAGCGTCTTTTAATTTCATGGATGCAGTCACTGACCATGGTGATTTTTGGAGTCAAAAAAATAAAATCTGTCATTGCTTCCATTTTTCCCCCTTCTATTTGCCATGAAGTGATGGGACCAGATGCCATGATCTTCATTTTTTGAATGTTGAGTTTTAAGCCAGCTTTTTCAGTTTCCTCTTTCACCTTCATATTCAAGCGGCTCTTTAGTTCCTCTTTGCTTTCTGCCATTAGAGTGGTATCATCTACATATCTGAGATTGTTGATTTTCCTCCCAGCAATCTCGATTCCAGCTTGTGATTCATCTAGCCCAGATTTCGCATGATGTATTCTGCATATAAGTTAAACAGGGTGAGAATATACAGCCTTGTTGTACTCCTTTCCCAATTTTGAACCAATCAGTTGTTCCATGTAAGGTTCTAACTGTTGCTTCTTGACCTGCATTCAGGTTTTTCAGGAGACAGGTAAGGTGGTCTGGTATTCCCATCTCTTTAAGAATTTTCCACAGTTTATTCTGATCTATTCAGTCAAAGGCTTTAGCATAGTCAGTGAAGCAGAAGTAGATGTTTTTCCAGAATTCCCTTGCTTTATGATTCAGTGAATGTTGGCGATTTGATTTCTGGCTCCACTGCCTTTTCTAAACCCGGCTTGTACATCCAGAAGTTCTTGGTTCACATATAGCTGAAGCCTAGCTTGAAGGATTTTGAGCATTACCTTACTAGATGCAAAATGAGTGCAGTTGTCCAGTAGTTTGAGCTTTATTTGGCATTGCCCTTCTTTGGGATTGGAATGAAAGTTGACCTTTTCCAGTCGTGTGTTTTTTATGTGTTTTTAGATGCGTTTCTCTCAGTACATTGAGGAATTGCATCTTTTTCTGGGCTCCGTGTCATTTGCTTTCTACTTCTTGGAAACCTCCTGGGAGGTGTGGCTGGCTCTCCAGGGTCCAGCCCTGGGCAAGTGCTAGGAGGGAGGCAGGGAGAGGCAGCCACGCAGGATGGGTTAGCAAGTAACTCTGCCTCTTTCTCTAGCCTCCTCAGGGCTTGGGAGGAGGATGGGGACAGTGATGGGAGGAGCTGAAGGTGATTGCTTTGCTAGCTTGTAGAATAATCTCTCCTCTTCCCTGCCCTCCTTATGCTGCATGACAAAAGTATCTTCTTTTCCTACAGAAAAGAGAGAAGCAGGGAGGATAGTCTTATAGTTGGACTTTCCTATTTTATGTGCAAGACTATATTGTGAAGTGAAATATCACATTTCTTAATATACTGTTCATTTATTAGATTAAAAAATTAAGCAAGAGCTCTAAAATTACACTTAATAGTTAAGCATAATATTGAGTAATTGTTTTTGAGAGATGTGGAGGAAATGCATCCTCAAATTTTTCGTGGGGGGTGGGGGTAGGAAAAACACCACCAGATATAACAAGTGACATATTTAACAGTGAGCTTGGTGAACATCAGATGCTCAGTAATTGAATCCGTGATGGCAATGATGGTGGTGCTCTCTCTAGTTGGTTTTTGGTGGAGGAGATTAAAAGCAGAGAATGCCAGGCTGAGCTCTGCCATCCAGTGCCTTCTTCCAGAGGAACCTCTCAGCCATTCCTTCCCTACTGGAGAAAGCCCAGGAAAATGAACCCAGAAAAGATCAGATTCTAAAACCAAGCCATGTATCTACTTTAGAAGTTACATTTTTTTTTTTTCTTGTCTTACAGGGGATGTTTCTAAGAGACAATTCAAAATAGTTACTGCAAGAATAGACATGCTGAAAATCTAATAGTGCAGTTCTATTTTGTTGAATCAGAAAAGAGGACTGGATAATGACGAGTCCTAGCTATGCAGCTGACAAGAAAGATCATCATGCCTTGTGCTTCAGGGTGTGAACTGATGGCAAAAATCTGTCCATATTATGGTGTAGGAGAGATGAATTCAGATGAAAGCATTCAGTGATAAATGTTATTTTTCTTTTTTTATTCATGCATCACTGATGGCTGAGATGCTAAGACAGTCGATCCATTGGCAGTCTTTCCTGAGGGTCCACTGTGCATAAGAACCATAATCATGGTTCTAAATCTTGTCCAGTTAAACAATTCTTGAACTTCTTTTATTTTCCTCAGGGCAAGGAGCGTTATTTCCTTGTGTGTGAGGGTTAGAATAACATTGCCACCGAAGAAATAGCCCCTCCCCATAAAATAAGCAGAGAATTCAAACACTCGGTGACTCAGCTACTGTATACTTATCAGTTCAGTTCAGTCACTCAGTCATGTCCAACTCTGCGACCCCATGAATCGCAGCACACCAGGCCTCCCTGTTCATCACCATCTCCCGGAGTTCACTCAGACTCACATCCATCGAGTCCGTGATGCCATCCAGCCATCTCATCCTCCGTCGTCCTCTTCTCCTCATGCCCCCAATCCGTCCCAGCATCAGAGTCTTTTCCAATGAGTCAACTCTTCTCATGAGGTGGCCAAAGTACTGGAGTTTCAGCTTTAGCATCATTCCTTCCAAGAAATCCCAGGGTTGATCTCCTTCAGAATGGACTGGTTGGATCTGCTTGCAGTCCAAGGGACTCTCAAGAGTCTTCTCCAACACCACAGTTTAAAAGCATCAATTCTTCAGTGCTCAGCCTTCTTCACAGTCCAACTCTCACATCCATACATGACCACAGGAAAAACCATAGCCTTTACTAGACGGACCTTAGTCAGCAAAGTAATGTCTCTGCTTTTGAATATACTATGTAGGTTGTAAAGTACTGGAGTTTCAGCTTTAGCATCATTCCTTCCAAAGAAATCCCAGGGTTGATCTCCTTCAGAATGGACTGGTTGGATCTCCTTGCAGTCCAAGGGACTCTCAAGAGTCTTCTCCAACACCACACTTCAAAAGCATCAATTCTTCGGCGATCAGCCTTCTTCACAGTCCAACTCTCACATCCATACATGACCACAGGAAAAACCATAGCCTTGACTAGATGGACCTTAGTCGGCAAAGTAATGTCTCTGCTTTTGAAAATGCTATCTAGGTTGGACATAACTTTTCTTCCAAGGAGTAAGCGTCTTCTAATTTCATGGCTGCAGTCACCAAGAGCAGTGATTTTGGAGCCCTCAAAAATAAAGTCTGACACTGTTTCCACTGTTTCCCCATCTGTTTCCCATGGAGTGATGGGACCAGATGCCATGATCTTCGTTTTCTGAATGCTGAGCTTTAAGCCAACATTTTTGCTCTCCTCTTTCACTTTCTTCAAGAGGCTTTTTAGTTCCTCTTCACTTTCTGCCATAAGGGTGGTGTCATCTGCATATCTGAGGTTATTGATATTTCTCCCGGCAATCTTGATTTCAGCTTGTGTTTCTTCCAGCCCAGCGTTTCTCATGATGTACTCTGCATATAAGTTAAATAAGCAGGGTGACAATATACAGCCTTGACGTACTTCTTTTCCTATTTGGAACCAGTCTGTTGTTCCATGTCCAGTTCTAACTGTTGCTTCCTGTACAGATTATGTTTGGCTGGAAGTCAAGAGACCCTGAAACCCTGCTTTATGGTAGTATATTCTTCTGACATAAAAAATAAGTGAAAGAAAAATACTGAGTGATGTCACCTATGTGTGAAATCAAAAGGATAACAAACTTGTAAAAACTGAATCGAATGATGGTTACTAGGGGCTGGGGCAGGAGAAACTGGGGAGATGTTATTTAAGTATATTAATTCAAAACCAAGTTGATAAGTCCTAAGTCCTGAAGATTTAATTCACTGCATCCTGCTTGTAGCTGATACTGTATTATAAGCTTCAAAGTTACTAAGAGACTAGATCTTAATTATTTCCACCACAAAAAAAAAAAGAAATTATAATTATGTGAGATGATAGAGATGCTAACTATGATGGTAATCATATTGCAATATGTGAATGTAACTGAATCAATATGTCATACATCTTACAACGTCATATGGCAATTGTGGTACAGCAATTTTGTTTTTAGTGAAGTCGTGTCTGACTCTTTTTGACACCATGATCTGTAGCCCACCAACCTCCTCTGTCCATGGGATTTCCCAGGCAAGAACACTAGAGTGGCAACCTGCTCTCAGTTCAGTTCAGTTCAGTCGCTCAGTCACTCGACTCTTTCCGACCCCATGAATCGCAGCACGCCAGGCCTCCCTGTCCATCACCAACTCCCGGAGTTCACTCAGATTCACGTCCATCGAGGCAGTGATGCCATCCAGCCATCTCATCCTCTGTCGTCCCCTTCTCCTCCTGCCTCCAATCCCTCCCAGCATCAGAGTCTTTTCCAATGAGTCAACTCTTCGCATGAGGTGGCCAAAGTACTGGAGTTTCAGCTTTAGCATCATTCCTTTCAAAGAAATCCCAGGGCTGATCTCTTTCAGAATGGACTGGTTGGATCTCCTTGCAGTCCAAGGAATTCTCAAGAGTCTTCTCCAACACCACAGTTCAAAAGCATCAATTCTTCAGTGCTCAGCTTTCTTCACAGTCCAACTCTCACATCCATACATGACCACTGGAAAAACCATAGCCTTGTCTAGACAGACTTATACACATCTAGATGTGTATAAGAGACAGATGATGTACTCTGCATAGAAGTTAAATAAGCAGGGTGACAATATACAGCCTTGACGGACTCCTTTTCCTATTTGGAACCAGTCTGTTGTTCCATGTCCAGTTCTAACTGTTGCTTCCTGACCTGCATACAGATTTCTCAAGAGGCAGGTTAGGTGGTCTGGGATTCCCATCTCTTTCAGAATTTTCCACAGTTTATTATGATCCACACAGTCCAAGGCTTTGGCATAGTCAATAAAGCAGAAATAGATGTTTTTCTGGAACTCTCTTGCTTTTTCCATGATCCAGCGGATGTTGACAATTTGATCTCTGGTTCCTCTGCCTTTTCTAAAGCCAGCTTGAACATCAGGGAGTTCATGGTTCACGTATTGCTGAAGCCTGGCTTGGAGAATTTTGAGCATTACTTTACTAGCATGTGAGATGAGTGCAATTGTGCGGTAGTTGGAGCATTCTTTGGCATTGCCTTTCTTTGGAATTGGAATGAAAACTGACCTTTTCCAGTTCTGTGGCCACTGCTGAGTTTTCCAAATTTGCTGGCAGCTTGAGTGCAGTACTTTCACAGCATCATCTTTCAGGATTTGAAACAGCTCAACTGGAATTCCATCACCTCCACTAGCTTTGTTTGTAGTGATGCCATCTAAGGCCCACTTGACTTCACATTCCAGGATGTCTGGCTCTAGATTAGTGATCACATCATCATGATTATCTGGGTCGTGAAGATCTTTTTTGTACAGTTCTTCTGTGTATTCTTGCCACCTCTTCTATCTTCTGCTTCTGTTAGGTCCATACCATTTCTGTCCTTTATCGAGCCCATCTTTGCACGAAATGTTCCCTTGGTATCTCTGTACTTATATACTCCACAATTACATTCTCAAAGTCTTGTACTGAATGGGAATAACACATTTTAGATGGAATTATGGCTTAGTTGACTGATGCCACACTGAAGATGAAATGGCTTGATAATGACTTGATTTGTTCATAATCTCACTGAGATTTCTTACAAACTATTATGCATATTTGGATTCTTACTTTGAGATTCTTTTACTTTGATAATTGAAATAATTTCCTAACTAAGTCAAATGTGCTAAGTTTTCAAAATAGGGCAATGAGGAAGGATTATTTAATAATTATTAAATAAATGGTTTGGACATAAAAATATATAAATTTGGACCCCCACCAAATATACCATAACCCAAATATAACTCCAGAGAGTTGAATATTGCAAATCAAATGATAGAAACACTAGCAGAAAATTTAATATTTATTAGTTATGCATAAGAATGACAATTTTCATGACTTCAAAAGAAGCAACCAATGAAGAAAAAATGAACAGATTTGAAAATAGTAAAATTTAAAACTGCTATAGAAATGAAGAGACAACATACTGGGGAAATTTGCATTAAATTTGTGACACATAAATGATTAACATTTGTTATAACTTTATAGCTCATTCTAATGTATAAGAAATGAATTGGCATCCTAAAATTGATAGATGTAAAGTATAATCGCTCTCATTTATTGACTAGTTTCTGTGCTCACATAGATTTACAAAAATCGGATGATACTGATTGCTTTGTGCACAGAATGGTTTTTAACTTTTCTCACATGCCCAGACTGTGTAACTAACTAGTCTTCTAAATCACACTTTCCAGGGGTTGCAAAGTGTTTCATTGGTCAGGAAGAACAACTCAATTTTACTTAAATAAGTTTTCAGTGCTAGATGTAAAGGTTACAGAAATCTAATTGAAAGTGATTTTTCAATTGTCTCTTCTACTTATGAAGCCCTGGTCTGCTGTTAGAATGATGGTTATGGAAAAATACATCCCCTTGTACTATACGAAGAAGCACATCTGATACTGTTTTTATCAACAAGTTTTAGGGAGTTTTTGCCACTGAAACCTGTTTTAGTGAAAGAGGAAGTATCATTTGAGGTCCCATGCTTTTCACAATGTCATCAGTTATCCTTAAAGGCTGTAGTAAAGTGAACACGTTAATTACTATCCTTGCGAGCATTTCTAGGGTGGTGGTGACTGTAGTGTTATATTAGGGTTCTCTGTCAAGCATGTCATTCCCTTATCTTGCTTTTATAGCAGAGGAAATAGAGGCACTAGAGAAATGTCTTTGAGGTCACACAACAAGTTAGCAGCTGATAAACATTAGAACCGGCAGCTCCGGAATTCCCACTGTGTGTAATTAGTTCACTGCAGGCAGGAAATGGCAGCATGGGGGATAAATGGCAAGTGTGGTGTTTGGGGACCTGGAGGCTGGTAGAAATTCTCTGTGTTCTTCTGAATGGTTAATTAAGTTAGCTTCTTTCTGAGGTTCTCACTGCGCAGAACTGGGAGGCCTCTCAGCCAAACACCTTACTCCTTAGTGTGAAAGGAAACAGTAGTCACTCTCTAGCATCTTGATGAGCTAGCCAAGTGGAGGATATTGGCTGGGGGGCTGGGAGGGGCAGCAGCATCAGTAGTTTCTTGGGCCTTTAAGTCTCCTCCTGAGGCTTTTGGAGTTTCTGAGTGTGGTTTTGATCCGTAGCTCCTGATGGACCCCGGAGGAGGCTGGGAAGCGTGATGACAAGAGCAAAGAGGCAAGAACTTTCTGACTCTTTACAAGTTCCCCCTCCTTCCCAGCAGCTCTGGATCCCGGAGCTGGTAAGCACTTGGTTGACTCATGGAGCACATGCTTGCCTTTTTTTCTTTTCCTCTTTTCGGTCTCCTTAGGAGAGAGAGATTTGGAATCGGTGTTCTCCATCCTATTCTTAGGCCTGTGACAAATCATTAAGTAGGAGACAGTGCGGTGTTTGGAAGCTCCATCAAGAGATTTGATATGGAGAATTCTAGGGAGTCCAGAGGCAGTCTGCCAAGTTGGAATCAGAGGCTGGCTCCATCAGATGCTCTAACAAGCTCATTAGATTCTGGAATCATGATGATCTTAATTTCATTGGCCCCCTTTTAAGGCCATGACTAAGTATTTAATCAGCAAGGGCTGACGGGAGAGAGAAAAATGTGCCCCTGCTTTAGAATGTTGAGAAAGGGCGGAATTTGGAGTTCATTTCTCTTCTGTCCACTTTGGAAAGAGCATGGCAGGCTTCCCAAAGCTCTACTACTTCCCATTTCTTCCATCCTGGGGATGAGGTTCATTGACTGGCAGATTAGCATCCCCTCCAGGTGGTTCTTCTGCCTCCTCAAATCTGAGAAGCACTGGGATGTAAGGTACAAGTTGTTTGACTATGAAAGGTAGCTTGCTGAAATCCGTCTTCCGGATTATATTTTCTTTATATATTTATAACCTTTAATAAATACTTTTGTCCTTTGATATTTTAATAATGTAAACATCTTTTTTTAAAGGTTGTTTTTCTTGTAAATTATTACATTCTCACTCTAAAAGCTTCAGAAAATACAGAGAAGAGCAAGTATACCCTCCAGTATACTTGTATATAATATTTTCTTTGTTTTCTGTGCATGATTTTGAAGAACTTCATGTTTTTCCTGATTGTAAACATAATATATGATCCTTGTTGAAAATCAAGAAACTAGGAAAAAGCATAAAACAGAGAATGGAGAGCATCCTACATACTAGGTTTTGGAGTTTTACATAGTGTAATAAAGAGGTGCTGCCTGGTCTTTGCTTCTTTCCTTTGGTTTCAGATATTGTTTTTAGTTCTTATGCTACTTATAGATTATTTAAATTTTATATAATTTTATTTAAATTTGATATAATTTAAAAATTATATTTTATCTTATTTAAATATAATTTAAATTTGATATAATTTTAAAAGATTCTGGTGTTATCATAAATGTCTCACATATTTTATCTTGCAATTAGAACAGAGAATTTATTTTCTTTTACATGCAATTGAGAAGCTTATTTGACTTCTTATGAGTGGGCGTGTTCTATATAAGAATCCTCTTTGATCAGAAACTTCCCAGAGGGTAGAAAAGCCTTCACTGTTGAAGGATGCATGACCACACTCTTCTCCACTGGCCTGATGGGCTGTCTTCCAGGGGGGAAAAGATAGACCACTAAGATTGCTAATCCCTAGAGAAAGTTCTTTTTAAATTTTTTTAATTTAAATTTATTTGTTTTAATTGGAGGCTAATTACTTTACAATATTGTGTTGGTTCTGCCACACATCAACATCAATCTGCCACGGGTGTACACGTGTTCCCCATCCTGAACCCCCCTCCCACATCCCTCCCCGTAGCATCCCTCTGGGTCATCCCAGTGCACCAGCCCCAAGGATCCTGTATTGAATCTGGACTGGCGATTCATTTCTTATATGATATTATACATGTTTCCATGACATTCTCCCAAATCATCCCACCCTCTCCCTCTCCCACATAGTCCAAAAGACTGTTCTATACATCTGTGTCTCTTTTGCTGTCTCTCATACAGGGTTATCGTTACCATCTTTCTAAAGTCCATATATATGTGTTCAGTTCAGTCGCTCAGTCATGTCCAACTCTTTGCGACCCCATGAATCGCAGCACGCCAGGCCTCCCTGTTCATTACCATCTCTTGGAGTTCACTCAGACTCCTGCCCATCGAGTCTGTGATGCCATCCAGCCATCTCATCCTCAGTCGTCCCCTTTTCCTCCTGCCCCCAATTCCTCCCAGCATCAGTGTCTTTTCCAATAAGTCAACTCTTCTCATGAGGTGGCCAAAGTACTGGAGTTTCAGCTTTAGCATCATTCATGTGTTAGTATACTGTATTGGTGTTTTTCTTTCTGGCTTACTTCACTCTGTATAATAGGCTCCAGTTTCATCCACCTCATTAGAACTGATTCAAATGTGTTCTTTTTAATGGCTGAGTAATACTCAGTTGTGTATATGTACCACAGCTTTCCTATCCAGTCATCTGCTGATGTACATCTAGGTTGCTTCCATGTCCTGGCTATCATAAACAGTGCTGCGATGAACATTGGGGTACACGTGTTTCTTAAGTCAGCTGTTTCGAAACATCTAGACTGGAGAGTGCAACTGCAAGAAGCAGGTTTTTGTTACCTGGACTCTTGGCTGAGACTGGAAAAATGCAAGAGAATGAATATTTGCCCAAATCTCTACCTTTTTGGGCTTCCCTTTCAGTCAGTAAAGAATCTTCTTGTAGTGCAGGAAACCCAGGTTCAATCCCTGGGTCAGGAAGATCCCCTGGAGAAGGAATTTGCAAACCACACCAGTGTCCATGTCTGGAAAATCCCATGAACAGAGGAGCCTGGTGGGCTGCAGTCTATGTGGTCAAAAAGTGCTGGGCACAACTGAGTGACTAACCCTACCTTTTTAGGTAGTTTGAGAGAAATCTCGCATACGATTTTGAATGTCTGTAGAGCTTTGGTGTTTGAGGCAGGCAGGGGACATTTGGTGGTGATTTTCCCTATAACATCTTTGCAACACTTTGTTTTGGAATATGTCTTTGCCCTCAGTAATGCAGAGTGCATTGTGTCATGTGAAGAATTCACTGCATTCATTTTTTATATCCATGGACTTGACTCTGCTCAAGTCTAGTTGTTCCAAGAGTAGTTGATATAATTTACCACCCACAGGATCACAGTTCAGTAACTAAAGTAACAAGTATTTCCAAATTTCAGATGTTACTTTATTCAGATAACATTTAAAAAGAGATTCAATGTACATTTCTAAAAACTCCAAGTAACAGCTCTAAAAATCCTCTCCCCACTCTCTTGCCTTACACTTCCCATTCATCTCTCCTCAAAACTCATTTTCACTCCTCTGATCCACATCTTCTTTCAAATTCTAGTTACTTCTTCCTTCACAGTTCTTCACTCTATGGATCACTTTAGCCCCACAGACATCTTTTAGTTTTCTTTTGTTAATTTCCAACCAGGGAGAATCATGAAATAACCCAGCAACAGGAATTTGTCCATTTTTGTGGGTGGGGCAGTGGGTGTGGCTACAGCAGAACCTGATGGGGAAGGATTGTGACTACTTAGTTATTAATAATAATAATAGGTTTTTTGTTGCTGTTACTCAGGCTTCAAGTATGCCCTGGAGTCCATGCTTATTGCCTTGATAACACTGTGTGTTCTTAAGAAGAATGGAGTCACTAAAATGAGTTATATAGAATTCATTAGGAGTATTAATATTTGTTCTTTGGAAAAACTGTATGTGATGCATGAAGCTGGGCTGATCAGAATGGAATTGGAAGATAGCAGATCTGAACCCAGCTGCCGCAGATCTTGGCTGATAGCACCTTATTCTTGTTGAGAAGCTGGTTGGGCAGGAAAGGGAGTGTGGTATGGATAATGCATTGGCCAGCTTGGCATTTAAATTTGCCAAAGTTTGACGTATTGCAACATTTTTAAATGTCCCTGTGGTAAATTTCAATGCTTCAGTCTCCTGTAATTCCACATGTTATTCTTTTTAATGAGCTTGACATCTTTTTATAGCATCGGTGCATGTCCAGTCACCCATGGGGCTGAGCTGTGTTCTCTATTGTGACACCTGGTCCCAATCCTATAGAAGCTTACACTCAAAGCCACAACTGTTTCTATTTTTATTAATAGAAGCTTAGGATTTTTCCCCAGGCATATGTTGGCTTGCTATATCATTTTTTTTCTTTTTGTAGAGGGCAGGTTGCTCTCTTGAATTACGGAGATATAGATTCTTGGGAAAATAACCACTGGAGAGTTTTGAGGAAGTGAAAATTAGATGGAAGGGTGGTCTTTCTGTGATTGATAAAAAGGCCTGTGTTATGAAAGCAGGGTTCAGAATGGTCCTGTTCCTGCTCCTCTAGCATCTTATTTCCTCGTCTCTCCCTGTGAATGTCAGGCTCCAGTCACACTGGTCTCCGTGGGGCCCTCAACGTGCCACCTATGCTTTATCATAGAACCTAACATTTGCTCACTTCTGCTGGAATTGCTCTTCCCCATTGATCTGTGAGCCTGCCCCCCTCACTCCCTTCAGATATAAATGTGAGCCTCTCATCAAGGACATCACTGGCTATGCATCTGTAATTTTACTCCCTACCTTCAGCCCTTTGACAGTTCATGTAGAGCCGCCTCATTTTTTCCCCCTTCTTCACCTTATCAATTATCAATACCTAACATGATATGCATGTTGCTTATTTCTCTTGCTGATCTGTCACTGGATTAACCTTCCTGAGATCATGGTAGGGTGTATCCCTCTGCTGTTCCTCGTGCTTAGATCCCTGCCTGGACCTTCATATAAATAGGATGCCAAATGAAATGCTCAATAAATATTGACTAATAGAAGGCAGGAAGGAGGAAAGATTGTGAATAACTCTTGCTAGCTTCTCCCTGTCATAACTGTCCTCCCCACACTTTAGACAGCCCAGTGTCAGCTAGCCCACTCCCCCACACAGAACAGTGTGTGATTTCCAGGTGCATTTGGAGGCTCCCAGGTTCTGGCAGGCTTCAGGGTCAGTGACCATAGGGAGTAACTGTCCTTAGTGATTGGTGTATGGAGGTGGGTCCCGTGACACTGTGAACACTTTTCTCTCCTCATGGTTCTGCTGTTTCATACATTTCTAGGAAGTTAACAGGTAGTAACAGAGGCAGCCTGATTGATTTCTGGGAGTATATTTGCTATGATATAGGTGAATGGACTCTTTGGCACTGGGATTCCTTTATCCTTTGTCCCTGGATAAAAAGTGTATAACTTACTTATCATCTAATCCCACACCTGGCATTAGCGGTGGCGATAGGTGAGGCGTATGAAGAGAGGACTTGTAAATAGTGATAAGATGGTGGGGGCATGAAACTCGGCTTTTTACCTCCCAGGAGAGTCTGCTGGGGTTTTGCTGAGTCCATAGCGATTCTTAATTAACTGTGCAAGCATTCTGTTCCAGATAAGACTGTAACAGTTGCCTGGGGGGAAATTCTTTTGAGTCAATATTTGTTTGATCTTTGTGTAGAGAGTATTTTGGCTCTGCTGTTCGTGCTCTAGCAAAGTTCCCATAATAAATGCCATTTTCAGGGATTTGCCATATTTACACACAAGGTCAGTCCTGGAAGAGGTTAAAGGATTGAATCACTATCTAAATAGAGGGTCTAAAGGGTTTCAAATGAATCTTTAAACATGAAAATCCTTTGTTTCCATCACTTGACAAATATTAAAAATCTGTGATAAGTACTCTGGGGGAAAATTCAAAAATACAAGGTAAGATGTTGGCCCTCAATTTGCTTGTAACCTACTTGTGGAAATGAGACTTTAATCAGTATATGTGATACAATGCACTTATACTAAATAATGGTAATAATGGCTCTGATTTATTGGCTAAACAGCACCACACCATCCTAGTACTTCCCTAAGCATGAACTGACCTGCTCAGTCCTCCCAGTGAGGCAGGTGCTGTTGGTCAGTATGCAGTTCCCATGGATTAGACAATGCTGAGGAGTTTGGAGAAAGGGGAGAGAAGGGAGCAGAGATGGACATTTGTTGTTTTTCCTTGTGATGCCGTCTTTCTCTCTGGGAAGTTGTTTTACCCTTCCTTGACTCTTGGCACAGGTGCTTCTGGTGAAGGGCGCCCAACTATAGCAGGAAAACGTGGAATGTCAGTGTGATATGTGCTGTAAAGAATAATGAATACAGAAAAGGATGTTGAGGTGGTAGAGGGCATTTGTGATTTAAAAGGGGTCTCTGCTGCTGCTGGTGCTGCTAAGTTGCTTCAGTCGTGTCCGACTCTGTGCGACCCCATAGATGGCAGCCCACCAGGCTCCCCCATCCCTGGGATTCTCCAGGCAAGAACACTGGAGTGGGTTGCCATTTCCTTCTCCAGCGCATGAAGGTGAAAAGAGAAAGTGAAGTCGCTCAGTCATGTCTGACTCTTAGCGACCCCATGGACTGCAGCCTACCAGGCTCCTCTGTCCATGGGATTTTCCAGGCAAGAGTACTGGAGTGGGATGCCATTGCCTTCTCCAAAAGGGGTCTTGAGGAAGGCTAATTAAGACATTTGGGTGACAATTGAAGGAGGAGAAGAAACAGCTATGCGGTACCTCTGGGCAGAGCCTTCTAGGCGGTGGAAGCAGCAAGTGCAGATGCCCTGGGGTGGCCACATGCTTGCTGGTTCTAGGACCTTCAGAGGCCAGAGACTCGGGAGAATGGTGAGCAGGGAGGAGAGGGGCAGCAGGCAATGCCCTTAGAGGCAATGCACGCCTGTCTCCTGCTGCTTTCGGTGATGATGAGGGTGGTGGTGATGTAGGAGCTATGAAGAGTTGTTGAGTGAGTGGAAGGGCAGTTTGGTAGCTGAACCTGCAGCCTTCAGCCCGGTGCCGCTGTAGCATCTCTGCTTCTCACCGGCAGTTCCACTCAGTAGCTCTCCATTCATTGCTGGTCTGTTGCTCACATGGGCAGAGGCACTTCAGCAGCTTTACATCCATCACCTGGCAGGTAGGAAACCAGTGATACAGCTCAAGCCCAGGGTGAGAGCACCCACCTGACCTGAACGACACCCTCGCCTCAATCCTCACTGTATTTTCGGGACCTGCAATTCTGAGGTTTTTCTTTGATTTCCTGCCTGGCACCGATGCCCCTGCTGGAACCACAGTCTGGCCTGAACTGCAGCCCCCCTTGGCTGGGTCCTTGGCTTTGCCTGATTCTTGCCATCCTTCCCCTGCCCAGCCCACCCCCTCTGTTGCTGGGAGTCAGTGCTGGTCCTAAACTGTGTCTGTAGCTGTGTGGAGCTCTGTGCTGAGCGGAGAGTTGGGAAGGTCCTCGGCACTGCTGAAGGCCTCCTTCCCTAACCCTTACATTTTTGGTTCTCTCCCCACACTGCTGTGTCTTCTGGGATAACAGACAAGAAACTGGAATTAGCTTGTTGGCCTGTGCTTCTTCAGACACACATGCTGGACCATTTCCAGAGTCCTCAGGGCAGGGCTGTGACGTGTGGAACTCCCTCCAGCCTGGATTTGCCCTTGTCTGATCGTTCCCTTTGGTCTCTGAAGCTGATCCACTCAGTTATAAACAAAGGCTGTTCCCAGAAGTATAGGGAACTGGGGTGGGGGATGGGGATCCAGACCAGGCAGGGCGAATGGAGGAGGAGGCAGATATGAGGGATCTAAGAAGCCTCGATGGAACATGATGCAGCCTGCTCTAAGGAGATTCAGCAAAGAGCAGAACCAGAACAAGTATTTAAGGGCTTAGGGATGAATATTAATTAACAAGTTGCAAATGCAACAAGTATTTTCCAAGAGTCTTATAGCTGAGACGTGACCAACTTATGTAAAGAAGAACGTGTCTGCCTTGGAGACCCTGAGAGGGTACAGGTGGGGCTGGGTCCATATGGGTTAAGTTCAGGTCAGATGGTCAAGCTAATGTTTGCTCTAAGGGTCAGCCACAGGGTCACTGGTGTGAGGACACACCCTTGCACACACACATACATGCACACTCTCACTCATTCAGTCCTTTGTTTTCTGTTTTCAGTTGCCATTACTTCTGGTCAATCAGTTCTGTTAATAAAAACCATTTCAGTGCCAAGGGGCCCAGTTCGCAAACTTACAGACCAGAGACTACTGAAAAATTCTCTACAGTGAGAACCTGGTTCCCTCGGGGTACACAAAGCACATAGAATTTTTTTCAAATCTCCTGTGAATCAAGGCATGCTACTGAGCCCCTGTGGTGCTTGAGAACAGTAATGGGGTCAAAAATATCATTATAATAAAAATATAGTATCGGTGTGATCCTAGAAGGCGGTTGAACTAAGGCATGCTCCCTCTTTGAAGAAAAATGCTGACCTAGAGTTAAGGAGTCCTCCCCTGCCTTAACCACTTACTTTCCTGGGAAGTGGATTGAGTTGACATTTAATCAGCTTCCAGACTTCCCATGAAATGCTTTAAGTTTTAAATGCAATTTATTTTCTGAAAAGGTAATTGTCCTGTGATTCAACATTTACAGGCTGCAAAAGAAATTCAGTGAAAGCCCTTCCTCCAAAAGAATAGCAGGGAAAACCCTTCCTCCTTGCCCTCCTTCTCAAAGTTGGCTGTTTTCTTCCTCAAGGGAACTCATATTACCAGTTTCTGCTCTATTTTGTTAATATACAGTAAAATGTGCTCAACCTGTGTTAATATTAAGGATAATCAAGGTCACTTCTCTCTCTTTAAGAACCTTCTATATAAAACAAAGTTTGCCAATCAATCATTTATAGCTCTACTTTGGAACTTTTATTGTAAGTCTGTTAATTACAGAGTTCCTAGACCATGGACAGAGGAGCCCGGTGGGCCACAGTCCACGGGGTGGCAAAGAATCAGACACGACTGAGCGCGCAGGCACGCGTACACTTACGTAGACGCTGAAGTCTGTATTTGCTACTCAGTTTTTTGTTCCTCAAACTGGCAGCAGTAACAAGCACCTGAGAGCTTGTGAGAAAACAGAATCTCAAGTCCCACCCTGCTGCTGCTGCTGCTGCTAAGTCACTTCAGTCGTGTCCGACTCTGTGTGACCCCATAGACGGTAGCCCACCAGGCTCCCCCGTCCCTGGGATTCTCCAGGCAAGAACACTGGAGTGGGTTGCCATTTCCTTCTCCAATGCATGAAAGTGAGAAGTGAAAGTGAAGTCGCTCAGTCGTGTCCAACTCAGCGACCCCATGGACTGCAGCCCACCAGGCTCCTCCGTCCATGGGATTTTCCAGGCAAGAGTACTGGAGTGGGGTGCCATTGCCTTCTCCGCAAGTCCCACCCTAAACCCCCTCAATCAGAGTCAGCATTTCACACTGCGAAGTGATTCAGAAGCAGCTGAAGGTTTGAGAACCCTCTGCTGTGTCTCATTGTCACAGCATTGATCTCAGGCAGCAGAGTAAGCAGAGGTCCATGTGGAGTTAAAAAAAAAGGGGGGGGGATGGTCCTCATGTGGAGCTCTGCTCCTCATCTTATTCTGAGGGCTCTGTTTTGTCACTAAAGTTATAGGAGGCTGATCTTTTCTTAATTTGCAACCAAATTAAGGTACTATGTATACTTTCTGTGCTTTGATTTTTAAATTCAGAAATCTTTCTCCTTTTCTCCTTCCTTCCCTTATGAACTGTTCTTAAACCTCTGGCACTTGCTGCTTGTTGCTTCCTTGTGGGGCCAAGCTGGGCTAAGTAAATAAGCAATAAGCAAATGTGAATAGGAAAATGTAGAAACAGCCAATCAGATATAAATTGTTGGTTTCTGGTTTGATGGATACATATGTTTATGGTTGTGGTTTTACGTTATGTTTTGCAGTGTGTTCATACATTTTATTAAATTTCACATTTCTGAACAATTTAGACTTGATATGTGCTAATCTCAGTGTGATGGAACTAAATAGTTAATGGGATTCTGAAAATAAATATAAATTCCTTTTAAGAGTTGTCAAACTTCTCTTGGGGGAAAGAAAGAAGGAAACTTTTTGTTTTGTCTAAGCAGAGGAGTAGAGGGCAAAAATGATAGAAAGTCCTGTGATGGGTGAACCTGTAAACTAGTGCAAAAAATTTGAATTTAGGAACTTGTGGAACATTTACAAAAAAGGAAAGTAGAAAGTAGGTCATGGGACTATATTGCAAGTTTTTTGTTTGGGAACATTTTTAAAGCATTTAAAACAAACAATCAATAAAGTGTTTCCCTTCTATAAAATAAGATAAATACATAATCCATATCATTAAACACCTGCTAATGGAATACTTTTTTTGGCTCTAATGGGATACTTTTTTGAATGTGTTGTGGCAGAGTTGGAGGATGAATGAAACAGAAACAAGCAAATACCTAACAAACCCCTGCCTTCTTAAAAATGAGACAATTAAGCCTAAGCCAGTGGGGCCAGTTCTGCTACTGATGGGTGCAGGAGGCCTAAGGGAGGAAGGAGGCCAATCCAGGAGAGAAGATGCCAGAGAAAAGTGGTTGAGGGTAAGAAAGTGGTCTGACTATGGGAGTGAAATGTCAGATTTAACACTGAAATGAGAACCGCTTTGCCAGTGTAATAGTGAAAACTTAAGTTATTTGAGCACTTGGATAATTGCTCACACTCGCAGTAATTCTAATACTAGAAATCTATTTTCCAGGGACTGTCTAAAATTAAAAAAATCTTTGTCATAAAAATGTGAAAGTGTAATTCATGATAAAAATTGAGTTAATTTTCTAAGGACGGAATGGACGAGTAGATTATAGTACCTCCATATGATGGGACATTCTGAAGCTTAAATAATATTAATGACATGTTCTAAATTAGGTATGAAGCAAGACAAAAATAGTTTGGGAAAATGACAGGAAGGAATTTTGATTGTTGTGTGATGGTTTTTTAAAGAATTTTTATTGGAGTATAGTTGATTTACAATGCTTATGTTAGTTTCAGATGTACAGCAAAGAGAATCAGTTACACATATATATATATCCACTCTTTTTTACATTGTTTTCCAATATAGGCCATTATAGAATATTGAGTAAAGTTCCCGCTTTTATACAGTAGGTCCTTATTAATTATCTATTATATATATAATAGTGTATATATGTCAATCAAAATCTTCCAATTTATCCATCCCCCATCCATGACTCCCTGATAGCCCTAAGTTTGTTCTCTTACATCTGTAACTCTGTCTCTGATCCGTAGATGAGTTCATTTGTACCCTGTTTTTATTTCTTTCTTTCTTTATTTTTTTAGTATTTGCAGTTTTTATTTTATTTTATTTTTACTTTACAATACTGTATTAGTTTTGCCATACATTGACATGAATCCACCACAGGTGTACATGAGTTCCCAACCATGAACCCCCCCCTCCCACCACCCTCCCCATATCATCTCTCTGGGTCATCCCAGTGCACCAGCCCCAAACATCCTGTATCCTGTATCAAACCTAGACTAGTGATTCATTTCTTACATGATAGAATATATGTTTCAATGCCATTCTCCCAAATCATCCCACCCTCTCCCTCTCCCACAGAGTCCAAAAGTCTGTTCTTTACATCTGTGTCTCTTTTGCTGTCTCGCATACAGGGTTATCATTACCATCTTTCTAAATTCCATATATATGTGTTAGTATACTGTATTGGTGTTTTTCTTTCTGGCTTACTTCTGCAAATCAAGACCACAATGAGGTACCATTTCACACCAGTCAGAATGGCTGCGATCCAAAAGTCTACAAGCAATAAATGCTGGAGAGGGTGTGGAGAAAAGGGAACCCTCTTACACTGTTGGTGGGAATGCAAACTAGTACAGCCACTATGGAGAACAGTGTGGAGATTCCTTAAAAAACTGCAAATAGAACTGCCTTATGACCCAGCAATCCCACTGCTGGGCATACACACCGAGGAAACCAGAATTGAAAGAGCCACATGTACCCCAATGTTCATTGCAGCACTGTTTATAATAGCCAGGACATGTACCCTGTTTTTAGATTCCACATATCAGTTCAGTTCAGTCACTCAGTCGTGTCCAACTCTTTGTGACCCCATGAATCACAGCACGCCAGGCCTCCCTGGCCATCACCAACTCCCAGAGTTCACTTAAACTCATGTGCATTGAGTCGGTGATACCATCCAGCCATCTCATCCTCGGTCGTCCCCTTCTCCTCCTGCCCCCAATCCCTCCCAGCATCAGAGTCTTTTCCAGTGAGTCAACTCTTCACATGAGATGGCCAAAGTACTGGAGTTTCAGCTTTAGAAAAATTCCTTCAAAAGAACACCCAGGACTGATCTCCTTTAGAATGGACTGGTTGGATCTCCTTGCAGTCCAAGGGACTCTCAGTAGTCTTCTCCAACACCACAGTTCAAAAGCGTCAATTTTTCAGCGCTCAGCTTTCTTCACAGTCCACCTCTCACATCCATACATGACTACTGGAAAAACCATAGCCTTGAAACTAGACGGACCTTTGTTGGCAATGTCATGTCTCTGCTTTTGAATATGCTATCTAGGTTGGTCATAACTTTCCTTCCAAGTAGTAAGCATCTTTTAATTTCATGGCTACAATCACCATCTGCAGTGATTTTAGAGCCCAGAAAAATAAAGTCTGACACTGTTTCCACTGTTTCCCCATCTATTTGCCATGAAGTGATGGGACCAGATGCCATGATCTTAGTTTTCTAAATGTTGGGCTTTAAGTGATATTATTTGTCTTTCCGTGGCTAACTTATTTCACTAGAGGTGACAATTTCTAGGTCCATCCATATTGCTGTAAATGGCATTATTCCACTTCTTTTTTATGGGTGAATAGTGTTCCATTGTATGTATGTACATCGCATTTTCTATATCCATTTGTCTGTCATTGTGGACTTCTAGGGTGATTTGATGTCCTGGCTATTGTAAATAGTACTGCAATGACCATTGGGGTGCATATATCATTTTTGAATTATGGTTTTCTCTGGATATATGCCTAGGAGTTGGATTGCTGGATCATATGGTCATTCTATTTTTAGTTTTTTAAGGAACCTTCATACTGTTCTCCGTAGTGGCTGTACCAGTTTCCATTCCCACCAACAGTGGATGAGGAATCCCTTTTCTCCATCCCCTCTCCAGCATTTACTGTTTGTAGATTTTTTGACGATGGCCATTCTGATCAATGTGAAGTGACACCTCATTTTAATCTTGATTTCCATTTCCCTAATAATTAGGAATGTTGATAATCTTTTCATGAGCTTTTTAGCCATTTGTATCTTTGGAGAAATGTCTTTTCCTAGATCTTTGGCCCATTTTCACTTTTTTTTCCCAGTTGAGCTGCAGGAGCTATTTGTACAATTTAGAGATTAATCCCTTGTTAGTTGCTTCATTTGCAAATGTTTTCTCCCATTCTGAGGGTTGTCTTTTGTTTTTGGTTTCTCTTACTGTGCAAAAGCTTTTAAGTTAAATTAGGTCCCATTTATTTATTTTTATTTTTATTTTCATTATTCTAGGACGTGGATCAAAAAATATATTTCTGTAATTTATGTCAAAGAGTGTTCTATGTTTTCCTCTAGGAGTTTTATAGTGCCTGGCCTTACATTTAGATCTTTAATCTATTTTGAGTTTATTTTTGTGTATGGTGTTAGGGGTATTCTAATTTCATTCTTTTTTGTATGTTGTCCACTTACTGAAAAGATTTTCTGTTCTTCATTGTATATTCTTGCTTCTTTTTCCATAGGTTAGGTAACCATAGCTGCATGGTTTATCTCTGAACTTTCTATATATCCTGTTCCATTGATCTATATTTCTGTTTTTGTGCCACTACTATGCTATTTTGATTACTGTGGCTTTGTAATATTATTTGAAGTCAGGGAAATTGATTCCTCCAACTCTATTTTTCTTTTTCAAGAATGCCTTGGCTATTCAGGGTCTTTTCTGTGTCTATCAGTCACTTCATTCAGTCGCTCAGTCATGTCCAACTCTTTGCGAAACCATGAACCGCAGCACGCCAGCCTCCCTGTCCATCACCAACTTCAGGAGTCCACCAAAACCCATGTCCATCGAGTCAGTGATGCCATCCAACCATCTCATCCTCTGTCGTCCCCTTCTCCTCCTGCCCTCAATCTTTCCCAGCATCAGGGTCTTTTCCAGTGAGTCAATTCTTCTCATCAGGTGGCCAAAGTACTGGAGTTTCAGCTTCAACATCAGTCCTTCCAATGAACACCCAGGGCTAATATCCTTTAGGATGGACTGGTTGGATCTCCTTGCAGTCCAAGGGATTCTCAAGAGTCTTCTCCAACACCACAGTTCAAAAGTATCAATTCTTCTGCACTCAGCTTTCTTCACAGTCCAACTCTCACATCCATACATGACTACTGGAAAAACCATAGCCTTGACTAGACGGACCTCTGTTGACAAAGTAATGTCTCTGCTTTTTAATATGCTGTCTAGGTTGGTCATAACTTTCCTTTCAAGGAGTAAGCGTCTTTTAATTTCATGGCTGCAGTCACCATCTGCAGTGATTTTAGAGCCCAGATCATAAAATAAAGTCAGCCACTGTTTTCACTGTTTGCCCATCTATTTGCCATGAAGTGATGGGACCGGATGCCATGATCTTAGTTTTTTGAATGTCTATACAAAATGTGAAATTTTTTCCAGTTCTGTGAAAAATGCCATAGTAATTCAATGGGAATTGCGTTGAATCTGTAGATTGCTCTGGGAGGTACAGTCATTCTTGCAATATTGATTCTTCTAATTCAAGAACATGATATATTCATCAGTTTGTGTCATCTTTGGTTTCTTTCATCAGTAGCTTATAGTTTCCTGAGTAAAGGTCTTTTGCTTCCTTAGGTAGATTTATTCCTAGATATTTGTTCTTTTTGATGAAATGGTAAATGGCCTTGTTCCCTTGATTTCTCTTTCTGGTCTTGCATTAGTTATATAATTAGTGTATAGTAATGCAAGAGGCTTCTGTATAGTAATGCAAGAGGTTTCTGTGTATAAATTTTGTATCCTGCAAATTTACAGAATTTGTTGATGAGCTCTAGTAGTCTTCTGGTACTAGCTTTAGGGTTTTCTGTAGTACTGTATCATCTGAAAAAAGTGACAGTTTTGCTTCTTTTTCAATTTGGATTCCTTTTATTTCCATTTCTTCTGACTGCCATGACTAGGACTTCCAAAACTATATTAAATAATAGCGAAGAGAGTGGGCACCCTTGTCTTGTTGCTAATCTTAGAGGAAATGCTTTCACTTTTTCACCATTGAGAATGATGTTAGTTGTGAGTTTGTCATATATAGCCTTTATTATGTTGAGGTAGGTTCCATCTATGCCCACTTTCTGGAGAATTTTTATCATAAATGGGTGTTCAATTTCGTCAAAAGCTTTTCCTGTGCCTATTGAGATGATCATATGGGTTTTTATTCCGCCGTTTGTTGATGTATCATACTGATTGGTTTGCAGATATTGAAAATTCCTTGCATCCCTAAGGTAAATCCCACTTGATCATGGTTTATGATCCTTTTAATGTGTTGGTTTGCTAGCATGTTGAGAACATTTTTCCATCTATTTTCATCAATGATATTGGCCTATAATATTTTTTGGTGATATCTTTGTCTGTTTGGTATGAGGGTAATGGTGGCCTCATTAAATGAGTTTGGGAGTGTTCCTTCCTATGCAATTTTTTGGAAAAGTTTCAAAAATTTATGTGTTAACTGTTCTTTAAATGTTTGATAGAATTTGCCTGTGAAGCCATCTGGTCCTGGAATTTTGTTTCTTGAAAGATTTTTAATTTCAGTTTCAATTTCAATACTTGTGATTGGTCTGTTCATATTTTCTATTTCTTCCTGGTTCAGTCTTGAAAGACTGTGCCTTTCTAAGAATTTATCCATTTCTTCTAGGTTGTCCATTTTATTGGCATATATTGGCATTTAACAGTTACTTGTATAGTCTCTTGTCACTTGTATTTCTGTGGTGTTCGCTGTAACTTCTCCTTTTTCATCTCTAACTTTATTGATTTGAGTCCTCTCCCCCTTTTCTTGATGAGTCTGCCTAGTTTATCGATTTTGTTTATCTTCTCAAAGAACCGTCTTTTAGTCTCATTGATCGCTTCTTTGTTTTCTTTGTCTCTATTTCATGTGTTTCTACTCTGATCTTTATGATTTCCTTCCTTCTACTCACTTGGGGTTTTTGTTTTTTCTTTTTCTAATTTCTTTTTTTTTTTTAATTTTATATTTACTTTATTTTACTTTACAATACCGTATTGGTTTTGCCATACATTGACATGAATCCGCCACGGGTGTATACGAGCTCCCAATCCTGAATCCCCCTCCCACATCCCACCCCATTTCCTCTCTCTGGATCATCCCCGTGCACCAGCCCCAAGCATCCTGTATCCTGTATCGAACATAGGCTGGTGCTTCATTCTTACATGATAGTATACATGTTTCAATGCCATTCTCCCAAATCATCCCACCCTCTCCCTCTCCCACAGAGTCCAAAAGTCCGTTCTATACATCTGTGTCTCTTTTGCTGTCTCGCATACAGGGTCATCATTGCCATCTTTCTAAATTCCATATATATGTGTCAGTATACTGTATTGGTGTTTTTCTTTCTGGCTTACTTCACTCTGTATAATCGGCTCCAGTTTCATCCATCTTATTAGAACTGATTCAAATGAATTCTTTTTAATGTCTGAGTAATACTCCATTGTGTATATGTACCACAGCTTTCTTATCCATTCATCTGCTGATGGACATCTAGGCTGTTTCCATGTCCTGGCTATTATAAACAGTGCTGCAGTGAACATTGGGGTACACGTGTCTCTTTCAATTCTGGTTTCCATAGTGTGTATGCCCAGCAGTGGGATTGCTGGGTCATAAGGCAGTTCTATTTGCAGTTTTTTAAGGAATCTCCACACTGTTCTCCATAGTGGCTGTACTAGTTTGCATTCCCACTAACAGTGTAAGAGGGTTCCCTTTTCTCCACACCCTCTCCAGCATTTATTGCTTGTAGACTTTTGGATCGCAGCCATTCTGACTGGTGTGAGATGGTATCTCAGTGTGGTCTTGATTTGCATTTCTCTGATAATGAGTGATGTTGGGCATCTTTTCATGTGTTTGTTAGCCATCTGTATGTCTTCTTTGGAGAAATGTCTATTTAGTTCTTTGGCCCATCTTTTGATCTAATTTCTTTATGTTTATTTGAAATTTTTTTTGTTTCTTGAGATAAGAGTGTATAGCTGTAAACATCCCTCTTAGAACTGCTTCTGCTGTGTCCCATTGGCTTTGGATCATCGTGTTTCTGTTGTCCTTTGTCTCTAGGCATTTTTTGACTACTTTGGTCATTATTGGTTAGCTAGCAGCATATTGTTTAGCCTCCGTGTGTTTGTGTTTTTACAGTCTTTTTTTCCCTGTAATTGGTTTTTAATCTCATAGTATTTTGGTTGGAAAAGATGCTTGATATAACTTCAGTTTTCTTAAATTTACATATCAAGGCTTGATATGTAACCCAAAATGTGATCTGTCCTGGAGAATGTTCTGTGTGCATTTGAGAAGAATGTGTATTCCACTGCCTTCAGATGGAATGTCCCATAAATATCAATTAAGTCTATCTGGTCTTATGTGTCATTTAAGGCTGCTGCTGCTGCTGCTAAATCACTTCAGTAGTGTCTGACTCTGTGCATCCGCATAGACGGCAGCCCACCAGGCTCCACCGTCCCTGGGATTCTCCAGCCAAGAACACTGGAGAAGGTTGCCATTTCCTTCTCCAATGCATGAAAGTGAAGAGTGAAAATGAAGTCACTCAGTCATCTCCGACTCTTAGCGACTCCATGGACTTCAGCCTACCAGGCTCCTCCATCCATGGGATTTCCCAGGCAAGAATACTGGAGTGGGCTGCCATTGCCTTCTCCAAAGAAATTTAAGGCTAGTGTTTCCTTATTAATTTTCTTTCTGGATGATCTGTCCTTTGGTGTAAGTGGGATATTACAGTCCCCCACTATTACTGTGTTATTGTCGATTTCCTCTTTTATGACCATTAGCATTTGCCTTATATATTGAGGTGCTCCTGTGTTGGATGCATATATATTTGCAATTGTTACATCTTCTTCTTGGATTAATCTCATGATCAGTATATAGTATCCTTGTCTCTTTTAAAAAAATATTTATTTATTTTGATTTTGGCTCTGCTGGGTCTTCATTGCTATGTGGGCTTTCTCTAGTTGTGGTGAGTGGGGGCTTTCTCTTGTGGAGAAGCATCGGCTCTAGGGTGCTCGGGCATCAGTAGGTGCAGCACAGGAGCTCAGGATTTGTGATTCCCAGGCTCTAGAGCACAGGCTTCATAGTTGTGGCACATGGGCCTAGTTGCTCTGCAGCACATGGGATCCTCCCAGACTAGGGATGGACCCCTTGTCTCCTGCAGTGGCAGGCAAATTCCTTATCACTGAGCAACCTGGGAAGCCCCCTTCTTTGTCTCTTATAACAGTTTTTAAAGTCTGTTTTGTCTGATACGTGTATTGCTACTCCATCTTTCTTTTAATTTCCATAGAATATCTTTTTCCATCCTCTCTCAGTCTGTTTATGCCCCTAGGTCTGATGCATAGAGACTCTTGTAGAAAGCATTATACATGGGTCTTGTTTCTTTATCCATTCAGCCAGTCTAATCTGTCTTTTAGTTGAAGTATTTAATTCATTTATATTTAAGGTAACTATCATATATTTGTTACTATTGCCACTTTCTTTCTTTTTTTAGGTCTTTTTTCTTCCCTTCCTCTTTTTTTCCCTTCTCTTATATTTCTCCCTGAGAGAAGTTCCTTTAGCATTTGTTGTAAAGCAGGTTTGGTGTTGATGAATTCTCTTAGCTTTTGCTTGTCTGTAAAACTTTTGATTTCTCCATCAGATCTGAATGAGAGCTTTGCTGGGCAGAATTTTTGACTGTAGGTTTTTCTGTTTCATCACATAAAATATATCACGCCATTCCCTTCTGGCCTGCAGAGTTTCTATTAAAAAATCAGCTGATAACCTTATGAGATTCCCTTATATGTTGTTACTTTTCCCTTGTTGCTTTTAATATTTTTCTCTGTATTTAAATTTTGTTTGATTAATATGTCTCAGTGTGTTCCTTCTTGGTTTTATCCTGCCTGGGATTCTCTGTGCTTCCTTTACTTGGGTGACTATCTCTTTTCCCAAATTAGGGCAGTTTTTTTTTATTATTATCTCTTCAAATGTATTCTCAACCCTTTTCTCTTTTTCTTGTTCTGGGAATCCTATAATTCAAAGTTGGTACATTTAATGTTGCCCCAGAAGTCTCTGAGACTGTCCTTATTGCTTTTCATTCTTTTCTCTGTATTCTGTTCTGTGGCAGAGATTCCACCATTCTGTCTTTCAGGTCACTTATCCATTCTTCTGCCTTAGTTATTCTCGTATTGATTCCTTCTAGTGTATTTTTCATTTCAGCTATTGTACGTTCATCTGTTCATTTGTTCTTTAGTTCTTCTAGGTCTTTGTTAAACATTTCTTGTATCTTCTTGATACATGCCCCCATTCTTTTTCTGAGATCTTAAGTCCTCTTTACTATCATTATTCTGAGTTCTTTTTCAGGTAGATTGCCTGTCTCCTCTTCATTTACTCATTCTCATAGGTTTTTATCTTGTTCCATCATCTGCAATATATTTCTTTGTCATCTCGTATTGTTAAACTTTCTGTGTTTGTGATTCCCTTTCTGTAGGCTGTAGGAGGGTAGTTTTCCTTCCTGCTGGTGTCTGCCCCCTGGTGGGTTAGGTTGGTCCAGAGGCTTTTGCCATTATCCCCTTGATAGGGGGTCTGATTGGTGTTATCACCAAAGCCTGCCCTGAATATTGAGTAGCTCCTCCCCTTTGCTCTGTGTCCAGGGCTGTTTCTAATTCTCCACAGTACTCTCCCAGATCCAGGCTGAGAACTACTTAAGGTCAAGAGCTGGGACTTCCCTCATAGTCCAGTGGTTAAGATTTTGTCTTCCAATGCAGGGGGTGCGGTTTAATCCCTATGCAGGGAGCTGAGAGTCCACATGCCTCACAGCCAAACAAAACAAAACAAAACATAAAACAGAAGCAATGTTGTAACAGATTCAATAAAGACTTAAAAAGAAGATCCACCTAAAAAAAAAAAAGGTTAAAAAGAAAAAAAAAAAAAAAAAGATCAAGGGCTATTATTTGTCATCTCTGCCTCTCCTAAATGCACCTTAGTATCTCCTGGGCTAATTGTGCCCTGCCATCCACAGGGGCCTCCTCCACACAGGCCGCTGGATTCCTCCTGGGGTTCTGGCCTTGGTCCCCCTGCCCAGATCATCCAAAGGGCACAGCAGGCAGAAGGGCTAAAGGGCAACCCAGGCAGAAGTCAGGAGGCAAAAGGAGGTGAAGAGAGAATGTGGCAAAAGAGAGTGTGATGGAGTTTTTAAAATGTCATTAGTATGATCTAATAAATAAACTGTGTAGTGAGGATATAGTGCCTGAAAAAGTAGCAGAGAAATCCTTACTCTAATTAAAATAAAATACAAAGGAAAAAGGTCCCCTAATGGAAATTTGGTTGCCTTTATTTAGTGGAGAATATTATCAAGAATGTTTTAAATTTGAGGTTTTCAAGGTATTTTTGTAAAGTCCTTAGAAGTAAAGTGTCAGAGTTAATATTTCTGGGGTTGGAGTTGGTCATACAGGGAAGAGGGGGAGGAACAATGCTTAGTGGGGAGAAATAAAACATCAGATGACACCACCCTTATGGCAGAAAGTGAAGAGGAGCTAAAAAGCCTCTTGATGAAAGTGAAAGAGGAGAGCGAAAAAGTTGGCTTAAAGCTCAACATTCAGAAAA
>SJYT01064372.1:0-29648 GCA_006410635.1 Cephalophus harveyi | reverse complement strand
GGAGAAATATCAATAACCTCAGATATGCAGATGACACCACCCTTATGGCAGAAAGTGAAGAGGAGCTAAAAAGCCTCTTGATGAAAGTGAAAGAGGAGAGCGAAAAAGTTGGCTTAAAGCTCAACATTCAGAAAACGAAGATCATGGCATCTGGTCCCATCACTTCATGGGAAATAGATGGGGAAACAGTGGAAAGAGTGTCAGACTTTATTTTTTGGGGCTCCAAAATCACTGCAGATGGTGACTGCAGCCATGAAATTAGAAGATACTTACTCCTTGGAAGAAAAGTTATGACCAACCTAGATAGTATATTCAAAAGCAGAGACATTACTTTGCCGACTAAGGTCCGTCTAGTCAAGGCTATGGTTTTTCCTGTGGTCATGTATGGATGTGACAGTTGGACTGTGAAGAAGGCTGAGTGCTGAAGAATTGATGCTTTTGAACTGTGGTGTTGGAGAAGACTCTTGAGAGTCCCTTGGACTGCAAGGAGATCCAACCAGTCCATTCTGAAGGAGATCAGCCCTGGGATTTCTTTGGGAAGAATGATGCTAAAGCTGAAACTCCAGTACTTGGGCCACCTCATGAGAAGAGTTGACTCATTGGAAAAGACTCTGATGCTGGGAGGGATTGGGGGCAGGACGAGAAGGGGATGACCGAGGATGAGATGGCTGGATGGCATCACAGACTCAACGGACTCGAGTCTGAGTGAACTCTGAGAGTTGGTGATGGACAGGGAGGCCTGGCGTGCTGCGATTCATGGGATCGCAAAGAGTCGGACACGACTGAGTGACTGGACTGAACTGAACTACTAAAGGAGATCAGTCCTGGGTGTTCTTTGGAAGGAATGATGCTGAAGCTGAAACTCCAGTACTTTGGCCATTTCATGCGAAGAGTTGACTCATTGGAAAAGACTTTGATGCTGGGAGGGATTGGGGGCAGGAGGAGAAGGGGACGACAGAGGATGAGATGGCTGGATGGCATCACCAACTCGATGTACATGAGTTTGAGTGAACTCCGGGAGTTGGTGATAGACAGGGAGGCCTGGTGTGCTGAGATTCTTGGGGTCGCAAAGAGTTGGACATCACTGAGCAACTGAACTGAACTGAACTGAACTACTGATGCTCACCATCACAGAGGTGGTTGCTGCAGTGGTAAGAAATTGGGTGAGATGACAACTCGGGCCCTATGCCCGAGTCACCATTGAGTGAGTGACTCATGTTGAGTCACCATTCACTCTCACTGTTAAGCACCTCTGTGTATCAGAAGGTGCTTCCCTGGTGACTCAGTGGTAAAGAATCTGTCTGCAATGCAGGAGACCAGGGTTCGATCCCTGGGTCAGGAAGAACTCCTGGAGGACAACAATAACCCACTCCAGTATTCTTGCCTGGAGAATCCCATGAACAGAAGAGCCTGGCGGGCTACCGTCCTTGGGGTCGTGGAGAGCTGGACATGACTGAAGTGACTGAGCGTCCATCCACATGTATCAGAAAGGCATTTTTCTAGTACTTGGGGATACACTGTAGGAAAAAAGACACACCAAATCATTCTAATCATGGAGTCAAATAAGGAAAGAATCACACCAGTGAAACCATGTCTGTGTCTATTGGAAAAATATCATCAAGTTACTGAGGGGGTTTCAGATTAAAGTACCTCACCCTAAAAAATGAAAAAAAAAAAAAAAGTCATTTTTTTCATTAAACTTTGTAAAATTTATCAAGAGGTTCATTTTGCAAAAGTTAAAGTCACTGTAAAATATATAACACTCAGCAACATTTTTAATGGCTTTATATATTTGCTTACTTTATTTTTTATTTATTTTTGTTTTTTTAATATAAATTTATTTATTTTAATTGGAGGTTAATTACTTTACAATATTGTATTGGTTTTGCCATACATCAACATGAATCCACCACAGGTATACACATGTTCCCCATCCTGAATCCCCCTCCCTTCTCCCTCCCCATACCATCCCTCTGGGTCACCCCAGTGCACCAGCCCCAAGCATCCAGTATCATGCATCAAACCTGGACTGGCAATTCATTTCATATATGATATTATACATGTTTACACAAAAATATGAAGAATGATAAGATTTTAAAATGTAAACAAGACTCTCTCTTATAATGGCAATTCTTAGTCTCCTGTGATTTCTTTTCAGTTTTGAAAATTTATGTAAGTCAAAACACCCAAATTTTGCATATAAAATCAGTTCTTTAAACAGTAAGTACATTTAAGTGTTACTTATAAAAATAAGTTAACATTCGTATATATATTTGCTCGGAAGAAAATAAGGTCTTGATTAAGGGTGTTGTAAAGAAATCCTTATCATAATGTTTCTCTGTTACGATTAAATTCCGAAAACATTAGAATTTACTTAGTTTACAAAGAGGAAATTTTACTGCAAATTTTCTTTCTCCTTTCAAAGCTGAGTATCATAAACTATCACCAGGAAATGAACATTTCACTGATATGTATCTAGACTAACAATGGATTCATTTTTAAATAATTTTTAAAGTCTGCCAACATTAGGCAAACTAATTATATCAAATGTGGTGCTTTTTATTAAAATCAGCCATAAATTCAAAGAGAACTAAACTTAAATTTTTTTCTTGATGGCTTTCATTTCCTAATGAATTTTCAGCACATCCAGTACTTTATTTAAAACTTGTATTGGTTATGAAAACTTGCCAATCCAGCATTTTGTCTTCACCTGAGAGCACAGATTCTGACAACAATGAAGAACAAATCAATTTTTGTGTGTGATGAACAAATCAATTCAATTTCTCTTTTAAAATTAAGTCACAAGATAGAAAGGCAACAGAAAAGCAAATAGAGACTGTGAGGTTTGAACTCTTTTAAAGGTATTTGTTAATGTCAAATACCTTTGACATTAAGAGATCTTAATGTCAGATCACCATCGTAAGTGAAAGTCATTCAGTTGTGTCTGACTCTTTGCAACCCTATGGATTATACAGTCTATGTAATTCTCCAGGCCAGAATACTGGAGTGGGTAGACTTTCCCTTCTCCAAGGATCTTCCCACCCAGGGATTGAACCCAGGTCTCCCACGTTGCAGGTGGATTCTTTACCAGCTGAGCCACAAGGGAAGCCCAAGAATCTCAGAGTGGGCAGCCTATCCCTTCTCCAGGAGATCTTCCCAGCCCAGGGATAGAACCCAGGTCTCCCATATTGCAGGCAGATTCTTTACCAGCTGAGGTACAAGGGAAGCCCAATGTCACCATACACACATAGAATCTAACTTTCCCTCGTACGTTTCTGTGTCTATGATTAAATGAGCACATACAAGTCTTGCTAAAGGCCTTCTACTAAGTTTATGGAAGAATTGAGATTAAAAACCTATGCATCACCCAAGGCATGTTTGTTCTGTAAGAAAGAAAGGAAGAAGGCAGCTTTTTCTTGAATTTTTAAAATTGTTAAGCTGATTGTGCGATCTCTCCAAATTCTACAAAATGAACCAGGCAAGAAGACTGCCACCCCCACGGCCACCTGTCCCCAGGACCGTCACCAGCGGCCTCATCTCCACTAACCTCTGATCCATCCTCCACAGTGTGGCCAGAGGAGGCTTTTAGAGATAAAACCCAGTTAAGCTGAAGCCCTGAAGCATACATTAACCTCCCATTATAGAGACTAATAGCCTAGGGGCATTCTCAGGGCCCTGAAAGTGTTTACCCTGTGAATAATCATAGTAACAACAAGAACAACGGGACTCATAACAGGAGGTAACATCTAACAGAGCATATGTGTTGGCCATTCTTTTAAGATCATTTCATTTCTTCTTCATTTAATCCTCCATAGATAGCATATTCAAAAGCAGAGACTTTGCTGACTACAGTCCGTCTAGTCAAGGCTATGGTTTTTCCAGTAGTCATGTATGGATGTGAGAGTTGGACTGGGAAGAAGGCTGAGCACCAAAGAATTGATGTTTTTGAACTGTGGTGTTGGAGAAGACTCTTGAGAGTCCCTTGAACTGCGAGGAGATCCAACCAGTCTATTCTGAAGATCAGCCCTGGGATTTCTTTGGAAGGAATGATGCTAAAGCTGAAACTCCAGTACTTTGGCCACCTCATGCGAAGAGCTGACTCATTGGAAAAGACTCTGATGCTGGGAGGGATTGGGGGCAGGAGGAGAAGGGGACGACAGAGGATGAGATGGCTGGATGGCATCACTGATTCAATGGACGTGAGTCTGAGTGAACTCCGGGAGTTGGTGATGGACAGGGGAGCCTGGCGTGCTGCGATTCAAGGGGTCGCAAAGAGTCGGACACGACTGAGCGACTGAACTGAACTGAACAACCAATGAGATAAAAGTGAAAGTGAAGTGAAGTCGCTCAGTCATGTCTGACTCTTTGAGACCCTGTGGACTGTAGCCCACCTGGCTCCTCCGTCCATGGGATTCTCTAGGCAAGAATACTGGAGTGGGGTGCCATTTCCTTCTCCAGGGGCTATTCCCAACCCAGGGATCGAACCTGGGTCTCCCGCATTGCAGGCAGATGCTTTAACCTCTGAGCTACCACTGTTATTATCCTCAGATTAGTTAAAATAATTTCCCCAACGTAACATAGCTGATTAATCAATATACCTACGATATAGGCCCAGCTCACCAGCTTTTCCTCTTGTTTCAGTTTCTTGAGTATCCCCTGTTCCTTCTTTCCTTAGTGTCTTCACACATACCAGTCCTTCTAGCCTAAACTGTGCCTGTTTCCCTTACTACTAGAAACTAACTTACACTATTTCTTCAGGCTTCAGCTAAGACATGTGTGTGTGCACGTTCAGTCGTGTCCAACTCTGAGACCCACTATGTTCCTCTGTTCATGGGATTTTCCTTCCTCAAAAAAGGCCCCATAACCTCTTAACAAGACCAACCCATCACCCCAACAGATACGCTCTCGTAACATCCTGGACTCTCCCCTCATTATTGTGGTCACAATTGTTATTTAACTACTTCTTCAAATTATTTAGTCACTGCCCTATATTAGTTTCTTAGGGCTGCCATGACCGTGCACCAAAACTTGGGTGGCTAAGACATCAGACATTTTTATCTCAGTTCTGGAGACTGGAAGTCAGAAATCAAGCTGACAGCACTCGGGGAGAATCCCTCCCTACTGCTTCTAGCTCCTGGTATTTGCCATCAATCCTTGGTGTTCCTTGGCATCCTTTGGCTTGTATACGCATCACTCCAGCCCCATGGGCATATTCTCCTTGCATGTCTTCGCATTATTTTCCCTGTTTGTGTCTAGCTCTGGGTCCCAATTTCTCTTTTCTTAAAGGATGCCTGTCCTACTAGATCAGGGCACAACTAACGACCTCCTGCTGTTGATGTTGTTTACTTGCTAAGTCCTGTCTGACTCTTTTGCGACCCCATGGACTGTAATTCCCCAGGCTCCTCTGTCCGTGGGATTCTCCAGGCAAGAATATTGGAGTGGGGTGCCATTTCCTTCTCCAGGGGATCTGCCTGACCCAGGGATCTAACATGTGTCTCCTGTATTGGAAGGCAGATCCTTTACCACTGAGCAACCAGGGAAGCCCATTTTTAACTTAACTACTTTGGTATAGACTCCTTTTCCCAGTAAGGTCACATTCTCAGGTACTGGGGCTAGGACATCAATATACCTTTTTGGGGGGACATAATTCAACCCATAACATTGTGTGTGGGGCTAAAACAAGTTCCAACAGAGAAGGAATCTCATCATCTTGTTCCTAAGCACAATATCTTACATATAATAAGCACAAAAATAAATAGTCCTTAAATGAATAAAAGTCCACTATTAAGAGATATTATTGAAAGAATCCTGCAGTTATTTAGGGCTCAGAATCACAATGCATACAGCATCAGGCAGGAACATATATGCATGAACTGGGTTTAGTGAACCAGTGAACTGGAGGAGATATTCTAGTCATATTTAGTCGATCCATGAAAGAACATGGATCCAGTGTGTTAAACCTTCCAGTTTTCCAAGAGAAGTCAGATATCCAGATTGCCTTAGAAGAAATCTTTCAATTTCAAATTGTTGTTGTTCAGTTGCTAAGTCACATGTCACATCTGACTCTTTGTGAACCCATGGACTGCAGCACACCAGGCTCCCTTGTCATTCAATATCTCCTAGAGTTTGCTCAGATTCATGTCCACTGAATCATTGATGCTATCTAACCATCTAATCTTCTACTGCCCTCTTCTCCTCCTCCCCTCAATCCTTCCCAGCATCAGGGTCTTTTCCAGTGAGTTAGTTCTTCCCATCAGGTGGCCAAAATATTGGAGTTTCAGCTTCAGCATCAGTCCTTCCAAAGAATATTCAGGACTGATTGTCCTTAGGATTAATTCATCTGATTTTCAGTCCAAGGGACTCTCAAGAGTCTTCTCCAACACCACAATTCAAAAGCATAAATTTCTTGGCACTCAGCCTTCTTTATGGTCCACCTCTCACATCCATACATGACTACTGGAAAAACCATAACTTTGACTATAAACACATTTGTCAGCAAAGTGGTGTCTCTACTTTTTATACTCTGTCTAGGTTTGTCATAGCTTTCCTTCCAAGGGGCAAGTGTCTTTTAATTTCATGGCTACAGTCACCATCTGCAGTGATTTTGGAGCCCAAGAAAATAAAGTCTTCCACTTTTTCACCTTCTATTTGCCATGAAGTGATGGGACCAGATGCCATAATCTTAGTCTGCTTAATGTTGAGTTTTAAACCAGCTTTTTTACTCTCCTCTTTCACCCTCATCAAGAGGCTCTTTAGTTCCTCTTTACTGTCTGTCATTAGAATGTATCATTTGCGTATCTGAGGTTGTTGATATTTCTCCCAGCTATCTTGATTCCAGCTTGTGATTCATCCAGCCCTGGCAATTCGCATGATGTACTCATTTAAGTTAAATAAACAAGGTGACAACATACAGCTTTGTCATACTACTTTCCCAGTTTTGAACCAGTCATTTGTTCCATGTCTGGGGCCACTGGAAGTATAAGTTATTTCATCATATGTGCGGTGCAATGCATGTTTGAGCACAGTATTTTGAGTGAGTGATAATTGCTTCCTCTGCAATACACACCGTACCTGGAGCTCCAGGAAAGGGAAACGTAAGCAATAAAAGAGAGTTCCCATGTGTGTGTGATCTAGCAAGGAGGGTAAGTCATTGTTCCAAAATAAACAATGATAATGCCAAATAAAACAAATCTGTAGGCTGCACATGGTCCTGAGGCTCTCTGATTCCAGCCTCTGGGTTCAGGTAACATCAGATGCCCTGTGAGGTCACATCTGCAATAAAATGCAATGATTCTATCTTCTAGGCTATGGCGAGTGTTGAAACATCTCACTTCAATTGTAGTCATGCAGGGCTGGCACTAGGCTAAGTGAGTGAGAGGGTACTTGCCTGGGGCCCAAAATTTAAATGGGCATCAAAACACAGATAAATAATATTTGAATACAGTATTTAAAAATCAGTCTTAATGTGAAAAATACATGGTGAACAAAAAGCTTGCAGTTTTGAATAAAGAGGATCCAACTTTGCATGTGCAGAGGCTGGCCTCACTGCTGCTGCTGCTGCTGCTGCTAAGTCGCTTCAGTCGTGTCCGACTCTGTGCGACCCCATAGACGGCAGCCCACCAGGCTCCCCCATCCCTGGGATTCTCCAGGCAAGAATACTGGAGTGGGTTGCCATTTCCTTCTCCAATGCGTGAAAGTGAAGTCGCTCAGTCGTGTCCGACTCTTAGCGACCCCATGGACTCCAGCCTACCAGGCTCCTCCACCCATGGGATTTTCCAGGCAAGAGTACTGGAGTGGGGTGCCATTGCCTTCTCCGGCTGGCCTCACTAGCTTCACCTTAGTCCTGGCCCTGCTGTCTTGTTTCGCTGCTGCTTACCCTCCCTGCTAGATCACACATGGGAACTCTCTTTTATTGCTTACGTTTCCCTTTCCTGGAGCTCCAGGTACGGTGTGTATTGCAGAGGAAGCAATTATCACTCACTCAAAATACTGTGCTCAAACGTGCACTGCACTGCACATATGATGAAATAACTTACACTTCCAGTGGCATCTCAAGTTTTTCTTCCTCCTTGGAAAGAATGCCTCTTGAGCACTGTTGTTTCTTCTCCTCTGAGATGTTGCAACTCATTTCTGATGGAATTGCCTTAACTATGCTTTTCTCCCAAGTTTCAGCTTAATACCTGCTTACTTCTGCCACACTGTTGGATGCTTCAGATGGAGATCTGTCTCTACCCCTGCAACAGCTTGCCAGTGGAGTCCAACAGATGCAGGTTCGTTACTATGGAATGCTCTTAGGATGGTTCAGCTTTCAGCTGAGAAATCACATCTGAAATGTTTTAAAGCTAGACATTATTGAGAACACCGTGACCTTTCCTAAGCAACCACTCACAATACTGACCTTCTCATCCATCATCACAGCAGACTCCTCCATGAGATAATTAATGTGCACAATTAGGTAATAACTGAGGGCAAAATGTTAATTCAGGGTTGTCACCATCTCTAGAAAGCTTTTTTCAAAGCTTAAGAGCCATAAGACATGTCAACCTCACACAAGGACTAACACACCCAGTTATGCAAATAATATTTGTGTGCTTAGTCACTTCAGTTGTGTCCGACTCTGCAACCCTATGGACCATGACCTGCCAGGCTCCTCTGTCCATGTGATTCTCCAGGCAAGAATATTGGAGTGAGTTGCCATTTCCTTCTCCAAATCTATTTATGAATTGTCAAAACACACACTGGGAAAACAGAACTAGCACAGACACTTCAATACTGCCTAATCCCTGTAACCATAATTTGAATAAGAACAAGATATAATGAAGTCCCAAGTTCCTGTGAAATCTGGGACTTCAGACATTGGAAAACAAAAAATATAGTTAGAAAATTTGATCAGGACAGCTACCCGATCATATATCCTGACTATCCTGCTCTGCGAAACTGTAACCTCTGATAAATTTGATCACAATTGTCTGTGGATCCTGCTATAAATTCATAGCATCTTTTACTCTTATGTATATATTTGTCTCCATGTCATGCTTTCTCTACTAGACTAAGGCTCTCTGAAGACAAGTATCTTATCTGAATTTTTTATTTCTTATAACACATAGTATACGCAATTTTTTTTGAATTGGTGTAAATTAAAAACCACCACTATCTCAATACACAAAGTCACCAGCTCTTATGACTTTCAAAGAGAATTTCACGGTAACTGTGACATTTATCATCAGAAAGCATTTTTCACATCAAGGTATTTTTAGCACATTAAAAGTCACTGTATTTCTTTCATGCTCTTTATTATCTCATATAACTCTGTCTTCACATAAGATTCACATGAAGGTCAGTGTAGTTTACTGGTGAAAATTGTGAGCTGCCCACATTCAAGTCCAGGCTCAGCCACTTAAGGCACTTACCTGTGCCTTAATTCCTCATCTGTGAGATGGGGGTGAAAAGTAATCAACCTCAACCTGTTAATGAGACCTAAAAGAGTCAATTCATGATAAGTATTAGAACAGTGCCGTAAACAGGGTAAACAGTAAACATTGGTCACTATTAAGAGTATTACTCGCACCAATAGCCCTAAATCATGGGGAGAGGGAAAGGTGATGGATCTGAGGTAAGTGAAAACAAAAAGGAGATCATTAATCTTCTGGGGCTTGGCCAGCAAACACCTGGAGACTGGCTTTTAGGAACCAAATGAACAACAGGGATTCAGGAAGGAAGATACAGCTGCAAAAGATGGAGTCATATTCTAGCCTTTCTGTTCTAGAATGAAGAGGACTCGGCGACTCAGAAGGCTTCTTCCTAGAGCAGGAAGCCTTGCCCATCCCACCTGAGGGCAGAGGAGTCCTTACAAGAATGTAGCCAACAAAGGTGGATGGGTGAGATCCAGTTAGGAAGGCAGACAGTAGAGGGGGCTCATAAGGCTATACTGGGAGCCCAGAAACAGGCCTAACGCTCTCTTCTCATCGTTATAGATGGGATATTGCCACTTTCTTTACCATGCACATACTCAGATCTCCCTTTGGCTGTGGCCCCAACATTTTGAACTGTTGCTACCTGAAGTGAAAGTGAAAGTTGCTCAGTTGTGTCCAACTCTCTGCGATCCCATGGACTATACAGTCCTTGGAATTCTCCAGGCCAGGATACTGGAGTGGGTAGCCTTTACTTCTGCAGGGGATCTTTCCAACCCAGAGATCAAACCCCATTCTCCCTCATTGCAGGCGGATTCTTTATCAGCTGAGCCACAACTGGCCTTTAAATTGTGTTGACTTTACTTTCTATCTCCTTAGCAACTGTGATTGCTTTCAACATTTCTGGGTTTGCTTGATTCTTCCCCCCTTTCAGTGTAATCAATGTTGTCTTCTGGACACAGATAAAACTCTTCCACAAACAGGTCTTTGGTTCAGGTAAAATTTTTAGAACCCCAATTTGGTTGCTAAGGGGACCGATGTATGCAAATAACATACACAGTAAGCGCTCCAGGAATGGAGTTTTCTGTTGAGGCAACAGGTGTAGTGTGTATTTACTCCTGTGACTCAGATACTGTACCTGTTCCCTCTTCACCAATTTATCGGGGATCTCTTCTATTCTTCTCACCTTGGTATCACATTATGCTCGTTTTAACTAAAATTGAGATGTCAAATATTTACTGTTTTATTTTTAACAATTTTTGATGAAAATCTATTAGCCACCAAGCACAGCCATAAGTAGAATAAATGGCCTTTTTTTCTTGTTTTTATTTCTACCCCAACAGTAGAATGCTGTTTTGTGGTAGTATTTTTTTTGGACAAAAGTTGGGTATAGAAAAACTTTACTGTTTTGCATTAATATTTTCTCAAGAATGGGAACCAATAGTGTATTGTTCAGATTCCACAATGCCTTGCCAACCTTCTTGGTAATTAACCACAGTGTTTCTTTTACCTGCAGTGATGTATGTTGTTTGTAACATCTTCATATGTGGCATTACATTTTTCACATACTGTATCCACATATTTCTGGCAATATAGATTTTAAATCTATGTATGTTTCCCGCTACCCTTGACCCTGAATTCTGAGTTCAGAGTTAAGTACTCTTTTACTATGATCCTATAACATATAGTAGGCATTCAATAAAAATTTACCATTGCTATTGTCTATTGTTATTGAACCATTGCTATTGTTTGCACATAAATAATACATATATACTTAAAGCTCTAGGGATTGGTAGATAAAAATATAAAAACCAGACAACCCTCTCTGAAAAGATTTATCTAGCTGGGAAGACAACATTTCCATGAACAAAAATATGAATCATAAAGACCGAGCTAGAAGGTACCACAAAGGAAATCTGCTAAGGTACATAATGAATATTTATTTAAATAAGTTACATGGGAGCATATGCCAGTTATATTTGAGAAACTCTCTTTGAGAATACTTTGCTAGCAATCCATTTGAAATATTAAATATGAAGATGTTATTTTTTAAATTCAATTTGTGATGATTTTTGGTCATTAACTTGGGCTAGATTTCATTAACATTCAGCCAGTAAAGGCATCATCTCAGAGTCAATCGTTCCATGTAGAAACCATTATGTATAACATGATTGTGATGACCACGAATAGCATGATTATGGGTATTTATTATGTCAAGGGTATCTCTTTTCTCTTTCCCCCTTGACAGTGAAATCCTTAGGGTAGGGATGGAGTCACCCTCATGCCACTCTCCCTAATACCTAATACATAGTAGATTCTCAATAAAGCCTTGCTAAATCTCCAGTATTTTAGCAACCTTGGAGACTTTTTTGTTTATAAAAATTTTGCCAATTTCTAAGTAGCAAATATTACAAATTAACCTAAAATAACCTGGATTTTAAAAGTAACAACATTTTGCCATATTTGCTTCAGATATATTTTTTCTCCTTTTTTGATTAAAAAAAACATATGACAATCGTAGTCCTGATTCACCGAGCCCATCCTGTTCCTCTCCTCCGTCTCCTTCTCCCAAAATAATGGCCCTCCTGGAGTTGGTGCTCATCCTTCTTGTGACTGTAAATATGCTTTTCTCATGTGCCTATGTAGCCATAAAAATATAAAGCATTTTAAAATTTACATAAGTGGTACTGTATTAAAATAATTCTTTTCAACTGGCTTTTTTTTTTTTTCACTTAAAGCTTACCTTGTCAAGATTTACCCATGTTGAGATATGCAGAGCTTTTTCAGAATGATCCCTAATCAAATTTAGAGTAAAAATCTTTATCACTTAAAATCTAATATTTGCCTTAGGTTATAAAAATGAAGGAAAGTCTTATGAATATGAGGCAGAGAGTCTCTTTCATGCCTTTTCACGTTGTTAGACTACATTGACCAGCCCTTTCTACTCACTGCTTTATCAAAACAAAAACTCCTGAGTTAAGAGCCAGGGATTAGAAATGATAGACAAGGCATGTACTTTGCACACTGACCCAAAGATCCACACCAAAAACTGTCCAGCAGTCACCAAATTCACCCCCAGTTTAGAGTATTGGCAAGAAAAGGAGGTGGGAGGTTCTCTTTTGAAATTTAAGAAGAGACATCTTTTTTTTCCTTTTCTCTCAGTTTTTACTTCAAAGACACATATATGACTTAATAGTGACAGGCTATTAACTCAGAACATGGGTTGCTAATGTAAGTTGTCCACATTTCCCATCAGAGAAGATTGTAGTGTTTGTGAAAACAAAGCAGCAGCTTAGAAGGGACTTGCTTGTTAATCACACGCACAATTTCCTGAAAACATTTTCCTACACAAAGTCCTTTTTTATCATTTGGCTCTTGGGTACCTGCTGCTGCTGCTGTGGCAGCTAAGTCGCTTCAGTCGTGTCCGACTCTGTGCGACCCCATAGATGGCAGCCCACCAGGCTCGCCCGTCCCTGGGATTCTCCAGGCAAGAACACTGGAGTGGGTGGCCATTTCCTTCTCCAATGCATGAAAGTGAAAAGTGAAGATGAAGTTGCTCAGTCGTGTCTGACTCTTCGTGACCCCATGGACTGCAGCCCACCAGGCTCCTCCATCCATGGGATTTTCCACCCCACTCCCAGGAGTGGGACGCCATTGCCTTCTCCGCCTAGGCACCTAATTCTCATTTAACATGAAACCAAAACACTGAGTCATAATTTACCTCTAGTCAATAACCAGATGAGTACTGCTAAGGGAAAGAACTTTAGTTTTGAAATCCTAAATGTTTCAATAAATGTATTTTATATATCTCAACTCACGAATTAGATGCTTGAATTTCTTACTTTTCATTCTTTTTATTTTCCCCTAAAACATCTAGCTAAGACTAAGGACCAATAAAAAGTCTTTTGGAAAAAAATTTAAAGAACACCTGAAATTCTCTGTAACTTCTGGTTCAAATCCAGTCTTTGAAGACAGATAAAATAGGGGGCAGCTTCTGGCTCTGTAAGAGGATTTATCTGAGTGCATCTTCAAATTAGAGTACCTCTAAAAATCTTGTTCCATTTTAAAAGTTCTGTTTACAAAAAGTCTAAAAAATACTTGCTTAAAACATTAGATAAATCTCTATGGGTAAGAATGCAAAGCCTTGATAATATAATGCCTAATCCCTCAATTTAAAATTAGTTTAAGTAAGTAGTATATTGCGTTACTTTCTAATTTTTCATCCTTTATTACCTTTCATTTCTAAAGTTTCCCCAAATAAGATCATAACCTAATCTGTTTAATAAGACACAGCTAATATTTAAACACTGCATCACAACTCTGCACAACCCACAAACACAAGAAATAAACAGGATGTACGGCTTCCCAGGTGGTGGAGTGGTAATGCAGGAGACAAAGGGATGTGGGTTCAGTCTCTGGATCAGGAAGATCCCCTGGAGAAGGAAATGCCAACCCTCTCCAGTATTCTTGCCTGGATAATCCCACGGACAGAGGAGCTTGCCAGGGTACAATCCATGGGGTCACAGAAAATCTGACATGACTGAGCACGCACACAGCTAGCAGTGGGAAGAAAGCGATAGCAGAAAGAAGACAGACCTTTTCTTTGAAACTGCAAAGGAATTCAAGTATAAGTAATATAATTAGTAGAGATGGACTTCAGCCTGAGCTCTTGAATATTAAACAACCCTGCCTTCAGTGAAGCATGGCCTTGATGTTTAAGAAAACCAGAGTGGCCTGTTGCCCAGCTCCTGGAAGGGCAGACTCAGTAGTAGTTTTGCTGGCTTCCTCCCTGTCCCAGGTTCCAGCTGTGCCTAGAGCAAGCCATAACTTTCCCAGTTACCTGCATCCCTTTATGGAGGAGCTCAGTGTCCGAGCAGTGAGGTCCTTAGAAAACAGTGAGCAAGCCAAGCCTGTTGGAATCATCCAGGAAAATAAAAACTGTTCTAGACACTGGATTCTGCAGCCTCATCACCAAGGTGTTGCAGCCAAACACTGGTTCTGGGACTTGGGAAGTTTCTGAATTTTCTGAACTCTATGAAATCCAGTTATTTATTTTCTTTGGTTGGATCCAACCGTATTAAATACTTACAGACATAAGCTTTTAAAAATGCAGACTTGACACAATTTTGCCTCAATGATCAGGATAGTTCAGATATTTCAGATAAATGTGGTATTTTAACTCTAATGTTTCATGTAGAATCCCATTTCTCTAATTCTCTTTGCATGAGTACCTGTGAGTCTACATAGCTTAGATTACAAAAAAATGCTTAATAACCTGGTAGATAGATAGATATTTCGACAGATAGATAACAATCCCTTTTTCTCAGTGATGTCACCTCCACATCATATTTCTTTTTCTACTTTAAGACTGGTCAAGGGAACTGATCCGTAAAACACCCCCAGACACATTCTACGGGGCCCCTTCTACTCTGGTTGCTTTTAAGTTCTTACTTTTACAGAGTCAACCAGCTATTAATTTTGTTAATTTTTCTGGTGGTTCTATTTCTTTGTGTTCTTTCTCCATTTCTACTCGGCACCAAATCCGCCAGGTTCCTCAGTTATGATATTCCAGTAGGGAAATGAAGGCTAGTATATCATGTGTTTCCTTTACTCTCTTCCCAATCAAAGGAAATCTGTCTGCCTGCCATTCAGAGAATCTGGATTAAGAGATAAATAGCTAACACTGTATGTTATTTGATGATGTATACTTCTTTCAGGTAACATAGGTGCATATAAAGGCAGCTTTGTTTACAAAGTTTAGTGCTAAAAATGTCAGTCATTATGGCAAATTGATGAAACAATTTAATCACCCGCTAAGATGACTTATTAGAGTCTTACAGTGTTTAGAGTATATGGTGAAAATCACAGTTTCTAGGATTGGCCCAGATGTTTACCATAATTGTTCATGAAGAGAAGTCTCAGTAATCCCAACAAATCTGGATGAAATACAGAACAAATTAAACAAGAGTCAGTGCTATTTTTCAAATAGTTTGAAGAAATGCTCCCTTCCCTCACTTGGCTCCCAGAAGGCTGACAGCAGGCTTAAGTCAGTTCCCCAGGCCAAGGATTAGGTAATTCCTCTATGGAGAAGTTGACAGGCCCAAGAAGAAAGGTCTGGAGCTCACTGTCTGCCTGATCCCTGTAGTAAAGTCACTACTCAGAAACTCAGCACTTCACAGGCACTTCCCACCACACACACACATTGATGTTAGTTCTCATAAACACAAATGGACCACCAGGGATCATTGAACGCAAGAGGAAATCCTTTAATGCAAAAAAGAGCAAAACAACTTAAAAAAAAAAAAAATCTCAGCACACAGAGACAACCCAGAGACCAAAAGATAATTTCATAGAAACTATAAGTTTTATTCTGAGAGCTAAGAGAAGTAACTAGGTGAGATGATGGATGTGATGATTAGCTTGATTGTGGCAATCATTTCCAATACATACTTATACAAAATCATCACACTGTACTTTTTAGATAAATACAATTTTTATTTGTTGTTTATGTCAGTAAAATAAAGAGATAAACCTATATTTTAGTGAAAATTCAATAAAATTAACTATTGATCAAAAAAAAAGACAATCCAAAAAGTAACAGGAGGTTATAAAAAAGAAGTGATCAGGAAACAAAAAGAAACTCTTGGAAATCAAAATTTGGGAAAATAGGCTGAGCGCCGAAGAATTGATGCTTTTGAACTGTGGTGTTGGAGAAGACTCTTGAGAGTCCCTTGGACTGCAAGGAGATCCAACCAGTCCATTCTGAAGGAGATCAGCCCTGGGATTTCTTTGGAGGGAATGATGCTAAAGCTGAAACTCCAGTACTTTGGCCACCTCATGCGAAGAGTTGACTCATTGGAAAAGACTCTGATGCTAGAAGGGATTGGGGGCAGGAGGTGAAGGGGACGACAGAGGATGATATGGCTGGGTGGCATCACGGACTCAATGGACGTGAGTCTGAGTGGACTCCGGGAGATGGTGATGAACGGGGAGGCCTGGCACGCTGCGATTCATGGGGTCGCAAAGAGTCAGACACGACTGAGCGACTGAACTGAACTGAACCCACTCCAGTATTCAGGCCTAGAGAATTACATGGACTGAATAGTACATGGGTCACAAAGAGTCAGACATTACTGAGTGACTTTCACTTCACTTGGACATATAAACCCTAACACCAGAATTTGAAGAAAATTAAGCAAAAACTGCAATTTCAGAGTAAAAATGATGTCCAAATGAGAATTCTATACCTACTAAACTCATCCTATGAGTTTATTATTTTTACTTTTTTTTTTTAATTGATGGAAAATTGCTTTACAATTTTGTGCTGGTTTCTGCCATGAATTGCAAATTGGTCATAATTATATATATATATATATATACACACACACACACAGTTGATCATAATTAGATACATATATATATACTATATAGTATATACACACACATATCCCTTCCCTCCTGAGCCTCCCCATTCCTCCCCACCCCATCTCTCTGTGTCATCACAGAGTGCCAGGCTGAGCTCCTTGTGTTATTTAGCAACTTCCCACTACTATCTATTTTCCACATGACAGTGTATATATATGTCAAGACTTTCTCAATCTGTCCCACTCTCACCTTCCCCTGCTGGGTCCACAAGTCTGGTCTCTACTAGGTTCATCAGTACCATTTTTCTATATTCCATATGTGTGTATTAATATACAATACTTGCTTATCTCTTAGAATACAGTTATTTTCAGATGCAAATTCTAAAAATATTTACCTTATATGTTGACAAGAAATTTAAAACATTCAAAAACGATCAGGACAGAAGACCAGCATCAATCAGAATGCATGTCTATCATTAACTATCTATGTCTATCTATGTGGGGCATAATGTGGATTCTGCCCAGTTTTTCGTGAGCTTTCTCAGCAATTGTGGGATAATATAGTGGTAAAGAATCCATCTACCAATGCAGGAGACATAAGAGATGAGGGTTCAGTCCCTAGATCAGGAAGATTCCCCTGGAGGAGGGCATGGCAAACCACTCCAGCATTCTTGCCTGGAGAATTCCATGGACAGAGGAGCCTGGTGGGCTACAGTCTTAGGGTTGGAAAGAGTCGGACACAACTGAAGCAACTTAGCACACATGCTCCAACAAAGCCAAGAGACAGAATAAGAAATTGGAAGACGTGCAATACAGGATATAGAAGTGAGGCAAAAGCAACTCACAGAAAGATGGTAAAGGGAAGTCCAGGACTTCAGAGATCAGACAGCCTTAAGGAGAAAATTGTCTGATTAAAAGAGGATATAAGGAAGCCTGGAGAGATGTCTGCAAGTGAAAAATGAACTTGACATATTTCCTCATGGGTGATACAGTGAGAAAAGATTTCTATTTCTGTCAGAGACTTGAGGAACAATATAATGATATGTACATGGGAAACAGCAGATTAAAAAAAAGGCGATTATTAATTTCAGAGAAAAGACAATACTAAAAAGAAAAATACAGTCACATTTCACTATGTGGGTCACAGTGAATAATATTTTTAAATATTAACAATGTGAACACTGAATATTGACAACCAATGATTGTGGTCTAACACCCTTGTACCTGTTTGCTTCCTAACCCAATATGTGCATTTAGTCAACAAATCCCACAAATTCTAGCCCGGGAGTTTATACCCTTTCTTCTCCATCCCATGGTTTATAGCGCGAAGTCTTACCTGGAGGTGGGTGACCTCAGCTGAGAGGTCAACCCAGGGTCCTACCAGGATCAAGTCTAGGTGCAGAAACTGAAAAATGGGTGGGCATGGGTGACTGAAAACTCACAAGTCAAAACAAAATCAAAATCAAGCCAAGGAGAGTAATCAAAACAAAGGAAAGAAATTATCCAAAGAATGATGTTACTGAAGACAGTAACGAGAGCAAATTGGTCAAAAACAGACTCAAGCAAGTTTCTGCCACCCATTTGTGACTGCCTTGTTCCTTTTTTTCCCCTATAAAATGGAGATAATGATAGTACTTTCCTCACAGGGCTGTTCTGAGGATTATGTCATTTGTGACCTGTCAACTGAACTGAACTGAAAGAGTGTAGAAGTGTCTGACACATAGATATTCGTTATTATCATTAGCCCAGTTACTTTCTGAAGAGGCAGGAAAAGCATCTTTCAGATGCTTATGACACACGGAATGGAAGATCCAAAATATGAGCAAGCATGGAGATGTGGACAGGGAAGGGTTACCTTATCATTCTGCACCTGGGTTCCTGCTGTGGGCTCTAAGTTGGTGCTCTCGCCTCTGCCGTTATCTCTTTCTAACCTTTTCCCTCCCACTGGTCAGAATCCAACCTTGCTATAAACTTTCCAGTGGCTTCCAACAGCCTTCAAAATAGAATTCCAGCCACTGGCAAGTTACAGAGGCTCTTCATTTGCATGTTTCTTCAGGTTCACGCTCTATCTTGCTTCCACTTATTATGACGCTAGTTCCCAGCCTTTGACTGCTATGTTCCCCCAAACAGCGCGAGCTCTCCCAAGCTGACATCTCTTTGCATAAGATCTCCTTGCTCCTTGACCCAAATCCATCTGGCTAACTTCCATTCATCGTTCAGAACACCTTCCAAGACTGAGCATTACCGTCTCCCTCTTCTCTTCTCTCACAGGAAACTTTTGGACTCTTCCTTCCAGCACCAAGTTTATTATTTTATAATTCCCATTTCACTGTATTACATTCTTTCATTTTCTGGTACGTTCATTCTCCTTTGAAATCAGAGCGTATATCTTTCACTTTCTAGATCCACAAATTTCAGACCGGGGGCCAACATGTAGTGGAAGTTTTAATAAATGTTTGAAGAGTGTATAAAATGAGTTTGGGATCAGCAGTTTTACTTTTAAACATATTAAAAGATTTTCAAAGCAGGTCTTTGGTTTAAACAAATCTTCCGTGATTTTATTTGCACAGTTGCTACACTGTTTAATTAATAGTGTTGAACTAAACTTCAGTCCACTCCACATCTAAGGATCATGAGTACCAGCTTAAAGATTTTATTTTGCATTTTGGACTTAGGGTTCTTGTAGATTCTATGTTTGTCTTACCTTCCTTCTAAGAGTTGGCCTTTTGGAAGCTTGATATATTTATTTTCCCACTATGTTCCACCTACATGTAAAATACTGGATGTTGTAGAATTGCTAAGGTACTAGACACAAAATTCAGTGAGTTTGGCTTATGAGCTGACCGCGAGTCTTGTTTGGATCTCAAGGGTTTAAACTGATCTGAAGTGGTGCTTGAAAAAAAAAAAAAAGTTGTAGCTATTAAAACCAAAGTAGAGAGTCTGTTTATTGAGCAGGATTCATCTCTTTTCTTTAAATTAAGTTCACTCTCTTATCTGTGTCTTTGGTTTCCAACATAATGTTTTGATTCCCTGAGAGAAATTTTTGGCCTTTTGAACAGACTTAGACAATTAACTCTGTCAGAGACTTGTGTAGAATTTAATGAATGCCATGTATTGACTAGAGCCGAAAGGAAGAATGTTACTGTTAAAATCATAATATTGCGTTGAGGATTGTTAGTATCTATTATTACACTGTAAAATTACTTTAAACTGCCTAATAATTTACAAATAATTTTTAGAATTTAAAGTCAGTGTTTAATTAAAGCTTCTATAACTTTAAGATTATTTTCTTCTAAAAATAAAACAAATGCTAATAAATCCTTCTTTATCCCAACTATCCCTTGACTATTTCCTAAATAATATGTTTCCAAAGAAACAGGCTGAGCCACTGTTAATTACTTAAATTAACTATAAGGACAACTATTTTTTATTAGAGAAAAACAATACATCTGGAATAGTTTTAAAGAAATTCACTTCTCTCTTAAATCCTCTCAGATATACAAAGTAACTCTTAAGATATTTTTGGAAGGCCTCAAGGGTTTGCACCAGTGAATTAATTAAGTTTTAATCCACAGACTATTTGCATATTCGACAAGCTATCATAAATTTTTAAATCAACAGACACTTAAAAATAATCAATAATACAATTTAAAACTTGTTCTTTGGAGGTTTTTTCTTTTAAAAGGGACATTGAAACTTAATTTGAAAAATAAACTACATAAATACTCGAGAGATTCATATCTGTAACTAATTTCAAAATTTAAAGTATGTCAAACCTCATTCATTTTACATGGATGCTTAAAGCAGATGCTTCAGAGCCTTTTGAGAATAAGCAAAGACCATATTGTTTGAAGGTGATAATAGCTGATAATAGGCGAATCCATCAATAATAAACCTCACTCTCATACAAGCTATGATTGGGAGATATACACAAAGTTTTAACTATAAGCAGAATTATTTCTATAGAAGAAATGTTTATCCATCATTAGAGCTATGGTTTAATAAATCATGATATATAGGCATTATTGAACATTACACACAAATTAAAAACTGTTTTTTGAAGATATTTTAATGGTATGGGAAAATGTTCTCAATCTGATTAAATGAATATTTAAAGGGTTTAGATGTTGAACATGGTACATAGCATGATATATAAATTAGCTACTATAATATCAATTTTTAAAAAGGTGGTAAAAACAGAATGTATAACATGCTTCTAATTTTGTGCTAGATCTATTTCTATTATATATGGTTATGTGAATCCAAATTTTCCTAACATTCATGTCTTCTGTAATTAGAGAATTTATTGAGAATTTAAAACATATTTTATATATGCATATATACCAATGCAACAGACATGAATGTGGACAAACTTCAGGAGATGATGAGGGACAGGGAAGGCTGGTATGCTGCAGACCATGAGGTCGCAAAGAGTCAGATATGACTTGGTGACTGGACAACAACAATATATATAATCTTCTAACTGTACAATCATATTTCTTAAACTTAATATTTGGCTTAAATAGACACATGTCTTCCTAAATGTATTCCTTCATGTTTTTACATCTGCACAAAAAGTGATAAACTTAAGAAATCATATTCAGTGTTGATATTATTAGTCTCAGTTTGAGAAGATAATCCGTATTCAGTAAATATTTAAGGAATCAGAATGAAGAATGAGTTTCCATTCAATATGGTAAAATGAGTTACAAAAGCAACTCACATGATAGGCATGTAGAGAAGATGTAGATTCATAATTTTGTCTGAAACTGCTCTGATCTTCCCCAAATCCCTTACCTGCTATATGGCATAAGAAAAGGGGAGAAAGGGAGGGAGGGAGGAATTGAGTTCAAGTCAGTTCAAAAGTCCATTTGAGGGACTTCCCTGGTGGTCCAGTGGTTAAGAATCTGCCTTCCAACACAGGGGATGTGGGTTCTGATCCCTGCTCAGGGAACTAAGATCCCACACGCCCACAAGCCACCACTACTAAGTCTGTGTACTAAGTCACAGGAGCCACAGCTACTGAGCACGCAGCACCTCAACAAGAGGGAAGACCATGGGCCACGACAGAAAGCCACACCTAGACCTGATGCAGCCAAAAACAAAAAGTGCAGCTGAGCCATTAATTTATGCCAGACACCTGGGTATCAGATAGCCTGTCCTTTGGGAACATTCGCTCTGTCCTCAGTCGCACCCTCTCCTTGCTTCTTTCAGAGATGGGTCTAGGGAACTGGACAATGTTCACTTCCTCTCTTGGTGCTGGGAGGAAGGAAGCCGCAGAGGAGGGCGTGTCCCTCCTTTGTTGCGAGTTCGTTGACCCCCTGAAGTGTCATCAGGCCAGTCTCCTCCAGAGCATTCTGCTAGGATCAACACGTGACTTCTGGGGTCCATACACCGAGCGTCTCTATTCTGCCTGTGGGTTGGGGTCCAGGCCCTGCCTGCTGGCTCAGCCTCACCTCAGCTCTGGCTGGCTGGCACTGCAGACCCTCTGAGTCTTGGCCAAGTCCACAGTCCCTAGGCCGGGTCTGCTGGCTCTCACCTCGGAACCCGTGCTTCAGGGAAACTGAAGCCGGGCCGCACACTGCCATCTATATAAGCTTCAAGACTGCAGAGTCCCAGGCACACTGACCAGGCTGATTTGTCCTGTCAACTGTGTTGGGGCCCAAGCCCACCCCTCTGTGTTGCCTCAGCCCCTCCATGCATGAGGCTCATGTCACAAAAGAGAAGCAAGGCCTAAGAATGTTGGCAACCCACACTCCTATGGAATCGTGGTTCAGACCAAGAGGGTATGTCTCTGACTTTTTACCCATATTTTCTTTTTATATTTCTTCCCCTTCTCCAGGGTTCGATTAGATAGATTTTTCTTTTACTTCATCTTTTCTCTATCACAGATTGCCTGTATATAAAATTATCTGATCTAGTTTGGCCAGGCCTGGCATTTTAGACTTTTAAATGGGAGCAATAGAGATTTATAAAATTCTTTTTCTTTCAACAGCCTCTGGCTTTTAAAGCCACTGATTTGCTGCAAGAGTCTGTATTGAAAGTCATAAAATAAATGATTTTTTTTTCTTTCCTTAACAGTCTTAATCTCACTTCACCCCAAGGGAGATGGATGCCTTGAGTTGTTTGTATGTTGAAAGTAAAAAATAAAATAAAAGCATCTGAACTTTCTTCTAAGGAGCATTTCTTACTATTTGTATCACTACTGACTTAGCAAATTTTACTCATTATTAACTTATCAAGTTAGAAGAAGGATGGAAAAGCTTTCTGGATTAACAGCTTTATTGGAATGCTGATTACCTATAAAGAATTTCAAATACTGGCAAGGATTCTGTATTCAGAGTCTGAATCATTAATTTAACAGATTACGTACTGAGTTCCTATTATATACTAGCCATAACTCTTGGCACCAGGAAACATTCTGTAAGCAGGACAGGCGTGACCTCTGTACTCTTAGCACTGAAATTCTCAGGCAAGGAGTGATACACATATACACACATACATACATATGCCCAGATACACATATGAGAGAAACAGAAGTGAGAAGAGCCGGTGTGAAGAAATAAAGTTGTTTACTGTGCCCCAAGAGACTGAGTGACTTTTGCATGGAGTAGCAATCTAAAGCTGCTCAGAGGGTGACTTTTAAGCTAAAATCAGAATGACAAGAAGGAATCTGGCATATGAAGATAAGAAAGAAAAGACAGAGCCATTTGAAAAGCCCTAAAGGGAAACATCAAAACTTGGCCAGTTCAAGAAATAGAGAGAAATGTCTTCAGTCTGGCCTGAGGGTAAAAGGCAAAGAGAAAAGTAGAACAGAAATTGGAAAGGTCAATGAAAGTGATTATGCAGGGCTTTGTAAACAAATCGAAAAGGTTTGGATTTTATTCGAGTGCAAAGGGAGGCCATCCGATAGGATGCTTTTGATAGGGGAATAATTTTACCTTTGGGGAAAGACTGTGGGAAGCAAAAGTGGAAGCAAAGCTTGTCTTAGAATACCTGGTGACTGCCAAGGAAGGCTCAGGCTAGAGAGATAGTAGTATAAAGTGGATGCATTTAGTACACGTTATGGAGGTAAAATGAACAGGATTTTTTGATGAATGATAGAAAGAGGAATCAAGAATAATTTATTTGCTGTTGGCATGTTCTGAAAAGATATATAGAGTTAGAATGAGCATATATCCAGCCCCAATCTGCATAACTTATAGTCCTGGATTCATCTTTAGTTCAGTTAAATTGCAGCTCATAAGCCACAATTCTGTCCCTCCTAGAAGGGCAAGGAGGTGGTAAATATTACAGACATAAGAACTGAGTGCCTCTGGCAGCCAGTGAATAGGTAAATGACCTGTATCTATCTAGTGGAGGGGCATGGCTGCCATCGTGGGGGAAGAGAAAGAGATGCTATTCCTTGGAGAGAGTTGGGGTGAAGCCTCAACCGAGTCTACACGGCATTCAAAAAATGAACCTCTCTCATGTTTGCTTTTCCCCTTTTTATTCCTCTTATTATACTTTCCTATTCTCCAGGTTTCTTCTCCCTCTCTTTTTCTTCTGAAAATTTGTTAGTTTTGCCCTTCATCATCACGATCGTATCATAATCATCACCATCAGCACCACCGTCATTGCTGCCGTTATTTATTGAGTATTAACCAGCACACACTGACAGTCTGTATTACTTCCTGACACTTCCCTGGGGGAGATGTGATAGACCCCTTGAAAGGGACCCTGGGCTTGACAAGACAAAGCAGCTTACCCAAAGCTAGGTCACCCAGCCAGGAAGTGGCAGAGCTGAGTGTGAAAACAAGTCTGTCTGCCTAAGCTCTCAGGCTCTGTGACTCCTCTCGCCTTCCTTCATATTCCTCGTCTTCTCTTTCCCATCCCTCTCTCCTTTCTTCTTTCTCCCCTTCATTCTGGCTTCCCCTGACCTCCTCCTGGCCTGTCTGTCTTTCCTTCTTCCGTCTCTTCTCCCGTTGCCTTCTACTCTAGTCAGACTACCCTGCCTCGTCCCTCTGTCTTATCTGGCTATTCCGGATCTGAACTTTGCTTTATTATTACAAATAGAAATTAGAAGTTAGGACTATTAGAACTGAGAGAACTTCAGGAGCAGAGCCAAGGCTTAAAAGCAGGTCAATGTAGCTTCTTTTCCACAGAAACACTGCTGCTAACACAGAAATACAGTCGGAGGCAGAAACCATCTTTTTTCAGTGTCACCTGGTGGGTCCTGCCTTGACTCTCTCATCCAGAGTCAGGCCATTTGTGAAAACTAGTCTCTCTGCCCTGACCTCTAGCCCAGTCCCTCTGTACATGAGGGACCTTTGTCATATACTCAACCAGGCTTATAAGCACTTAAAAGATCATTTTTCCTACACTACATGTCCAAAAGAGTTGTGATTATCCTATAACAGTTCTCTGCTTAAATATAAAAGCTCAGTTCAGTTCAGTTCATTCGCTCAGTCGTGTCTGACTCTTTGCGACCCCATGAATCGCAGCACGCCAGGCCTCCCTGTCCATCACCAACTCCCGGAGTTCACTCAGATTCACGTCCATCAAGTCTGTGATGCCATCCAGCCATCTCATCCTCGGTCGTCCCCTTCTCCTCCTGCCCCCAATCCCTCCCAGCATCAGAGTCTTTTCCAATGAGTCAACTCTTCGCATGAGGTGGCCTTATTGTGATCCACACAGTCAAAGGCTTTGGCATAGTCAATAAAGCATAAATAGATGTTTTTCTGGAACTCTCTTGCTTTTTCCATGATCCAGCAGATGTTGGCAATTTGATCTCTGATTCCTCTGGCTTTTCTAAAACCAGCTTGAACATCTGGAAGTTCACAGTTCACGTATTGCTGAAGTCTGGCTTGGAGAATTTTGAGCATTACTTTAGTAGCATGTGAGATGAGTGCAATTGTGCAGTAGTTTGAGCATTCTTTGGCATTGCCTTTCTTTGTGATTGGAATGAAAACTGACCTTTTCCAGTCCTGTGGCCACTGCTGAGTTTTCCAGATTTGCTGGCATATTGAGTGCAGCACTTTCACAGCATTATCTTTCAGGAGTTGAAATAGCTCAACTGGAATGCCATCACCTCCACTAGCTTTGTTCGTAGTGATGCTTTCTAAGGCCCACTTGACTTCACATTCCAGGATGTCTGGCTCTAGATGAGTGATCACACCATTGTGATTATCCAGGTCATGAAGATCTTTTTTGTACAGTTCTGTGTATTCTTGCCACCTCTTCTTAATATCTTCAGCTTCTGTTAGGTCCATACCATTTCTGTCCTTTATTGAGCCCATCTTTGCATGAAGTGTTCCCTTGGTATCTCTAACTTTCTTGAAGAGATCTCTAGTCTTTCCCATTCTGTTCTTTTCCTCTATTTCTTTGCTCAAATTCACTCCAAAGATATATTTGTACCTCTGGTTTGCTATTGCCCCAAGCGCAGACTTAACTTGACTTTTGGGCAATCCAACTGCATACTGCAGAGAGCTGGCTAAGAATAGGTTAGGAAATGAGCAGGTTTGGATTGTTCAGAAATCCAAAAAAGAGTAACATAGACAAGTAAGAAACTTTATCACCCATTCTGAGCTAAACAAGTGACAAATTGTTACATTTAGCTCTTCCAACAAACATTTCAGATAATTATTAAGTAATTCCTATTCTACTGCTGAGTCTCCAGGATAGTAAGTTTCCTGGGAGCTAGATCTGATTCTGGTGTCTCCACAGCCTGAGTGTTAAAGGCATCAGACCCCAACCTTTTTGGCACCAAAGACCAGTTAGTTTCATGGAAGACAGTTTTTCCATGGACTGGGAGGGCTGGGGGGATGGCTTTGGGGTGATTGCAGCACAATAGGGTTCACACTCCTGTAAGAATCTAACGCTACTACTGACCTGATAGCAGGCATTGCTCAGGATGTAATGCGAGCAACAGGGAATGAGTGTAAACACAGACAAGAAGCTTTGCTTGTGCCCACCACTCACATCCTGCTGTGCGGCTGGCTCCTAACCATGGTACTGGTCTGTGGCCCAGAGGATGGGGACCCCTGGTTTAAGGCGCATCCTGCCTTACAAACATAGTGTGGATGCTGCGCGTGCATGCGTGCCAAGTCGCTTCAGTCATGTCCGACTCTGCAGCCCTATGCCTGTAGCCCGCCAGGCCCCTCTGTCCATGTGATTCTCCAGGCAGGAATACTGGAGTGAGTTGCCATGCCCTCCTCCAGGGGATCTTCCTGACCCAGGGATGGAACCTGCGTCTCTTCCTTCTCCTGCATTAGCAAGCAGGTTCTTTGCCACTAGCATGGCCTGGGAAGCCCATTCCTGAGTAAACAGCAGAGCAAAAGATCTACCACAATGGCACCCCACTCCATTACTCTTGCCTGGAAAATCCCATGGACGAAGGAGCCTGGTAGGCTGCAGTCCATGGGGTCGCTAAGAGTCGGGCACGACTGAGCGACTTGACTTTCACTTTTCACTTTCGTGCATTGGAGAAGGAAATGGCAACCCACTCCAGTGTTCTTGCCTGGAGAATCCCAGGGACGGCGGAACCTGGTGGGCTGCCGTCTATGGGGTCGCACAGAGTTGGACACGACTGAAGCGACTTAGTAGCAGCAGCAGCAGGGTATTTTTATACCCCCTTCAGAGGAGTGTTTTATATTTTCCAATAACTTTGTGGGATTAGAGATTCTCACTACGTGCTGGGAATATCTTCCCATTTCAGACAGAATAGGACATGTATCCTTCCACAAGCCATGAAAAAGGACTGACAAGTGGATGTTGCATTGGGCGTTGATTTTCAAGTTACAGGAAAGCATTCCTAAAGAACTGCCTCCATAGTCACAGGCATATTCTCAGAAGCTTAGGTGGGGCAGCAGAGAAAAGGGACATGCTCTTCTAGTCACTATTTGCAGAACATTTTTTAAAAAAGATTTTTCTGATGTGGACCATTTAAAAAGTCTTTATTGAAGTTTACTCAGGACTGGGCTTCCCAGGCTGTGCTAGTGGCCAAGAACCTGCCTGCCAACGCAGGAAATGTAAGAGACTCTGCTTTGATCCCTGGGTAGGGAAGACCCCCTGGAGAAGGACATGGCAACCCATTCCAGTATTCTTGCCTGGAGAATTCCATGGATGAAGAGCCTGGCGTGCTATAGTCCACAGGGTAACACAGAGTCAGACATGACTAAAGCGACTTAGTACACGTTCACTCACTGAGGAATAATGGCAATATTCTTTGAAAAACAGAGTGTCATCGACACTTCTTATATTATAAACTAATCATTCAAGGTCAAACTTACAGGATTCTGATGTATTTTAGATTTAATGATAAATTATGACATTCATGTAACATGCTGAGATAAGCAGTTCATTCAGTTCAATGACCATAAAATTTCAATTCTACGTTCACTATTTAAAATAGGGATCTTACACTTGAATTCTGTGCTCAACAGTCAAATTAGTGCTTTCAAATACAGTTTCATGAACACATAGTATTTGGTAACAACAAGTAAAAACAAACCTAGTGGAAAGAACACACAAGAAAAAAATGAAAAATGGTTTAAAGTATCAATATATGTGCACTGAGAATCATCATTTTGAACAAGCCTTGATTGGTTTGTATAGGAAAAGCCAAGAAAATGTCCCCAATCAAGCAATAGTTTCTTTGTCTTTATATATCTTTATGGTTTGCATTATCACTTGCTATTTATAGAAAGACAGGCTAGTGACCTTGACACAAAGCTTGCAGACTTGTCCTTGTGCATAACTCATGGTTGGTGCCTTCTTGGCCCCTGCGAGGAGAACCAATCAACTCCAATGGGTATTTGGTACATGCTTGGGGAAGCTAAGTTACACTGAAGAGAATACAGCTCATTTTTTACTCATGATGAATTACAGTTTCCTGGTGGAATGACGTTGCCGAAAACAAAGCAGTCTTTGAGACCCCTCAAGTTTTTCAAAGTGACCTGGGGGTTTTAGCAGTCAGAGCTAAAAATAAGGAGCTGTTTATAAGCCTTTCTGACTTGGAGGAGAAAGACTCAAAACTCCCTCTAACAGTCTCCTAACTATCCAGTTCCCTCCCATCAAGGAAAGTGACATTGACAATCCTGATTTAAAAGAAATCTCAGCAGCTGTAGAGTCCTTTTATTTTTTAAAGATTTTTTTTGATGTGGACCATTTTTAAAGTCTTCATTGAATTTGTTGCAATATGGCTTCTGTTTCATGTTTTGGTTTTTTGACCACGAGGCATGTGGGAGGATATTAGCTCCTCTCAGTTCAGTTCAGTCGCTCAGTCGTGTCCGACTCTTTGTGACCCCATGAATCACAGCACGCCAGGCCTCCCTGTCCATCACCAACTCCAGGAGTTCACTCAGACTCATGTCCATCAAGTCAGTGATGCCATCCAGCCATCTCATCCTCTGTCATCCCCTTCGCGCCCTGCCCCCAATCCCTCCCAGCATCAGAGTCTTTTCCAATGAGTCAACTCTTCTCATGAGGTGGCCAAAGTACTGGAGTTTCAGCTTTAGCATCATTCCTTCCAAAGAAATCCCAGGGCTGATCTCCTTCAGAATGGACTGGCTGGATCTCCTTGCAGTCCAAGGGACTCTCAAGAGTCTTCTCCAACACCACACTTCAAAAGCATCAATTCTTCGGCGATCAGCCTTCTTCACAGTCCAACTCACATCCATACATGACCACAGGACAAACCACAGCCTTGACTAGACGGACATTAGTCAGCAAAGTAATGTCTCTGCTTTTGAATATGCTATGTAGATTGGTCATAACTTTTCTAAAGACTCCACCAGAAAATTACCAGAGCTAATCAATGAATATAGTAAAGTTGCAGGATATAAAATCAACACACAGAAATCCCTTGCATTCCTATACACTAATAATGAGAAAA
>SJYT01064358.1:2001-15520 GCA_006410635.1 Cephalophus harveyi | reverse complement strand
CCATTCTGAAGGAGATCAGCCCTGGGATTTCTTTGGAAGGAATGATGCTAAAGCTGAAACTCCAGTACTTTGGCCACCTCATGTGAAGAGTTGACTCTTTGGAAAAGACTCTGATGCTGGGAGGGATTGGGGGCAGGAGAAGAAGGGGACGACCAAGGATGAGATGGCTGGATGGCATCACGGCCTCGATGGACATGAGTCTGAGTGAACTCCGAGAGATGGTAATGAACAGGGAGGCCTGGCGTGCTGCGATTCATGGGGTCGCAAAGAGTCGGACATGACTGAGCAACTGAACTGAACTGAACTGAGGCAGTAAATAGACTAGCAACGTTAAAAAAACAAAACAAAACCAAAAAAAAAAAAAAACAAAACAAAAAAAACACCTTGTACAGATATAGATTGTTATATCAAATCTCATGGGAGCAGCAAACCCAACTGCGATAGATACACACATACAAAAGAAAAAGCAACCCAAACATGAGCCTAAAGATGTAACCAAACCAGTAGAGGAGAGAACAAAAGAGGAAGGGAAGAAAAAAGACCTACAAAATTAAATTGAAAACAATGAAGAAAATGGCAGTAGGAATACACATACTGATAATTACCTTAAAGGTAAATTGATTAAATGGTATCAACCAAAAGCTGAGTGGTTACAAAAACAGGATTCATATATAAGCTGTCTACAAGATACCCACCTCAGACCTATGGACACATATAGACTGAAAGTGATGAGATGGAAAAAAGATGCTATATGTGAATGAAATCAAAAGACAGCTGCAGTTGCAATACTCATATCAGATAAGATAGACATAAAATAAAGACCATTAAAAGAAAAGAAGGACAGTACATAATGATCATGGGATCAGTATAAGAAGAAAATATAATAATTGTAAATATTGATGCACTCAACATAGGATCACCTCAATATACAAGGAGAATACATTGATCAGTTCTATGAAGGCCTACAAGACCTTCTAGAACTAACATTATAAAAGATGTCCTTTTCATCATAGGGAACTGGAATGCAAGAGTAGGAAGTCAAGAGATACCTGGAGGAACAGGCAAGTTTGGCCCTGGAGTACAAAATAAAGCAGGGCAAAGGTTACATAGTTTTGTCATGAGAACACATTGGTTATAGCAATCACCCTTTTCCAACAACACTAGGGATGACTCTACACATGGACATCACAAGATGGTCAATACCAAAATCAGATTGATTATATTCTTTGCAGCCAAAGATGGAGAAGCTCTATACAGTCAGCAAAAACAAGACTGTGAGCTGACTGTGGCTCAGATAATGAGCTCCTTATTGCAAAATTCAGGTGTACATTGAAGAAAGTAAGGAAAACCACTACCGTATCCAGATATGACCTAAATCAAATCCTTGATGATTATATAGTGGAAGTGACAAATAGATTCAAGGGATTAGATCTGATAGACAAAATGCCTAAAAAACCATTTTGGACAGAGGTCCGTGATGTTGTACAAGATGCAGTGGGCAAAATCATGCTAAAGATAAAAAAAAATCAGCAGGCAAAGTGGTTGTGTGGAGAGGCTTTACAAATAGCTGAGAGAAGAAGAGAAGCAAAAGGAATGGAGAAAGGGAAAGAGATTCGACTGAGTGCAGAGTTCCAGAGAATAACACTGAGAGATAAGGACTTGAAGGCCTTCTTTAATGAACAATGAAACAAAATAGAGAAATAGAATAGGAAAGACTATGGATCTCTTCAAGAATACTGGAGCTATCAGAGGAATATTTCATGAAAGAATGGGCATAATAAAGGACCTAAAAGAAGATGCAGCAAGCATACACAGAAGAACTGTACAAAAAATATCTTAATGACCTGGATAACCATGATGGTATGACCATTCACCTAGAGTCAGACATCCTGGAGTATGAAGTCAAGTGGGCCTCAGGAAGCATTACTACAAAAAAAGCTAGTGGAGATGATTGAATTTCAGCTGAGCAATTTAAAATCTAAAAGATGGTGTTGTTAAAATGCTGCATTAATATGTCAGGAAATATGGAAAACTCAGCAGTGGCCACAAGACTGGAAAAATCAGTTTTCATTCCAATCTCAAAGAAGGGCATTGCTAAAGAATGTACAGACTACCATACAATTGCACTTATTTCACATGCCAGAAAAATTATGGTCACAATCCTTCAAGCTAGGCTTCAACAGTAAGTGAACCAAGAACTCTGAGATGTACAAGCTGGATTTACAAAAGGCTAGTTATCAAATTGCCAGCATTCATTGAATCATATAGAAATCAAGGGAATTCCAGAAAAAAATCTACTTCTGCTTTATTGACTATGTTAAGGCCTTTGACAGTGTGGATCACAACAATCTGTGGAACATTCTTAAAGAGATTGAAATACTAGACTGTCTTACCTGTTTCCTAAGAAACTTATATGCAGGTCAAAACACAACAGTTAGAACAAAACATGGAACAATGGATTGGTTTAAAATTGGGAAAGGAGTATGAAAAGCTCTATATTTTCACTCTGCTTTGTTCCCCAGTCCCTAAGTCATGTCCACCTGTTTGCTGCTCATGAACTGCAGCATGTCAGACTTCCCTGTCCTTCACTATCTCCTTGAGTTTGCTCAAACACATGTTCATTGAGTCAGTGATATTTAACCATCTCATCCTCTGCCACCCCTCTCTCCTCTTACTCTCAATCTTTCTCAGTAACAGGGTATTTTCCAATGGGTTGGCTGTTTGCATCAGGTGGCCAAAGTATTGGAACTTCAGCTTCAGCATCAGTACTTCCAGTGAATATTCAGGGTTGATTTCCTTTAGGATTGACTGTTTTGATCTTGCTGTCTAAGGGAATCTCTAGAGTCTTCTCCAGCATCACAGTTTGAAAGCATCAATTCTTTGGTGCTCAGCCTTCTTTATGGTCCAATTCTCACATCCATACAGGGCTAATAGAAAAACCATAGCTTTGACAATATGGACCTTTGTTGGCGATGGCAAAGGAGAAAAAGAAAGATATAACCAACTGGATACACAGTTGCAGAGAAAACGAGAGATAAGAAAGACTTCTTAAGTGAACAATGAAAGAAATAGAGGAAAACAACATAATGGTTAAGACTAGAGATCTCTTCAAGAAAATTAGAGATACCAAGGGAATATTTCCTGCAAAGATGGGCACAAGAAAGAACAGAAATGGCAAGGATGTAACAGATTCAGAAGAGATTAAGAAGAGGTGGCAGGACTACACAGAAGAACTGTACAAAACAGGTCTTGAAGGCCTGGATAACCATGATTGTGTGGTCACTCATCTAAAGCCAGATATCCTGGAGTGTGAAGTCAAATGTGACTTGGGAAGCTTTACTACAAAAAAAAAGCTACTGGTGGTGATGGAATTCCAGCTGAGGTATTTGCCATCACTCCCTGGCAAACAGATGGGGAAAAAATGTAAACAGTGACAGATTTTATTTTCTTGGGCTCCAAAATCACTGTGGATGGTGACTGCAGTCATGAAATTAAAAGACTCCTTCCCCTTGGAATGAAAGCTATGACAAAACTAGACAGTGTATTAAAAAGCAGAGGAATCACTTTACTGACAAAAGTCCATAGAGTCAAAGCTATGGTTTTTCCAGTAGTCATGTATGGATGTGAGAGTTGGACCATAAACAAGGCTGAGCACTGAATAATTGATGTTTTTGAATTGTGGTGCTGGAGAAGACTCTTGAGCATCCCTTGGACTGAAAGGGGATCAAACCAGTCAATCCTAAAAGAAATCAGTCCTGAATATTCATTCGAAGGACTGATGCTGAAGCTCCAATAATTTGGTCACCTGATGCGAAGAGTGGGCTCATTGGAAATGACCCTGATTCTGGGCAAGACTGAAGGCTAAAGGAGAAGGGGCAGCACAGGATGAGATAGTTAGATATCATCGCTGATTCAGTGAATATGAATTTGAGTAAACTCCTGGAGATAGTGTAGAATAGTGGAACCTGACATGCTGCAATCTCTTGGGTTGCAAAGAATCGACCACAACTTAGTGACTGAACAACATCAACAACAACAGTCACAAAGGAAGATACCAACAGTATGTGCTATGAGATTAGTAATAAACTGCAAGTAAAAACTATAGAAAACACGAACATGTGGAGGCTAAGTAACATGCTACTATGGATCACTGGAAAAAGTCAAGGAGGAAATAAAAAAAATACTTAAAGACAAATGAAAATAAAGCACTATGAACTAAAACTCGCAGGACAGCAAAAGTAGTTCTAAAAGTGAAGTTTATAGCAATACAGAGAAAACAAAAATCTCAAGAGTACTTTTGCATCTATGTTCATCTATTTTTGCATCTATAGGATATTGACCTATAATTTTCTTTTGTGCTATCTTTGTACAGTGACAGGTTTTGTTATGAAGGTGATGGAGACCTCATAAAATGAGTTTGAGAGTTTCCATTCCAAATTTTTGGAACAGTTTCAGAAGGATATGTGTTATCTCTTCTCTAAAATTTCGATAAAATCACCCTGTGAAGCCATCAGGTCCTGGACTTTTGTTTGTTGGGAAGTTTTTAATCATTATTTCAATGTCAGTGCTTGTGATTGGTCTGTTCATAGTTTCTACTAAACCTTTTCTAAGAATGTATCACATTTTTTCCAAGTTGTCCATTTTATTGGCATGTATTTACTTGGAGTAGTCACTTATGATCCTTTGTATTTCTGTGGTATCAGTTGTAGGTTCTCCTTCATTTCTGATTTTATTGATTTTAGCCTTCTTCTTTTTTTCCTTATGAGTGCCTCTAAAAGTTCATCAATTTTGTTCATTTATTCAAAGAACCAGCTTTCAGTTTTTTTTATCTTTTTTTTTGTTTTCCTTTTATTTCATTTATTTCTGCTCTGACATTTGTGATTTCTTTCCTTTTACTATATTTAGGTTTTATTTTTTCTTCTTTCTCTAGTCATTTTAAGTTTAAGGTTAAGTTGTTTATTTGGTGAGGGGTGGGCTTCCCTTGTGGTTCAGGTGGTTAAGAATCTGCCTGCAATGCAGGAGACCAGGGTTCAATTGCTGGGTTGGGAAGATTCCCAACCCAGAGAAGGCAATAGCAACCCACTCCAGTATTCTTGCCTGGAGAATCCATCTGAATCCAATAATATATTTAAAAGATTATACACCACTATCAAGTAAGATTTAGCCCAGGGATGCAAGGATTTTTCAATATCCACAAGTCAATCAGTGTGATACACCACATCAACAAATTGAACAACCAAACTCAAATAGTCATTCTAGTAGATGGAGGAAAACTTTTGACAAAATTAGCACCCATTTATGATTAAAACTTTCCAGAAAGTGGGCATATAGGGAACATAACTTTAACATAATAAGGCCATATATAACAAACCTATAGCAAACATCATACTCAATGGTGGAAAGCTGAAAGCATTTCCTCTGAGATCAGGCACAAGGCAAGGTTGTTCATTTTTGTCACTTTTATTTAACAGATTTTTGAAAGTTCTAGCTATGGCAATCAGAGAATTAAAAAAGTAAATGTAATTCAAATTGGAAAAGAGGAAATTAAACTGTCACTGTTTGCACATGACGTAATACTATACATAAAAAAACCTACAGATTGGAAAACTACTAGAGCTCATCAATGAATTTGTTAAATTGCAGGTTACAAAATTAATACACAGAACTCTGTTGCATTTCTATATGGTAATAAATAAAGTTAAAAAACAGAAATTAAGGAAAATGTCCTATTTCCATTTGCAACAAAAATAATTAAATACTTAGGGAAAAATTTTTTGGGCTCCAAAATCACTGCAGATGGTGACTGCACCCATGAAATTAAAAGACGCTTACTCCTTGGAAGAAAAGTTATGACCAACCTAGATAGCATATTCAAAAGCAGAGACATTACTTTGCCAACAAAGGTCCGTCTAGTCAAGGTTATGGTTTTCCCAGTGGTCATGTATGGATGTGAGAGTTGGACTGTGAAGAAGGCTGAGCACCAAAGAATTGATGCTTTTGAACTGTGGTGTTGGAAAAGACTCTTGAGAGTCCCTAGAACTTCAAGAAGATCCAACCAGTCCATTCTAAAGGGGATCAGCCCTGGGATTTCGTTGGAAGGAATGATGCTAAAGCTGAAACTCCAGTACTTTGGCCATCTCATGTGAAGAGTTGACCCATTGGAAAAGACTCTGATGCTGGGAGGAATTGGGGGCAGGAGGAGAAGGGGACAACAGAGGATGAGATGGCTGGGTGGCATCACGGACTTGAGGGACATGAGTCTAAGTGAACTCTGGGAGTTGGTGATGGACAGGGAGGCCTGGTGTGTTGCGATTCATGTGGTCGCAAAGAGTCAGACACGACTGAGCAACTGAACTGAACTGAACTGAAAGAGATAAAAGACCTGTACTCTGAAAATATAAGAAACGTGTGAAAGAAATTAAAGAGTTCACAAACAGAACTGGATGAGAAAGATATATATAAAGATATACCATGTTCATGGATTGAAAAAGTCATTATTGTCAAAGTTGACTATGATACACAAGGCAATATATCAATTCAATGTGATATCTATCAAATTACCAATGACATTTTTCACAGAACTAGAAGAAAACGAATCTCAAAATTTGTATGAAGACACAAAGGACACCAAATAGTCACAGCAATCCTGTGGAAAAAAAGGGTTGTAGGAATAAGAATCACTTACTTCAGGCTATACTACAAAGCTATAGTCATCAAAACAGTATAATACTTCCACAAAAACAGGAATATAGATCAATAGGATCTATATTTATCAACAGGATAAATAGCACAGAAGTAAGCCCATGTGCTTTTGGTCAATTGTTATTGTGTTGTTGTTCAGTTGCCAAGTCCTGTCTGACTCTTTTTGACCCCATGGGCTGCAGTATGCCAGGCCTCCCTGTGTTTCACCATCTCCAGTAGTTTGCCCAAGTTCATGCCCATTGAATTGGTGATGCCATCCAACCATGTCATCCCCTTCTCTTACTGCATTCAGTCTTTCCCAGAATTAGGGTTGGTTTCCAATGAGTTGGCTATTCACATCAGATGGCCAAAGTATTGGAGCTTCAACCTCAGCATCAGTCCTTCCAATAAACACCCAGTACTGATCTCCTTTAGGATGAACTGGTTGGATCTCTTTGAAGTCCAAGGGACTCTCAAGAGTATTTCCCAGCATCACAGTTCAAAAGGATCAATTCTTCAGTGCCCTTCTTTCTTTATGGTTCATCTTTCACATCCATAGATAGCTACTGGATAAACCACAGCCTTGCAGAAGAAAATGGCAACCCACTCCGTTATTCTTGCCTGGAGAAATCCATGGATGGAGGAGCCTGGTGGGCTACAGTCCACGGGGTCGCAAAGAGTCAGACATGACTGAACGACTTCACTTTCACTTCATTTTGACTATAAGGACCTTTGTCGTCAAAGTTACGTCTTTGTTTTTTAAAACACTGTCAGGTTTGTCAGAGCTTTCCTTCCAAGAAGCATTTGTCTTCTAATTTCATGGCTGCAGTCATCATCTGCAGTGATTTTAGAGCTCAAGGAGAAAAAATCTATCACTGCTTCCAAATTTTCTCCATTTGCCATGAAGTGATGGGACTGGATGCCATCATCTTAGTTTTTTTAATATTGAGTTTTAAGCTGACTTTTTCACTCTCCTCTTTCACCCTCATCAAGAGGCTCTTCAGTTCCTTTTAGCTTTCTCCCATTTACAATGGTATCATCTGCATATCTGAGGCTGTTGATATCTCTCCTGGCAATCTTGATTCCAGTTTGTAACTCATCCAGCCTGGCATTTTGCATGATGTGCTCTGTATATAAGTTAAATAAACAGGATGACAGTATACAGCCTTGTTGTACTCCTTTCCCAATTTTGAAAGTCAATTGTTCCATATAATGTCTAACTGTTGCTTTTGGATCTGCATACAGGTTTCTGAGGAGACAAGCAAATCTCTTTGAGTTTTCCACAGTTTGTTATGATCCACATAGTGAAAGGCTTTATTGTAGTTAGTGAAACAAAAGTAGATGTTTTTCTGGAATTCTCTTGTTTTCTCTATGATCCAAAGAATATTGGCAATTTGATCACTGGTTTATTTGTTACTTATTATTATGGCTTTATTGAGTACACCAAAGCCTTTGACTGTGTAGATCACAACAAACTGTAGAAAATTCTTGCAGAGATGGAAATGCCAGACCACCTAACCTGCCTCTTGAGAAATATGTATATAGGTCAAGAAGCAACAGTTAGAATTGGAGATGGAATAACAAACTGGCTCTGAATTGGGAAAAGAGTATGTCAAGGCTATATATTGTTACCCTGCTTATTTAACTTATATGCAGAGTACATCATGTGAAATGCCAGGCTGGATAAAGCATGAGCTGGAATCAAGATTGCTAGGAGAAATATCAATAACCTCAGATATGCAGATGACACCACCCTTATGGCAGAAAGTGAAGAGGAACTAAAAAGACTCTTGATGGAAGTGAAAGTGGAGAGTGAAAAAGGTGGCTTCAAGCTCAACACTCAGAAAACTAACATCATGGCTTCCGGTTCCATCACTTCATGGCAACTAGATGGGGAAACAATGGAAAGAGTGTCAGACTTTATTTTGGGGGGGCTCAAAAATCACTGCAGATGGTGATTACAGCCATGAAATAAAAAGATGCTTGCTCCTTGGAAGAAAAGCTAAGACCAACCTAGACAACATATTAAAAAGCAGAGACATTACTTTACCAACAAAAGTCTGTCTAGTCAAAGCTATGTTTTTTTTTCCAGTAGTCACATAGGGTTGTGAGAGTTGGACTATAAAGAAAGCTGACTATTATAAACAATGCTGCGATGAGCATTGGGGTACATGTGTCTCTTTCATTTGGGTTTCCTCAGTGTGTATGCCCAGAAGTGGGATTGCTGGGTCTTATGGCAGTTCTATTTCCAGCTTTTTAAGGAATCTCCACACTGTTCTCCATAGTGGCTGTACTAGTTTGCATTCCCACCAACAGTGTAAGAGGGTTCCCTTTTGTCCACACCCTCTCCAGCATTTATTGCTTGTAGACTTTTGGATCGCAGCCATTCTGACTGGTGTGAAATGGTACTTCATTGTGGTTTTGATTTGCATTTCTCTGATAATGAGTGATGTTGAGCATCTTTTCATGTGTTTGTTAGCCATCTCTGTGTCTTCTTTGGAGAAATGTCTGTTTAGTTCTTTGGCCCATTTTTAAATTGGGTCATTTATTGTTCTGGAATTGAGCTGCAGGGGTTTCTTGTATATTTTTGAGATTAGTTGTTTGTCAGTTGCTTAATTTGCTTTTATTTTCTCCCATTCCAAAGGCTGTCTTTTCACTTGCTTGTGGGAGAGGGAGAGGGTTGGATGATTTGGGAGAATGGCATTGAAACATGTATAATATCATATAAGAAACTAATAACAAGTCCAGGTTCAATGCAGGATACAGGATGCTTGGGGCTGGTGCGCCGGGATGACCCAGAGGGATGGTATGGGGAGGGAGGTGGGAGGGGGGTTCAGGATGGGGAACACGTGTACACCCGTGGCGGATTCATGTTGATGTATGGCAAAACCAATACAATATTGTAAAGTAATTAGCCTCCAATTAAAATAAATAAATTCAAATGAAAAAAAATAGAAATAATTTAGTTACAAAAAGACATATACTGCATGATTTCAGTATATGAGGTTTCTAGAGCAGTCAGATTCATAGAAACAAAAAGTGGATTGATGATTACCAGGACCTGGGGAGAGGGGGAACAAGGAAATTGTTTTTAGCTTTGCAAGATGAAAAAGTTTAGATCTGTTTACAACAATGTGAATATACTTAATGTTACTGAATTGTACACTTAAAAATGTTTAAAATGGTAAATTTTATGTTATGTGTTTTTATCACAATAAATAAAATTGGTCATTTAAAAAATATATAAAGAAAGCTGAGCACTGAAGAATTGATACTTTTGAACTGTGTTGTTGGAGAAGACTCTTGAGAGTCTCTTAGACTGCAAGGAGATCCAACCAGTTCATCCTAAAGGAGACCAGTCCTGGGTGTTCATTGGAAGGACTAATGCTGAAGGTGAAACTCCAATACTTTGGCCACCCGATGCAAAGAACTGACTCATTTGAAAAGACCCTGATGCTGGAAGGGATTGGGGGCAGGAGGAGAAGGGGATGACAGAGGATGAGATGGTTGGATGGCATCATTGACTGAACTGACATGAGTTTGAGTAGGCTCCAGGAATTGGTGATGGACAGCGAAGCTTGGTATGCTGCAGTCCATGGGGTTGCAAAGAGTAGGAAACGACTGAGCAACTGAACTGAACTGAACTGATTTCTGGTTCCTCTGCCTTTTCTACATCTGGAAGTTCTTGGTTCATGTATTGCTGAAGCCTAGCTTGAAGGATTTTGAGCATAACCTTACTATCATGGGAAGTGAGTGCAATTGTGCGGTCATTTGAACACTTTTTAGTACTGCCCTTCTTGGGAATTGGGATGAAGATTGAGCTTTTCCAGTCCTGTGGCCCATGATCAATTAATCTATGATAAATGAGGGAAGACTCACAATGTTAGAAAGACAGTCTCCTCAACAAATGGTGTTGGGAAGATTGGGCAGCTACCTGTGAAAAAATGAAAGTAGATTATTCTTTAACTTATGCACAAAAGTAAATCCAAAATGGATTAAAGACCTAAATGTGAGACCAGACACTGTAAAACTCCTGGAGGGAAACAGGATGAATACTCTCTGACATAAATTGCAGCATTATCTTCTTCAATTCCTCTTCCAGAATAATGGAAATATAAACAAAAAGAAACAAGTGGGACCTAATTAAACACAAAAGTTTTTCACAGCAAAGACAATAAACAAAATGAAAAGACAGCTCACATGTTGGTAGAAGACATTTGCAAACTAAGTAACCAACAAGGAATTAGTCTCCCACATATAGCAACAGCTCATGAAGCTTAATACCATCAAAACAAAGAACCCAGTCAAAAATTGGCAAAAGACCTAAATAGGCATTTTTCCAAAGAATATATACCGATAGCCAAGAAGCATATGAAAGGATGCTCAACATCACTAATTACTGGAGAAATTTAAATCAAAACTACAATGAAATATCACCTCACACCTGTCAAAATAGCTTTCATCAAAATATTTACAAACAGTAAATCCTGGAGAGGATGTGGACAGAAAGGAACACTTCTGTACTGTTGGTGGGGATGTAAATTGGTATAGCCATTATGGAGAAGTGTATGGAGGTTTCTTAAAAAACTAAAAATAGAACTACACTATGACCCAGCATTACCATTCCTGGGCATGTATCTGGAGAAATCATGGATCAAAAGGATACATGTACCCCAACATTCACTGAAGCACTGTTTAAAATAGTCAATACATGAAAGCAGCCTAAATGTTAAATAACAGGAATGGATTAAGAGGATGTGGTACATATATACAATGGAATATTACTCAGCCATTAAAAAGAGTGAAATAAGGCTATTTGCAGCATCATGGATGAACCTAGAGATTGTTATACTGAGGGAAGTAAATCAGACAGAGGAAGAATATTGTATATCTCTTATATGCAGAATCTAAAAAGAAGTGATACAATTGAACTTATTTACAAAACTGATATAGAGTCACAGTCTTAGAGAATGAACTTATGGTTGCCAGCCAGGAAGGATAGGGAGAAGAGATAGTTAGGGAGTTTGGAATGGACGTGTATGCACTGCTATATTTAAAACAGATAATCTACAAGGACTTAGTCAATTCACAGGGAACTCTGCTCGATGTTATGTGGCAGCCTTTTTGGGAGGGGGAATATGGAGGATGGAGATGTATATATGTATGGCTGAATTCCTTTGCTGTCCACTTGAATCCATCACTACATTGTTAATCAGCTATACTCCAATAAAAAATAAAACATTAAAAAATAAAATGAAAAAGAAAATAGTTGTATAAAGATTAGTAAAAGTTTAACATATAAAATATTAAATTTAACTCCACTTTTAGGGATTTATCCTTTATAAGAATTAACACAAGTAAGAGGCTCTTGATGAGGGTTAAAGAGGAGAGTGAAAAAGCTGGCTTAAAATTCATCATTCAGAAAAAATTGGACATTACTTAGCAAGTGAACAACAACAAAAGAAATCAGTTCAGTTCAGTCACTCAGCCGTGTCTGACTCTTTGAAATCCCAAGAACTTCAGGATACCAGGCCTCTCTGTCCATCACCAACTCCCAGAGTCCACCCAAACCCATGTCCATTGAGTTGGTGATGCCATCCAACCATCTCATCCTCTGTCGTCCCCCTCTCCTCCTGCCCTCAATCTTTCCCAGCATCAGGGTCTTTTCAAATGAGTCAGCTCTTCGCGTCAGGTGGCCAAAGTATTGGAGTTTCAGCTTCAACATCTGTCCTTTCAATGAACACCCAGGAATGATTTCCTTTAGGACTGGTTGGATCTCATCCTCTGTCGTCCCCTTCTCCTCCTGCCCCCAATCCCTCCAAACATCAGAGTCTTTTCCAGTGAGTCAACACTTCGCATGAGGTGGCCAAAGTGCTGAAGTTTCAGCTTTAGCATCATTCCCTCCAAAGAAATCCCAGGGCTGATCTCCTTCAGAATGGACTGGTTGGATCTCCTTGCAGTCCAAGGGATTCTCAAGAGTCTTCTCCAACATGATAGTTCAAAAGCATCAATTCTTTGGCGCTCAGTTTTCTTTCATATCCCTACATGACTACTGGAAAAACCATAGCCTTGACTAGATGGACCTTTGTTGACAAAGTGATGTCTCTGCCTTTTAATATGCTGTCTAGGTTTGCTATAGCTTTCCTTCCAAGGAGTAAGCATCTTTTTTAAAAAAATTTAAATTTATGTATTTATTTATTTTTTAAAATATAAATTTATTTATTTTAATTGGAGATTAATTACTTTACAATATTGTACTGGTTTTGCCATACATCAACATGAATCCACCACAGATATACACGTATTCCCCATCCTGAATCCCCCTCCCTCCTTCCCCCCCATACCATCCCTCTGGGTCATCTCAGTGCACCATCCCCAAGCATCCAGTATCATGCATCGAACCTCTTTTGGACTCTGTGGGAGAGGGAGAGGGTGGGATGATTTGGGAGAATTTAAATTTATTTTTTTTTAATTGGAGGCTAATTACTTTACAATATTGTATCGGAACATTTCATGGCTGGATTCACCATCTGCAGTGATTTTGGAGCCCAGAAACATAAAGTCAGCCACTGTTTCCCCATCTATTTGCCATGAACTGATGAGACCAGATGCCATGATCTTAGTTTTCTGAATGTTGAGCTTTAAGCCAACTTTTTCATTCTCCTCGTTCACTTTCATCAAGAGGCTCTTTAGTTCTTCTTCACTTTCTGCCATAAAGGTGGTGTAATCTGCATATCTGAGGTTATTCATATTTCTCCCAGCAATCTTGATTCCAGATTGTGCTTCCTCCAGCCCAGCGTTTCTCATGATGTACTCTGCATATAAGTTAAATAAGCAG
>SJYT01064352.1:5461-62319 GCA_006410635.1 Cephalophus harveyi | reverse complement strand
GGGATGGTGGGGGGGCAAGCATATGGCTCTCACCTGGGACTGCCCCGTCCTCTGCAAGCTCCAACTTACCCCACTGGGGCAAATAGCCCTGGGTTAACGTGGCACCCCACCTCTATCATCTATTTGTGTCACAGAGCCTAATGGCGCCCTTAAATCACATCAGGGAGACAGCTCCGGGCTTCACCTGCTGATAGTCCCAGGTGTAAGGTGGTGGCTGCTGCCAGGGTATCTGGGGTGAACACTAGGCCCATTAAAGCCCAAGAACCCAAGAGTCCTTGAGTCCTGACAAGCACGCTACCCACCATTTGGGGGCCTCTGGCAAGTTATGAGCTGCCCTGGAAACACTCTAGGGTTCATCAGACTCACCCCTTGTTCCACCTTCTTGCTATGGATGTGGAGCAAAGTGTGTGTGTGTGTGTGTGTGTGTGTGTGTGTAGACTGAGGAACTCCCGAGCCTGGAGTCAGAGGCCTGGCTTCTTTCCCACCTTGTTCCAGCCTGGGTTCCCAAATGAAGAGCCCGAGTTAGAGGCTCGTACCTTGGTAGTTTATTTTGGAAGTGATCCCAAGGACAGTGAGTGAAGCACCGGTGAGTAAAACAGGAAGGAAGAGACACGAACGTAAAAATACGCTATCAATTCGGCCATGACTAGGAGCGATTGTGGTTCAGTCTCCTGCCAGGTAAAATATATCTGAGAACAATCCACCTGGGAGAATGAAAAGGGGATGTTATTTATTTAGTGGGATTTATTCAACAGCTCCAGCCCCGCCCTAGGTCAGGAGTGGTCCCTGCAATATCAATCTCTGAGCAAAGTTTTACAGTGGGCCAGAGAAGCCGGGGCAGGAGACTACCCTCTCCCCCTCCCCCAGCAGAAAAGCTGTTGAAATTGCATGGAGCGGTTTGCAGAGAATATGGGGCGAGGCCCGGGGGAAAGTGTAACAGGTACTCGATACCATACTCAGCTTTCCCATGGGGCCCCTGCCACAGCGGGTGCCCTGGACAGAATCCCATCTGGCCCTCCTTCATCCCCAAGGAGCTTGGCACATTTTCATTTCACAGACTAGGAACCTGGACCTTAGAGATGGCGGGTAACCTACAGGGTCTGAAGGGGACTCAAACCCAGCTACCCGCCTTGGATTCCTCCCTGGGCTGGGAGGTGGAGATTCCAGACACATAGCGGCATCTTCCTGATTCTTGGCATCCTTGTCTGTAAGACCATGTCGATAAACTCTGCCGCCTTCCTAAGCTGTGATGAAGGTAAAATGAGAAATGTGTGTAAGCTCTAAAGGAAAATATATATGCAGGGGTTTATATTTTTTTCATAAGGCAAAAAACAAAACAGTGTAACAGCATGTTCCTGGTAGCAGTGGAAGGGGTGAACAGGTTTGAAAGCCACATCTATAACTTGGGTGGTTCCGCTTGAACAGACAGGCTGCCACCGAGAGCCGGAGCGGAGGCAGGTTCCTCCCGGTTAGGAGACAGCCTTTCTCTGGGGGTTCAAACAAACATTTAAAGCATGGGGGCAGAAGGACAGTTGCTGGGTGTGCCTCTGGTTGTCCTAGGGAAACAAAAGCTAAGAACTACAGCTTCTCTCACACGAGGTGAAGCAGCTTTGCGATTGAAAGACATACAGCAATCCGCCTGGAGCAATTATGTTTTCATTATTATTCCCAAGCTGCTGTGTGACAAATCACATTTTCCATCCCGGGGCGTGTTGGTGCAGAGCTGCTGATTGCAGTTCCCATCACTCCACCAGCTGACTGCTCCAGCCGGGCCTCAGGAGCAGCAAGCCAGCCTGGGGCTCATTAGCTGCCATACTGGCACACAGACTGCCAACCCACCCGAGCAGATGCTGTGTACTGAAGGAAAACTCCCCATTTGAAAACGACTACAGAGTCCTTTTTACTATCAAATTCCTGTTTTGTTTTGTTTTTCTAGAAAGAAAGACCTTGAAACCCTTGAAGATTTCCATGTCGATCTGCATTACCGCTCAGCTAAGAGTGCTGAGACTGGGTGTAACTCTGACTCGCTTGCACAAACACAAAACACACCCAGGCGCCCTGGCTCTATTTTAAGTGGCGGACTCCAGAGCTCAGGTGCGCTGCTGTGCTCATGCCGCCATCATGTGGTTAGAGGAGGAACTGCATCAGGAATCTGCCAAGTTTGATGAGGACTTGTGTTTCCTTCCAGCTGTCCTTCTTTCCTTCCTTCCTCCCTCTCTCCCTCCCTCCTTCCCTTCATCTTCTCACTTCCTTCTTCCCATCTTTTTTTCCACCATTCTGATGCTGCAACAAACACTGGGACATAAAAATGCATCCGAGACACCTGCTTGTAAGTAGCCTAGTGAAACAAGAGGAAAAGTGAAAGCGAAATAATCAAGTTCCACTTCTTTCAGTCCCTCCTCCTGGCTTCTTGAGAATTATCACAGTTAATTCTCACAAAAGCCTTGTGTGGGAAAGGCCACTTGCTTCTCCAGGGGATGTTCCCAGCCCAGGAATCGAACCTGGGTCTCCTGCATTGCAAGCAGATTCTTTACTGACTGAGCTACGAGGGAAGCCTTTTTATTGACAACTAGTTGTCAAATGAATTTGAAGGGTCAGGCAACATATCTTTGATTACTGTTGGTAAAATAGACCAGGTGCATTCAGTGTCAAATTTTTTCACTTTCGTCAAGAGGCTTTTTAGTTCCTCTTCACTTTATGCCATAAGGGTGGTGTCATCTGCATATCTGAGGTGATTGATATTTCTCCCGGCAATCTTGATTCCAGTTTGTGTTTCTTCCAGTCCAGCATTTCTCATGATATACTCTGCATATAAGTTAAATAAGCAGGGTGACAATATACAGCCTTGATATACTCCTTTTCCTATTTGGAACCAGTCTGTTGTTCCATGTCCAGTTCTAACTGTTGCTTCCTGACCTACATACAGATAGGAAGAGCTAATTCCCACAAAACTTCATGGGTTTTACATCTAGGGAACACAGAACAAATTATGCTTTTGCTTGCTTGTTGCTTTGAATAAAAATCAACACTTTGCCCCAAAAAAAGGCCTTAAAACTATGTCCTTCCTATTTGTCTATTAGATTATCTGTCTTATAATTCTTACTTGTAGAAGCTCTTTGTATCCTCTGGATATCCAAAAGCTATTATCTTCTTTTGTGTTATATGAGTTGTAAATACTTTCCGATAATCAGTTATTTGCTTTCTCTGTTTATGGAGTTCCTTAACAGTCAAAATATTTAAAATTATTGTTTTTGAAGTAAAGTATGAAAGTGAAAGTTAGTCACACAGTTGAGTCTGACTCTTTGCTATCCCACAAACTGTAGCCAGACTGGCTCCTCTGTCCATGGAATTCTCCAGGAAAAAATACTGGAGTGGGTTGTCATTTCCTTCTCCGGGAGATCTTGCCAACCCAGGAATCGAACCCAGGTCTCCTGAATTGCAGGCAGATTCTTTACCAACTGAGCCACTAGGGAGCTATAAGCAAGGTAAAAAGACAACCCTCAGAATGGGAGAAAATAGCAAACGAAACAATTGGCAAAGAACTAATCTTCAAAATATACAAGCACCTCATGAAGCTCAACACCAGAAGAGAAAACACCCCAATCAAAAAGTGGGCAGAAGACTTAAACAGACATTTCTCCGAAGAAGATATACAGATGGCTAATAAACATATGAAAAGATGCACAACTTCTACAATCAAAACTACAATGAGGTATCTCACACCAATCAGAAAGTCTACAAACAATAAAAGCTGGAGAAGGTGTGGAGAAAAGGGAAAGTCCCTCTTGCACTGTTGGTGGGAATGCAAATTGATACAGCCACTATTAAAAAACTAGGAATAAAACTACCATATGACCCAGCAATCCCATTAGTGGGCATATACCCTAAGAAAACCATAACTGAAAAAAATAAGTGTATCCCAACGTTCAGTGCAGCACTATTTACGATAGCTAGAACATAGAGGCAACCTAGATGTCCATGGACAAATGGATGGATAAAGAAGTTGTGGTACATATACACAATGGAATATTACTCAGTTATAAAAAGAGATGCATTTGAGTTGGTTATAATGAGGTGGACAACAGAGAGCCTATTATGCAACATGAAAGAAAGTCAGAAAGAGAAAGACAAATATTGTATATTAATGCATATATATGGAATCTAGAAAGATGGTACTGATGAACCTATCTATAAGGCAGCAATGGAGATGCAGACACAGAGAACAGACTTTTGGACACAGTGGAGGAGAAAGAAGGTGAGATGCTTTGAGAGAGTAGCATTGAAAGATATACATTGCCGTATGTAAAGTAGACAGCCAGTGGGAATCTGCTATATGATTCAGGAAACCCAAAGGTGATGCTCTGTGACGACCTAGAGGCGTGGGATGGGGAGGGAGATGGGAGGGGGGCTCCAGAGGGAGGGGACATATGTATACCTGTGGCTGATTCATGTTGATGTCTAGCAGAAAGCATCACAGTATTGTAAAGCAATTGTCCTCCAATTACAAAATAAATAAAATTGTTTTTTAAATAACTAACGTTGTTAATTTTGTTTTCCCTTTACAGATTCTGAGTTCCCTGTCTTCCTTAAGAAGGCCTCCTCCACCTCAAAGCATGATAGAGTCTTAATGAATATTATTTTTAACAAATGATTTTATAATTTTATTTTTATGCTTATATTTAGTTCATGTGAATTTATTTTTGTACTCTGTTTAAGTTAAGCTAACTTCATTTTCATCCAAATCTGAAATCAATTGTCTTTGCATCATTTAAAAAAAATTTTTCCCCACTGAACTGAAATGGCACATTTACCATAGAATGTATGCCCATATATAACTGGATCTTTTCTGTTTCTCCAACTTATTTACACTTCTCCACTACTATGCTATTTTTATTTAGGGTAGGACAAATCCCCAACCCCTACTATCTTCTTGTACAAAATATAGCCATAACTAAATGTCAACTTCAACATCATATATGTATACATTGTCTGGATTTTTAGAGTAAATAGGCATTACTTTTGTTAATAGAAACAGTCTTTCATTTCTTTACCTTCTGCCGAGCTGACATTGGTTTTTTGTTTTGTTTTGGTTTGTTTTTGGATGCCAGGGAGAGCCTGGACCTGTCTCTGAACCTGCTGGAGGGAATTCAATTGGCCCAGATTGAGTCAGCCCGTTCCACTGCTGTCAGGGGAGCGGTCTCATGACCGCCAGGCGCCCACCCCTAGTAGTGAGCAGTGGCTGTTCTCAGGAAATGGAGTAGAGTGAGATGGACAGAGATCCCAGTGGTGTTTCCTGTGTTCCTTAACCCCATCTCATTCAAACATCATACATTCATTGCTATTTATTTGCCAGAGCTTGGGGATGGGGCATCAAAACTATATCAGGGACACGTTTTGCATCCAAAGAGTAGAGGGGCTAGAAGAGGTAGACATCTGTGAGGACAAAATAAGCGCCCCACTAGACAGGAAAGTGTAATGAATACATGTGTGTCCTGCTGGGGCTTTGGGGCGCGACGGGAGGGGTGGGTGGAAGGGAGCAGTGAAGTCCTCCCAAGTGGGGCAAGAACGTGACAAAGAAGTAATTGGGGGCTTCCCAGGTCGTACGGTGGATAGGAATCCACCTGCCGATGCAGGAGACACGGGTTTGATCCCTGATCCGAGAAGACCCCACGTGCCTTGCAGCATCTAAGCCCATGCACCACAACTATCGAGCCTGCGCTTTAGAGTCCAGAGGCTGCAACTACCGAAGCCCGAGTGCCCTAGAGTCCAAGCTCCCCAAGAGAAGCCACCACAGTGAGAAGCCCGTGCCCCGCAGCTAGAGACTAGCAGCCCTCGCTCCCTTCAGCTGGAGAGGAGCCCAGGCAGCAGTGAAGACCCCCAATAAATGATTTTTATTTATTATAAACAAATATTATAAGATAAAATAATAAATTTATGAGAAAATAAAATAAATGTCATTTATTATAAAATAAATACATAAACAATAAATAAATAATACAAAAGTAGCAGGTGCTGTGTGAGGGCCACACGGCACCTTTTTCTCTCCCCCATGTGTCTCAGTGTGTGATGATTCTTCTGAGAGTATGCGTGTGTGCACGCACACGTGTGTGCATGCTGGCCTGGCCCCCTGCCCAGGATCACAGAAGTTGCAGACTTGGGTTGAAGGGTTTAGGACGGAAGCAGCTCGCACACATCCCCTTCTTCTCTGTCCTCAAGGGACAACACAGGCAAGCGCCTGAGACACACATTTCGAGAAAACAAAGTTCTCCCTGTCCCAGGAAACGGGAGCTTATACCCCGAATAAAGGCTGCTTCATGCTGTGCCACCTTCTCCCGCCTCCCTCTGACACACAAATGCTATTTGTCTGAAAGCTTATCTCAACTGGAGGTTTTAAGGAAGGCCCCCTCGACACTGCCGTAGATCCTGTGTTATGCCTCAGCTGTTTTTTGATGTTCATCTGTTCACACGGATGAAGTCATGAAGATCACAATCTAGGGCAAGATGATATTTTCTGCGGTAGTTATTGTTCTTGGAAATGAGGGAATGGGACGGATGGACAGGATCTAGGCAGCCATCCAATGCACCGCGGGGTTAACCCCTGAGGGAGCAGAGGCCAGAGGTGACATGACTTCGCCAAGTTCACACAGCTCGTTCGCTTGGCACAGTTCAGTTCAGTTCAGTTCAGTCGCTCAGTCCAACTCTTTGCGACCCCATGAATCGCAGAACGCCAGGCCTCCCTGTCCATCACCAACTCCCGGAGTTCACTCAGACTCACGTCCATCGAGTCCGTGATGCCATCCAGCCATCTCATCCTCGGTCGTCCCCTTCTCCTCCTGCCCCCAATCCCTCCCAGCATCAGAGTCTTTTCCAATGAGTCAACTCTTCGCATGAGGTGGCCAAAGTACTGGAGTTTCAGCTTTAGCATCATTCCTTCCAAAGAAATCCCAGGGCTGATCTCCTTCAGGATGGACTGGTTGGATCTCCTTGCAGTCCAAGGGACTCTCAAGAGTCTTCTCCAACACCACAGTTCAAAAGCATCAATTCTTCGGCGCTCAGCCTTCTTCACAGTCCAACTCTCACATCCATACGTGACCACAGGAAAAACCAAAGCCTTGACTAGACAGACCTTAGTCGACAAAGTAATGTCTCTGCTTTTGAATATACTATCTAGGTTGGTCATAACTTTTCTTCCAAGGAGTAAGCGTCTTTTAATTTCATGGCTGCAGTCACCATCTGCAGTTTGGCACAGATGTATCTAAAAAGAACTTTTCTAGGAAGGTTTCCCCCTCATATCATTATGTGACAAAATGGAGATATCCTTTCAATAGAGTATATCACCTCTTATCTTCCCAACATCAAGAGCAGTCTTGAAAGTGTCAGTCCCTCAGTCATGTCTGACTATCTGCGACCCTATGGACTGCGGTCTCTGTCCGTGGAATTTTCCATGCAAGAATACTACAGTGGGTAGCCATTCCCTTCTCCAGGGAATCTTCCTGACCCAGGTATCAATCTTGGGTCTCCTGTATTGCAGGCAGATTCTCTACCATCTGAGCCACCAGGGAAGCCCCAAGAATACTGGAGTGAGTTGCCATTCCCTTCTCCAGGAGATCTTCCCAACCCAGGTATCAATCCTGGGTCTCCCACATTGCAGGCAGATTCCTTACCATCTGAGTCACCAGGGAAGCCCAAACATCAAGATCAGGGTTATTTATATTTTTTGTACGTGAGAGTTTGCAAATATAAAATTTGATTAAAGAGACCAAAATTATTTCAAAGGATAAACCATAAAGGATGATAGGTTCCCTCTCCACACACACACACACAAAAAAAGGCTCAAGCAAGGAGAGGCTAATTAGATGGAGAATACTTATGTCCCACTTGCAGGTCTAAATAAAAAATTTCCCCAAACACTCCTGTCCCTTTGCTTATTCCTCCTTGCAGAGAGCTCCCAAGTCTCATTGGAGAGCTGGAGACAAAGCACAGAGCTTTCATAACCCATCTTTCTGCTTCCCTTTAACAGTCCAAAAGCGTGTGCAGAGAACAGTTGTATTTTCTGCCGTGTAGAATAAAGTCCTGACTCCAAAGAGAAAAATGTCTTTTTTCCAGTGCTGTCAGTAGCTGAGTGGAAAAGCCAGCCTAATTCTGGGGAACAGTTTTAGAAATCCACTGTTGCCTCCATCTCCATCATTCTCTTTGTCTCTATAAAGCTGACATTTCGTTCTCCGTTTGTCCACCTCCTTGTCTCGGTGGATTCAGAGCTCTGACAGGGAAAGACGGTGTTTTGGGTTCACCCCTTCCATCAGAGAATGTCAGTATGCATCAGTAGTAGCTAACTTAAAGACTGTAAATAGCTTTCTCAAATTTTCTTCAAATGTTGCCAAGTTGATCCACAATTTCATGTGAAATGTAAATGCGTTTCTTTGTCACAGATGAAAAGTATTTCAAAACTCAACCCTTTTTCCCCCCTATTTGGCTTTTCGGACAAAAGCAGAACAGAATGTATGACTGATGAGAACTCAGCCCGGCCTGGAAAACCAAAGAGGACAGTCCAAGAGCCGGCACAACCTGGAAGTCGAGGAAATCACGCCAGGGCCTCTTGAACACATGCAGGCTGTCTCCTCTTCTTCTCAGAGCCCCAGAGAACTCCAGCGCCAGGCCGGTCCTCACAGGCCACCTGATGCAGCCACCGGGAGGAATCTGGAGTCCTGCCCCCATAGCCCCAGCAATATCAGTCAAGCTCAGCCCACCTCCCGCCAGAGAGCTGGAGTTTAAAAAAGCCCAAGGTAGCCCAGGCCGTCTTCTGGATTCCAAGATGCACATGTTTTTGCGGTTTACCTCTGAGCTTGAAGTGCCTTTTTAGATTTTCTGATTTAACACCTTGTGACAGCGCTTGGCTGGGCAGTGGACCCGACACGGTTGTTGCTTGTGCGTGTGTAAGCTTAGCTGTTTCTTATGGAGTAGTGAACACTGCACGCTCTCAATGTTTCAGTCATCAGACCATTGAGATGTCTTTGTGACCTAAAAAAAAAAAAAAAAAAACTTAACAGTTGAAATCTTCTGAAAATTACAAAAGTGCTGACATCAAAATGTTCAAAGGACCTTGGGGAAAAAGTGCTGGGACGACAGTGTAGCACCCTTAAGCCATGTTGTATCACAGCGCTGTTATAAAGAGGGCAAAACTGAAGGCAGAGCACAACAAAGTCGCTGACCATGTTGCTGATTTATAATATGCCGGTAACTCTGCTAAGCCCTTTCTATATTTTATTCCTCTTAATCCACACAGAGATGTAGTGAGGTAGTTAGTACAGGTCTGTCATCCCTTATACAAAAGGTGTGGGGCAAGGTGAATTTTGAAATTTATGACAATTTTTATTATTTTAGAAAGGTAATACAATGCACGCCTGTGTGCTAAGTTGCTTCAGTAGTGTCTGACTCTTTACGACCCCATGGAGGCCCATCAGGTTCCTCTGCCCATGGGATTCTCCAACCAAGAATTCTGACGTGAGTTGCCATGCCTTCCTCCAAGGCATCTTCCTGACCCAAGAATTGAACCTGTGCCTCTTTAGGTCTCTTGCACTGTCAGGCAGGTTTTTTACCACTAGCTCCACCGGGGTAGTCCAATATAATATATATATATTATATATTATATATATATATAGAGAGAGATAGTATCTTGTCTAATATTATCAATGCCTGGGATAGTGTGCTTTAATCAAACACATTAATATCTATCAGCAAAACACAGTATATTGACAAAAGGTGAGATAAAGAAAGACCCCAACAAGCTCCACGTCAGGTCAGGTCAGGTTTAGTCGCTAAATGAGTTTGCCACGGGCTTACGAAAATATATTCTGCTGAAGGGTATTTGGGGATTTTAGAAATGCAAATAAAGCATTTTGGATTTGTATTACCATCTCCTTTGAACTTCTGCAAATTAACGAAGCAAGGCTTCATAAGTAGCTTCTCCTAAGTAGCTGGGTGTATGATAGTATCTTGTCTAATATTATCAATGCCTGGGATAGTGTGCTTTAATCAAACACATTAATATCTATCAGCAAAATACAGTATATTGACAAAAGGTGAGATAAAGAAAGACCCCAACAAGCTCCACGTCAGGTCAGGTCAGGTTTAGTCGCCAAATGAGTTTGCCACGGGCTTACGAAAATATATTCTGCTGTAGGGTATTTGGGGATTTAAGAAATGCAAATGAAGCATTTTGGATTTGTATTACTATCTCCTTTGTCCTTCTGCAAATGAAAAAAGCAAGGCTTCATAAGTAGCTTCTCGTAAGTAGCTGGGTGTGAGACCCAGATCATTCTCACGCCACAGGACGGCATGCATCAAGGTCTTAACCAGGATGCTCTACAGTCTCAGAGAAACACCTGTCAGGTGGTGAGGGTCGCCATCATGGGCCTCAAGTCTCCTCTTCTGCACGCTTACCATCCGCACACAACTACTGTCTCAAATCTCGCGATGATGGATGCTCTCCTTGGAACACACAGCTGTTACCCTCAGTCCCCTTTTAACCACACCACACAACAAATCTCACACCATCCAGAGGGAGCCATCTGCTCATGCAAGACCAGAAAGGTGTGGTGAGGAATTCCACTCTTCAGTGGTATCAACCACTTGTTCAATGAATTAAAAATAAAAATTAATAAGCAGATGATAGGGCCTCTACTTTTATACAATTTTAGAAGGAAAAAACAAAAGAGAGAGCCATCATTGGTTCCAAACCATTTTGAGAAACTTCCTGCCAGGTTCTAGTGAAATCACAATTCCTCATATAAGTTATTCTGAAAAAGTCACAAATATCATAAGAATTGTATGGCAAAACCAATACGGTATTGTAAAGTAAAATAAAGTAAAATAAAATTAAAAAAAAAAAATAAAACTGTAAAAGCTCCATAGTCAGCTTATCTGGCTTGAATCTAACTCCTATCAGAGTGACTGAGCAAATTATTTAACCTCTCTTTGCCTCACTTTTTCCATCTAACTATTGGGGATAATATTGCTTACTCTGGGGAGTTAGTACAAAAATGAAATGATTTCACACATGTTCATTCTCTGGCCATGACAAGGACTCAGTAAATATGAACTTTGCTCCATTATCATCACAAACACAATCATTATCATCATGGATGTATTTTAGCCTATAAACTGCGGTTTCCCAGAAAGGAAAAAGGACAGAAGCAAATTTAGGAGGCAGATCTATCTCTAAAGCTTAGGATCTTCAGGGTTAGACTCTCTTCCTTCATGCGCCCAGAAGCTCTGGTGCCTGAAAACCAATCTAACCCTGAAATTTGAAGACCCTTACAAAACCCCACCAAGGAGCAATATCATGTCTTTCCCTGTCTCAGAGTCAGTGCAAAACAGAACAAACATGCACAGCCATCTGCATGGAATCTCCTGAGTGTATTAAAGTGGCTTGTATCTGCTCCAACACTATCATTATCAAACATTTTACTAGGGGTGAGAATTCACGTGGTGCTCTCCTGGTGCTCACCAGGGCTTCCCTGGTGGCTCAGAGGTTAAAGTGTCTGCCTCCAGTGCGGGAGACCGGGGTTCAATCCCTGGGTCGGGAAGATCCCCTGGAGAAGGAAATGGCAATCCACTCCGGTATTCTTGCCTGGAGAATCCCATGGACAGAGAAGCCTAGTAGGTTACAGTCCACGGGGTCGCAAAGAGTCGGACACGACTGAGCGACTTCACCTCACCTCACCTCTCCAAAGAAACAAAGGAGGTTCAGACAGTCCTAGTGGTCAAAGAGATCTCGCCCTAGTAGCAGTCACAGTGTTTATGATTATTAGGGCTTTCCCAGTGGCTCAGTAGGTCAAGAGTCCACTGTAACGCAGGAGACACAGGAGACTCAAGTTCAGTCCCTGGGTGGGAAAGATCCCCTGGAGGAGGAAATGGCACCCCACTCCAGTGCTCTTGCCTGGAGAATCCCATGGACAGAAGAGCCTGACAGGCTACAGTCCATGGGGTCACAAAGGGTCGGACACAACTGAGCACATGGCACACTTATTTATATATATATAAATATATATTTATATTTATTTTATTTATAAATATATATAAATTTATATATATATATAAATAAGCGTGCTGCTCCAGTGCTCTTGCCTGGAAAATCCTATGGACGGAGGACCCTGGTGGGCTACAGTCCATGGGGTTACTAAGAGTCGGACACAACTGAGAGACTTCACTTTCACTTTTCACTTTCATGCATTGGAAAAGGCAATGGCAACCCACTCCAGTGTTCTTGCCTGGAGAATCCCAGGGGCGGCGGAGCCTGGTGGGCCTCCGTCTATGGGGTCGCACAGAGTCAGACACAACTGAAACGACTTAGCAGCAGCATATATTTTTTACTTTTGTTAGATGCCTGACATGTTGTGCTTAATACTTATTTGCTGCATCTGAGTCCAATTTATTCAGAGACAGTGATTTCTATTTTCTCCTATGAATTCTTGGATTTTTAAAAGGAGAGGCCATGTTTTGCTTATTTCTTTACCCATATTGCCTACAAAATGAATGCGTAAGGAAGGAGGGGAAAGGGAGGGAGGGAAGGAGGCGGCAGGGAATGAATGACATGTGTGTTCTGCGTCTCTAATGGGAATCTACCATATTGACTCATGGTCCCCAAACAGTCTCTAGAGCACCCAGCAAATACACCCCACAGTCAGTACTCCCAGCAGTCCCCCACACCCAGGCCCGCCCTTGCCTGGCCACGTGAAAGCTGTTCCCTTGGAAGCTGTAGGGAAGTGAACCGTCTAAGACCTAAACACAGCAAGGCTGAATCTCTTTTCTCTTTTAATCACCTTTGCCAAAATGGAAAAGGGAAGTCAAAAATAAAAGGAGAATGGGTCCTAAACGCACCTTGATCTAACAGCAGTGACGGTAAAGTTTACCTTGCGGGTAAACGTGCGTCAGTAGCTGGCATATAAAGAAGTTCTGGTTTCCCCTACAGTCTTGGGGGAGTTCTGAGCACACTGTTGGAGTGTCATTCCTCAGCTGCTGCACATCTCGCTGTGACGGCCCTTCCCTGAATGCTTTACTTACATTGCCAGTGCCACCTAGTGGTTGCATTAGGGAAACAAATGCAACCTGGATTCAAATCCCTCCACTCCATATACTACCTGTGTGAACTTTGGCAACATCCTCATCCTCTGTAAGCCTGTATTTCCTTACTTTAAAATGCACATATCACAGCAGCTGCCTGATAGAGCTGTTTTAAAAATTAAAATAAATAATCTGCATGGAAAGTACTCAGCTCACTGTTTCACTTCCCTGGTGGTTCAAATGGTAAAGAATCTGCCTACAACGCAGGAGAACTTCCCTGTAGCTCATATGGTAAAGAATCTGCCTGCAGTGCAGGAGACTCAGGTTCCATCCCTGGGTGGGGAAGATCCCCTGGAGAAGGGAATGGCAACCCACTCCAGTATTCTTGCCTGGAGAATCCCACGGACAGAGGAGCCTAGCGGGCTATAGTTCATGCGGTCTCAGAGTCAGACATGCCTGAGCAACTAACACATACACACATTGTTTGACAAAAGTGTCTTAAAAAGTATATGAAACTATTTATTATTATTTATTGGTTTGATAACATGTTGCATTTACTAATAGATGCTCCTTAGTTTGTAATTTAAGTATTTAATGTATGTTTACTTTTTTTTTTAATGGCAATAGCTACATACTGAATTTCTGCTGTAGTCTTGAAGTGATTAATATCAGCACAATTTTAGCAAGAAAGGATGGTTCCTGGCAAAATTGTGACATAGGTCAGAGCAAGCTGTGCAGCAGAGTGGCACAAATGTGTCTTAGGGCTATTTTATCTTCTCTGACCAACTTTCAGAGAAGCCATCACCTGCCCATCTCTAGGTAGAATATTCTCCCAAGCCCAGGATACAAACTGGAAGTGGGATCCTGTGGTAGGTTACATTATGTGCCAGTGAGAATACAGGTTTCTGATAAGCTGTATTTATGATCAGGAGATTATCCTGGAACATCCAGGTGGCCCAGTGTAATCACAGGGCTGAGTAATGAGGAAGAGGGAGGCAGAAGGATCAGAACCAGAGAGATGACATCATGAGAAAATCTCACGATACTGCTAGTTTGGGGAATGGAGAAAGGGAGCCTTGAGCCAAGGAACAAAATCAACTTCTAGAAGCTGAAAAAGGTAAAGAAACAGAATCTCCCCTAGAAGTTACAAAAGTCATGCTGACATTTTGATTTGACCAGTGAAGTCCGTTTTGGATTTCTGGTCTCCAAACTGTAAGATAATTAGCTTCTCGTTTAAGGCATTTCATGTGGGTGAGAGCTCAGTCGCTCAGTCATGGCTGACTCCATGGACTGTAGCACTCCAGGCTCCTCTGTCCATAGGATTTTCCAAGCAAGAATACTGGTTGCCATTTCCTACTCCAGGGGATCCTCCTGACCCCGGGATCGAACCTGCATCTCCTATATTGGCAGGTGGATTCTTTACCACTGAGGCACCTGTGACTTAAGGCACTGAGTTATTTGTTCCGGAAGCAAGAGGAAGCAAATACACCGGCCCCTCAAGGTTATATAATGGAGGAGCACCCAGGGACAGTGATGACTTACAGAGTTTATTCAGATGCCCTGGGAAAGCGTGGCCAGAAAGAGAATGTGACCTGACAAGTCAAGGAAGAGGAAGATGACAGAGCCTGAACCATCATCCTGAGCATGAAGATGGAATGACAGGGTAACCCAGTACAGAGACAAATAACAAGGTAAGGAGTTAGGAAGCTGAGGGCAGCGGGGCTAGGCTATAGGGGCAGGGGCGTTGAAGTTTAATGAAGACTGGCCCTGGGAATGGCGACAGGGATGAGAAGAAAGTCTCCTCTGCATTGTGACGAGGCTAGGGTATGCCTGATATTTTACAGTCCTAGCAGCTCTCTTATTGGGGGAGTCCTTGACAATTCTCCATGCTCCAGCCATGGTTCCACCAAGATGTGTATCTGGACCTCTGTGACCTTCCTCCATGGCCACTGACAGCAAGTCAGCTCTGAATATATGCAGACGAGAGGTCTGTCCAAAGAAGTCAGTGCCGGTGGTCAGTGGGGTGATCCCTCCCATGAGATGCAGACTCTGTCTACTTGTGGAAGCACATCTTTCTCTTCACAATAGTCGTAACATCTCACTTCATGTGGAGAAAGCCAATGCCGATAACACTCTGTAAAGCTCACCGTCATAACGTTTTATGTTAATAAAGAAACAGTAGGCTTTGGCTTCTTCCTCTTTCTTCTCAATCTCCTTTCTCTTTCTTTCTGTTCATAGTAATATTCTAAAAGCCCTGAATGTCCCAGAGAATGCAAACTCCACCGAAAGCATGGTACCCAAGGAGATGGGAAGCATGACAGATGGTGAGTGTTTTGTGGCTTTTTTCAGGATACCATGGACAGCATGATGGTCTTTTCTCCTGTGTTTCTTGTCTTCTTTTCTGTCTGGCGTTGCTCCTGGCTCTCACGTCTCAGTGTTCTGTGTGCTTGGAGCAAGGTGGCAGCACCAGTCCCTGGGAAGCAGCCTAATTCTCCCCAGATATGACTGGAGAAGGAGAGCAGCTTTCAAGTTCAGTGTCTTCAATCAGCACCAACAATACCTAATATCTGAGACAAGTATTAGGAATTTTATTTTTAAATTGGGAATGCCTAAGGAAACAAATAAAACAAGAACCCCGAGAGTAATAGGAAAACACAGTGTTCCTCACATTGGAGAGCTATTTCATCTTAATGACAGCTGCCAAAGGACAGCCAGCATGTATAACTAAAACCTGCACACCGCATCCATTTACAGGGCAGGGGAAATAAGGGCTGGCAGAGGGCCAACAGGAGGTCTGGGGCCAGATTTCTTTCCATGGACTGTGTGCCCTTGGAGCAGTCTCTTCCCTGGATCAAGGCCTTTGAGTTCTGTGTCATCCAAGCTTCACCTGGGCTCTGAAGGTCCATGACTGTATCGTCCTAGCTAAAGGTCATTGTTGGTTTTTCCAAGGTTGCTTTCACGGTCAAGGAATTCCAGGATCAAGTGTAAGTGGTGTGCCATGGTGACAAGATGCTCTTGGCTACCTGGCAGAGCAGTCACTGGCCACAGAGCAGCAGAAAGGAGCGGAGAAGCTGTCTCCTGGACACGACGCTGGGTGGGCACCGACTGGTTCCCAAGGCTACTGCTAAGGAGGCTACCGTCACAGGATCCCAAGTCCTTCCCCACTTCCTTTTTTAAAAAAAATGAGTTTCAACTTCAGGGTCAGTATTAGAATGAAGGGGGCAGTCATACGGTCTTAGAAATGAAGGAGGCCTTAGAGATACTCTGCAGCAAAGCACAGCTCTTCCCAGTACTCAGCGCACCATTCATAGGTGCTGCGGCGCTGTGCTTAGTCCCTCGGCCATCTCTCTTTGCGACCCTGTGGACTGTAGCCTGCCAGCCTCCTCTGGCCATGGGGATTCTCCAGGTAAGAATGCTAGAGTGGGCCGCCATGCCTTCCTCCAGGGGATGTTCCCTGCCCAGGGCTCGAACCCAGGTCTCCCACATTGCAGGTAGATTCTTTACCGTCTGAGCCACCAGGGAAGCCCTATTTATAGATGAGGACACTCAAATCTCAAGAGAAGTTGGCCCACAGGTCCATTCGCATTAAGTGGCACAGTTCAATTTGAATGCCAGTGGCTCCCCCAGCAGACCCCTGCTTTTTCTGTGATTGCAAAGGCCATCTTTTATTGGAATCTCTGTATTTGGCTAAAATACAGTCCCACAGAGTCCTTGCTTTGGAAAAGGTGGTCCATGATCCAGCACCATTGGCATCAGCTGGAAACTTGTGAGAAATGCAGGGTCTCAGGCCCCTCCCTGGAACTGCTCAGTTAGAATCTAATTTATGATAAGCTCTCCCAGGTGATTCATATGCACTTGGCAGTTTGAGAAGCACCAACATCAACTGTTCTTAATTCAGTACAAATAGCCACATTTTCCCGATAATCTTTGAGCTTCGTATAGTCCAATGCTGGGAATTATTACAGTTCTGTGTGGCCCAAGAGGACCATAATGGTTACGTATAAACCAGCATTAGCAACTGGTTCTTTAGTCCTCTATGCAGAAATCTGTGACCTCCATGGAAGAAGCCTTAATGATTTTCAATATCTACTCAGGAATCAACATCCATTTTGGTATCTAGGAAACAAGGAAGCTGCTTGAGGTTTTTTAAATATCAGATGACTGTGACTCTTTTGTTAACTTCTGCTTACTTTGTCTTGACTTTGGTTTCATGAAACCAGAACCTCCTATTTACATAGGGTTTACATAAGGTTCATTGTTCCTTCTCAGGCACAAAGAGGCGGCCTAGGGAAGAGAAAAGAGCAAGGGCCTTGGGCCCAGAGTCCTCCATAGCTGAGTTTCAGTAATTCATCAACTATTTAATAGATGTGTGACCTGGAGCAGAGCATTTTACCTCTCTGAGCTTTTCTCTCCTCATCGGTAAAATTGTTATGTCAATAATAAGGAACTTATGAGAGTCATGCGGAGAAGGCAGTGGCACCCCACTCCAATACTCTTGCCTGGAAAATCCCATGGATGGAGGAGCCTGGTGGGCTACCGTCTATGGGGTCGCACAGAGTTGGACATGAATGAAGCGACTTAGCAGCAGCAGCAGCAGCTGACAGTCATGAGAGATTATATATATGACAGTACACAGAATGCAGCAAATAGTTGGTAGAATTCAGAGCTGTCTGATTCAGAAAGGTAGTAAATAGAGCATGCAGTAAATATTTCTTGAGTATCCACAATGTGAGTAGACACTGGGAAAACAACAATAAATAAGACCCATATAACCAACTTACATTACTTTGCCGACTAAGGTCCGTCTAGTCAAGGCTGTGGTTTTTCCTGTGGTCATGTATGGATGTGAGAGTTGGACTGTGAAGAATGCTGAGCGCCAAAGAATTGATGCTTTTGAACTGTGGTGTTGGAGAAGACTCTTGAGAATCACTTGGACTGCAAGGAGATCCAACCAGTCCATTCTAAAGGAGATCAGCCCTGGGTGTTCTTTAGAAGGAATGATGCTAAAGCCTAAACTCCAGTACTTTGGCCACCTCATGCAAAGAGTTGACTCATTGGAAAAGACCCTGACTCTGGGAGGGATTAGGGGCAGGAGGAGAAGGGGACGACAGAGGATGAGATGGCTGGATGGCATCACAGACTCGATGGACATGAGTTTGAGTGAACTCCGGGAGTTGGTGATGGACAGGGAGGCCTGGCGTGCTGCAATTCATGGGGTCGCAAAGAGTCAGACACGACTGAGCAACTGAACTGAACTGAACTGAACATCAGTCTCCATTAGAACTATTGTCCATTAAGAAGGTTAGAAAATGATGGCTGAGTGCTTGCTATGTGTGAGGCGCTATTCTAGGAATTGACGTGGATTGACTGATTTAATCATCACTGCTCTTCAGTGGTTACTAGGCATTATCCTTTATTCCCATTTAACAGATGAAGAAACTGAGGCATATTGGCACATAATAACCTGGCTAAAAGCTGTACAGTTAATAGGTAGAAGCACCTAGGTTATGATCCCAGACTGGTCAGTTATGGAGCCCAAGTACTTAAGCTAACCTGTCTTACTGTACATAGCAACTAAATAGATATAAATATTTGATCCAAAAGGAGATGGTCAGAGGGCTAGGAGAGTGTATCAGGGGGCCCAACCTTGTCTGAAGGGTCAAAGAAGGTTCTCTGTGAAGGAGAAGAGAAGGAGGGTGGGAGGGAGGTAATGAGAACTCAGGTAAAGAAGGGGAGGGGTCATCCCAGCAGGGTCAGACTAGAGAGGGAGACCTGGGATTAGTTGAGAACTCAGTTAATTTCATATTAAGTAACAGAATAGTGCTTGATTCCTGAAGAGAACTGAAGTTCAATAATCAACCAACCCACACATACACTCACAGACACAATCTCATGAATGCTATTTCTGTCATAAATACGTTCCCAGCTATTAGCCATGGACATTGTCTCTATCTATCCTTCCAAGAGGTACAAATGAAGGACAGGTGAGCTGGCAATGAGAAGCAGACAGAGGGCTTTGGCATCCAGTCTGGTTGGTCATGGATCCACTGATTCTTCCCTTCTGTGTGACCTTGAGAAGTTTATTTAAAACTGTTTTCTAAACGTTGGTTTCCTTATCTGGAACATAAGAATCATAATGCTTACTTCTAATGCTTATGGTGAAGATTAAATAAAACATGCATGTGTGGTGCCTGACTCATAGTAGGGGCTTAAGGAATGTTATCACCTTCCCCCTTTCAGTGTTCGAAATTAGAAGCTGGCAGTTGTACAGAGAAACCAGACAAAAATCTCTGAACACCCAGGTCCCCTCATTCGTCCTCCATCTCTGAAGGTGTTTGATTTTTCTGATATCTTAAGCAAGGACCAGTTATCAAGTTCTATCACAGAGCATCCCAAGACCTCCCAAAATAGTCTTTTGCTTGTTTAAGATCCTTCAAAGGAAGCAAAACTCCAATTTGAATGAAGACATCTAAACACCCTATTGGCAGTCTCTCTTATAACCAAATAAATAAACATGAAACTGGGCAACAAAATAACAATAGAAAAAGACAGCTAATAAAATTAATGGGATTATTTTTTTTTCCCCTAGCAGTACCTGCTAAAGGAATATGTATGATCTCAATCTCCAGCAAATGCCAGAAAGAGTAATTTGGAGTCAACAAATTCTGACTTGTTTAGCGATATTTGGAATCTAAAAACCAAAAGCATCTTAAAGAATTCTGGGTTAAGTCCCCCATTTTCCAGCATATTTGAGTGATTTTTTAAAGCTGAACTGAAAATCCCATGGTGATTACTGGCAAAATGAAGACTTGAATTTAAGACTCTTGGGGTGGTCTAGGGGCAGCATATGCACTAGGAGACTGGCCCTCAACACAAATAATTCAAGTTTCAACATTTAACCAGAAATCTGTGAACAACAACTGTGGATAAGTGGCTAAATTACCTTCTCTGATAGAGGAAAAAATGGAGCTAAAACTGCCCTAAAGCAACAAAGCCTCAATTCAACAAATTTAAGAATATATTTTCTTTTCCTAATAGATGTAATAATCCTCAAGCTTGTCACTTCTCACTGACCTCTTTGTGGAAAGTTAGTATAGTTTGCTTAATTTGCATGTGATTTCCATACTGGTCACCCAATCTTAAACTCACATCAGTGGGTAATCACAGACAAGTCCCTGTTCTAGTTATCAGTCATTAAGCAAGAATGCTGCGTGCCTTATCCTCTGCCAGGCAAAGTCATCACCCAAGGAAAGCAAGACTATTCTCCATCATGGCCTCCGTCCAGCTGGGCATCAAGGCAACCTTCCTAATCCTGATGTCCTTCAAATGCCTTTTCAGAAGGCTCAAAAGACTCCTCAGTGAAGCACTGTGTGATCTGAACAAATGAACTATGAGAGAAACATCTGGGGCAACTGAGGACATTTAAATTGGGAATGGACATGATGTAGCACTAGGAACTGATTGTTAATTTTGATGGATATGGTAATTGCATTATTGTTGTGTAAGACAAAAGCCCAACTTTTAGAGATGAGCTATGGAATATTTGGGAGTGAAATGTCAAGATGGCTGTAACTTGCTTTAAAACGTAAAACTGCTTTAAAATACTAAGCAAATTTTAAAGAAGGATAATCAATTACAGCAAAATGTTTCCAGGTAGAAGTATCCATTATACTTTTCTGCATGTGAAAATTTTCATTCAAAAAAAATTTAAAGAAACAAATGTATTCTGCCAGAATTTAAAAAGAGCTATGGAACGTCTCTTCTTGTTATTCTGTTTGATCAGCCAAAAGTCAACCTCCAAAAACAGGTGCTATGATGAAAAAAATAAGAGCTCCTTGCTTTTTATGTAAAACAGAGGTAACTAATATGTGAATATTTACTCACTGCATAAACTCCCAACATCAAGAAGTATTAGAAGTAACAAGTGAAAGTCTCGCTCTGAAGACTGACCTCTCCCTGTCCACTTCCCCCAACAGGTCCCATCCCCACCCTTCCCCCCACCATTAACAGTTTAGTGGAAGTGAGAAGGAGAATGAATGTGTGCTCTTGGGCCAAATTCAGTGCTGAAATCATCCATTAAAAGAATGACAGAAGCAGAGGAGTAGGGTAGAGTGGGGGACAAGGGAGAAATGAGAGGAAGTAAGCTTTCAGACTTCCCTCGTGGCTCAGATGGTAAAGCGTCTGCCTGCAATGCAGGAGACCTGGGTTCAATCCCTGGGTCTGGAAGATCTCCTGGAAAAGGAAATGGCAACCCACTCCAGTCTTCTTGCCTGGAAAATCCCATGGGCGGAGGAACCTGGTAGGCTATAGTCCATGGAGTCACAGAGAGTTGAACACTTCACTTCCACTTTTCACTTTCAAGCTTTCTGAAGCGCTAGAGAGCTGGATGCAGGTATATTACTTTTGGAAAGACACTGAGGTCTTCACTCCGTCTCTCCCCATGAGGAGAATATGGCCTTTCTACTAGTGAGTTCAGTTCACCATCCAGGAGTCCTGCCAGTGAGTTCAGTTCGTCATCTGGAGAGCTTAAAGTTTGCAAATGCTCCCTTAAACTGAAATGCCCAGGTTGGTAGAAAGAAAGAAAGTGGAGTTGCTCAGTCATGTCCGACTCTTTGCAACCCCATGGACTGTAGCCTACCAGGCTCCTCCGTCCATGGGATTTTCCAGACAAGAGTACTGGAGTGAGCTGCCATTTCCTTCTCCAGGGGATTTTCCCAACCCAGGGATCGAACCTGGGTCTCCCGTATTGTAGACAGACACTTCACCGTCTGAGCCACCAGGGGGGCGCTCTGCCACCAGGTTGGAAGGGTAAAGGCAAATCCTGGAAGAGTGTCACCTTCAGTTTTCGGCCCTCATGAGAATACTAGGCTCCAGGATGGAGGCCATGACAAGATGGCTCCCTTCCATCCTGAGCCACTTGGTTAAATGAAACAGGAACTTATGCTAAACCTGTAGGTGTCATCTGTTTTAATTAATTGGCAAAACGGGCACTGTGTAATACCAAACACATTGGTGGTTTCATGAAAATATACAGTCTGGTATGATTCATACCTTATGTTCCCTGAAACTTGATAGAAGCAGACTTTATATTAACAGCTCATGTACAACAGCTTACACCTGAAGTGACAAAGAAATCATCTACCTTTAGAAAATGTGACTTGAGTCCTCTCAGCATGCTCAAATGCACTTAGGTTTCAGCAGGAAGAATTGAATGCTCAGGGTCTGGTGAAAAACACTGAGCAAACTGTTGGGAATGCTTCACATTGTATTGAAACAATGGACTGGGTCTCTTGTTTGGGTGGTATGGTTGTGATTTCCAGAAACTGGATGAATCATTTGTCTCAAGAAAGTAATGGCCATGCCAACTTGGCTGGGCACCAGGTGGCCTTTTCTAAAAGTTGCAGAAGAAATATGTGCTATAAATAGAAATGTTCCAGAAGCATTTCCTGGAAAAAAAATTCTCGGTGACCAAGATCTCCTTTTCGGCTATTTCTCTACCCCAAAAAAGGGCTCCTTTGGGGTCTTTCTTCTCTTAGATCTGTGAGTGTAAATAACATAAAAAGGATCAACAAGCCATATTTATTAGAGAGGGAAAAGAAAGTAGTATTTCTCATTGCTATAGTCATATATATCAGTTAAGAATGCTTTGGGTTGCAAATAAGAGAAACAAGATCTAACAGAGGCTTAAGCAAATGATTTTTCTCTATCATATATCAAGAAATGCATAGATGAATAATCCTAAAGTAATATGGAAGCTCAAGGATACCATTCAAGAACATCTATTACTTCTACCTTTCAACTTCACTATCCTTAATAAATTGGCCCATTTTCCTTATTGTTTTGTCTAATGGTTACAAGATGAATCCCAGAGCTCCAAGAAATAAAATTTCAAATAAGGCAGGAAGAAAGAAAAAAAGAAGTGATCTATCTTTCCCTTTTATCTGGAAAGAAAACATCTCAACCTTCCATCCAAGTTCCCCTTACATTTCATTGGTCTGAACTGGATTACATCATCTCCCTTAGTTGAAGGGGGCCAAGAAAAATGCCTTTTGCAAAGGAAAAAGGTGTTTATGACTGAATTCAACTAGTTGATGATTTGCTGGCTGGAACTATACACATTGCAAAGGTGGTTGTTATCAAGGAGGGAGATAGAAGTGGATATTAAGCATATAACTTACACATCTGTCCCATCAGATGCCTGCCCTCTACCTTCAGTCCCTTGTTCTCTGTCTCTTCTTTCCCCCTCTCCCTTCTGCCTTGGACACAAATAGAATATAAAGCATTATCATTTTTTAAGGCTGGCTTTAGTTCTTTCTGAATGGTCTCCTCTGGGACACCATCTCTGAGACTTTATCTCACAGAAAGCATCCCACAGAAATCATTGACTGTTTGCTGTAAGCCAAACATAGCTAAGTTTGAACAGTTTTTGGTAATTCTCAAATAATCCCACCAAATATTTAGCCCTCCCTTATCATATAGCAAAATTTCCCCAATCAACACAGTGAGTATGGAGTGAAGCCTTGATTTGAACTCAACTCTGTATGGAGCCAAAGACCTTCTCTCTTTGCCCTCTCACATATGTGCTCTTTCTCTCTACTGAATTCCAGTGGAACTTAAAGAGTTTTGTCAAAGCCTCTGTTTTCTCCTGCATTACTCTATGAATTATTTATTTGTGCAAATTATACAAAAAGACTTCTACTTCTGAGGGTCAAGAAGGTCTTCCAGTTGTCCTGTCATTTATTTCCAATCATATCTAACAAGCCAGATGAACTTTCTTTACAGAATTTTACCCCCAGGGCACAAGGAAAGCTTCTCAAAGAAGACTTGACCTAATTGCCCTTGCTTCACCAAGGGATAAGGAATATTTGTTAATATTATGGTCCTTTGGTTCTCAATCCTGGCTAGTTTAGCTGGTCTACGATGGGGCCTGGGTAGAGCCTAAACAGTAGTATTTTTTTTAAAACCTCCGTAAGTTTTCCTGTGAAGCCCAGATTGAAGTTCTAAGATGAGACTGAGTCTCTGCAAGTTAACCCAGCAGTTTCAGCCCATTCTAATAATCAGGCTCTGCATATAAGTTAAATAAGCAGGATGACTGCTTACATCATGAGAAATACCAGGCTGGATGACTCTCAAGCTGGAATCAAGATTGCCCAGAGAAGGGAGAAATAGCAACAACCTCAGATATGCAGAGAAACTAAAAAGCCTCTTGGTAAGGGTGAAAGAGAGAGTGAAAAAGCTGGCTCAAAACTTAACATTCAAAAAACAAAGATTATGGCATCTGGTCCCATCCCTTCATAGCGAATAGAATGGGGAAAAAGGAATCAGTAACAGATCTTACTTTCTTGGGCTCCAAAATCACTGCAGACAGTGACTGCAGCCAAGAAATTAAAAGATGCTTGCTCCTTGGAAGAAAAGCTATGACAAACATAGTCAGCATATTAAAAAGCACAGACATCACTTTGTCAACAAAGTCCATATAGCCAAAGCTATGGTTTTTCCAGTAGTCATGTATGGATTTGAGACTTGGACCATAAAGACTGAAAGTTGAAGGATTGATGCTTTTGAACTGTGGTGTGGAGAAGATTCTTGAGTCTCTTGGACAGCAAGGAGATCAAACCAGTCAATCCTAAAGGAAATCAACTCTGAATATTCATTGGAAGGACTGATGCTGAAGCTCCAATACTTTGGCCACCTGATGCGAAGAGCCAACTCATTGGAAAAGACTCTGATGCTGCGAAAGATCAAGGGCAAGAGGAGAAGAGGGTGACAGAGGATGAGATAGTTAGATGGCATCACTGACTCAATGGACATGAATCTGAGCAAACTCTCAGAGATGGTGAAGGATACGGAAGCCTGGCATACTATGGTCTATGGAGTCGCAGATTCGGGCACGACTTTGAGCTAGGTTTTTGCATTAACCCATTTTACAGACCAGGGAAATTACTTAAAGTCCCAAAGTCAATAACTGGTAGAACCAGGGGTCCAATCCGGGAAGTCTGACCCTTAGTCTCTGGTTTTCTCTATATGATGCTTCCTGCTCTAGACCACATTGGAGTCTCTCTGCTGAGCCAGAAAAGAGGCAGGGAAGTTAGAGCCCAGGATTGGCCTGTCTTAGATCAAAGGAATCTGATATAGAAAGAGAAACAAAGGCAGCTGTTATCTATCAAGGAATTTATGATTCTATAAAGTCAAGCTAAAGAATCTTCCTACCATGTGTAAGACCTCACGCTATGCACAAGGACTGGACCTTTTCAAGACACAGACAGAGGTTATTTCTAGGCAGTATGACACAGTGACTTAACAGAGTCTAACAGTTTGCATGGCAACTCCAAACAACTTGGGCCCAATAAGCTAATGCCTTTAAGTTTCTGAGCTTCAATAGCCTCAACTGTAAAAAAGAATAAAACGTTACGCCCTCAATGGGTCTGAGAATAAATGGAGATAATAAGCATGCAGTGATACTGAAAGTGTTAGTCGCTCAGTCCTGCTCAACTCTTTTGTGACCCCACAGACTGCAGCCACCAGGTTCCTCTATCCACGAAATTCTCCAGGCAAGAATACTGGGGTGGGCAGCCATTCCCTTCTCCAGGGTATCTTCCCAACCCAGGGATCAAACCTGGGTCTCCTGCATTGCAGGCAGATTCTTTACCGACTGAGCCTCCTGGGAAGCTTGATAATAAACATAATAGCCCATAAATAACTATAAACAACTATCTAGTTCTGTTGTCTAAGAAACACCTCTTCAGTTCAGCCACCAGATGGTTAAGAAACCGAGGTTGAGTGTAATCACGAGGTTGAGATATTTTATTTCTGAACAAAGCTTCTATAATTTCAGTTTGGCTATGTCTATAACCAGCTCCTCACCGAATCCTTACGGCAGCCTGTGAGACTTGTAAGCAGATCCAGAGCGCTGCAGTATTGCTCTTTGAAAAAGTATTGTGTTTTAATAAGTCACTTTTCTCTCCTCCGGCTAAGTTCACATGAATTAGATTGCAAAGCACTTTATGCAAAACGTCTGACCTTCCCCGGCTCTGATTTGCATTGTCATCGTTCCTTTATTCTTCTGAAGTGCCTTCAGTTTGCATAATGTTATAATGCTATTCAGGCTTCGCAGTTAGCACTATTTCATTTCTCCAATTATAACCATTTTAGGCAAAGCTATAGATAACCTTCAGATACCCATGCCTGTTTCATATTTCATTCACAAGGAGGAAGCAATGAAATTAGACTTTAAAAAGGGGGGAAAAAAAAAAAAACGTTAGGAGCTCATTTTGGGTGGATTTTTAAAACTCCAAGTCTAGATTTTCTTTCCCTTTGGGGGATTAAGAGAGAGTGTTGTCTCTGTTCCCCACGAAAACCTCTGCTTTGCTGTTTAGTTATTACCGGCAAAGCTTCCTCTTGCAGCAGGGGCATTCACTTAAGCAGAATAACCCAATACTGTAATGTGAAGAGCTTCTCAACCTAAGAGCTCTTTCAACTGTTTCTATAAGTCACACCCCACTGTGGGAATGCCATCCCTAGGCCAGAAATTGCTGTTGCTGTTGTTTAGTCATTAAGTTGTATCTGACTCTTTGCCACCCCGTGAACTGTAGCAAGCCAGGCTCCTCTGTCCATGTGATTTCCCAGGCAAGAATACTGGAGCAGGTTGCCATTTCCTACTCAAGGGGATCTTCCTAACCCAGGGATAGAACCCATGTCTCCTGTCTTGGCAGACAGATTTTTTTACCACTGAAGCACCAGGGAAGTCCAGGCCAAGGCTAAGAATCGGTTAATGAACCAATGTCTGTATGAAATATGACATAGGACTTTCCCCGTGGCCCAGTGGTTGTGAGTCTGCCTGTTAGTGCAGAGGACACAGGTTTGAGCCTTGGTCCAAGATGCCACATGCTTAGCAACTAAGCCTGTGCGCGGCACCTACTGAAGCCCGTGTCCCCTGGAGCTTGTGCTCTACAACAAGAGAAGCCACTGCAATGAGGAGCCCATGCACCGCAAGAAGCAGAGCCCCACTTGCACAGCTGGAGAAAGACCGTGCAAAGCAGCAAAGACCCAGCACAGCCGAAGCCAAACAGGTTAATTAACACATTTAGAAAAGAGGCGTGACGTATTAAACTCATTGTCATCAGTCATGGGCTTATGCAAATGAGGTTCTGATCCTTTCTTTGTTAGTTGGAGAAGACTGAGAAATACATTCTGAGAGGGAGATGGAGGGAGTGAAGTAATGACCCCAAATACCGACACTTTCACACTTTTGATTACAATCCGACCCTTGATTACAATTTGGATTTACTAAATAGTCAAAGGGTTTCCCTGGTGACTCAGTGGTAGAGAATCTACCTTCCAATGCAAGAGATGCAAGAAACACAGGTTCAGTCCCTAGGTTGGGAAGGTCCCTTGAAGAAGGAAATGGCAACCCACTGCAGTATTTTTGCCTGGGAAATCCCATGGACAGAGGAGCCTGATGGGCTATAGTCCATGGGTTCTCAAAAGAGTTGGACACAACTGAGTGACTAAACAACAACAACAACAGGAGAAAGAAACATTCATTTTGCATATTTATCAATTCCCTGCTCTTCCCAAGACAAATCAAGCAGTGTGCAATGCCAAATGCACCCACCTTCATCAGGGCCCACCACCCTAGGCACAAGGCTGTGGTGGGCTAGGCAAACTGTCAATAAATCATGAGAGACTGAAGATTTACAGCAGAATTAGATTTTGATATACGAAGAGCATATTACTCTTTTATTTCTCTAACTTACTTCTCTTCACATGAACTGCAATTTGCTAAATACTTAAGGAATGGTATTTAAAAATTTAGTCCATACAAGTTAAGAAAAGAATCTAATCAGTAATGAAATCATTGACTTCTGTTTAAAGCCGTCTCTTTGAAATAACTGCTTTTTTCTTGGTCCTCATCACCTCTGCTCATGTAAAAGGATGGCTGACATGACCCTAAGAAATGTGTGGAATGTCATTCCTAAGGTTGGATATATGAGTGTATGCTGGGCAGCATCTCATCAAAGTACCCTTGATTTTGCTTCATCCCTGAGTGCTCACAGATACTGAAATCCATGAAGAATGAACTCTTCTATAAACTTTTCTCAGATGCCTATTTGAATCAGATGCCTCTACCCTGTAAGTTCCCACTAAGAACCTTGTTAGTTCTTACTGACATTACAGAGCTTTCTGAGTCTGGGCTATTCCTTCTCTCCAGCCCTTGGCTTCTACTGAAGGGTCTCCTCAACCCCACTCTAGTTGGTGCCCCTGCAAGATCAAGGGTTCTAAACTGAGTGTGTTTTCTGTTGTACGGAAATTAAGGAAATTTCAAGACTGACAACAAAACCCTCTGTCTATGGCAAGCCAACCTCTTAAACCATGCTGGGACTTCACTTATTGGCTGTACCTGCTCTACATTACAGTGTCCTCCTCGAGTCCTCAGTAGGGAGGTGGACCAGAGCCCTCTGCCCGAAATAATCCCCAACCTAGACAACACGTCTTTCCCCCTTCCAGAGTGAGAAGTATTGTAAATCAATTATATTTCAATACAGTTTTTAAAAAGAGAGAATCAGTTAAAACTGCAGGCTCAAGCTTCTGGGCACTCTAAACTGCAAGCTTTATTCCAAATATTTGGTCTGGTTTTTGTTACCCCCCACATCTCCCATTCCTCACTGTCTAGCCTCCACTTGCCCCCTGCACCCTTTCCCCACCCTCACACTGCCCCTGTTACCCCACACGCTGTCCAGTTTGAGGTTGCTAAATTTTTCACCATCTAAATCTGCTTAATTGATTGGCCTCCTGCTGCAGTAACCACACTGCTTAACTAGGGCTCAAGATAACCACCTATTCTGTTAGCTCCTGTTCTTATGTTGGGGTAAGATTAGATTCTCTCTCTGTATAGACATATACTTCTTCTGTTCTCCAAACCCTTTATGAAGCAATAAATAATACAGGATGAGAACATGTTACTTAACCTTTCTGTACTTTAGTCCAATCGTCCCTAAGATGGGGATGATAATGGCACTTAATTGGTAGGATTGCTGTAACTATTAAATGGGTCAGTCCATGGATGCCCTGAGTATTTGGTGCACAGTATACACTCACATCCTAAATCCTAGAAGATGATGCTGTTAAAGTGCTGCATTCAATATGCCAGTAAATTAAACTGGAAAAGCTCAGCTTTCTTCCCACTTCCTAAGAAAGGCAATGTCAAAGGTTGTTTAAACTACCACACAATTGCAATCATCTCACATACTAGCAAAGTAATGTTCAAAATTCTCCAACTCAGTCTTCACCAACATGTGAATTTGTAACTTCCAGATGTCCAAGCTGGATTTTAAAAAGGCAGAGGAACCAGAGATCAAACTGCCAACATCTTGAAATATATAATGATTCTAAAGAAACATTCTTTTTACCCTTAAATATCCAGATTCTCAGTCATCATATGCTTAGACTAGCAATTATTTTTGCTTCTCATTTTATAGATAATAAGACTAAAATAAAGAAACTCCAAAATAAAATTAACCTTACAATAAATATCCATCTCTCTAGCAACACTAGACTTTGGAAATTTTCCAGCATAATTGTATCTCATGTTTTTTTCTTTGAGGGATGCTCTTCTTGCCATTGAATCATTGAAAAAGCAAGAAAGTTCCAGAAAAACATCTATTTCTGCTTTATGACTATGCCAAAGCCTTTGACTGCATGGATCACAGCAAACTGTGGAAAATTCTTAAAGAGATGGGAATACCAGACCACCTGACTTGCTTTGTGAGAAATCTGTATGCAGGTCAAGAAGCAACAGTTAGAGCCGGACATGGAACAACCAACTGGTTCCCAATTGGGAAAGGAGTACGTCAAGACTGTATACTGTTACCCTGCTTATTTAACTTATAGGCAGAGTTCATCATGCAAAATACTAGGCTGGATGAAACACAAGCTGGAATCAAAATTGCTGGGAGAAATATCAATAACCTCAGATACGCAGATGAGACCACCCTTATGGCAGAGAGCAAAGAAGAACTAAAGAGCCTCTTGATGAAAGTGAAAGAAGAGAGTGAAAAAGCTGGCTTAAAAGTCAACATTCAGAAAACTAAGATCATGGCATCTGATCCCATCACTTCATGACAAATAGATGGGGAAAACAATGGAAACAGTGAGAGACTTTACTTTTTGGGCTCCAAAATCACTGCACATGGTGGCTGCAGCCATGAAATGAAAAGACGCTTGTTCTTTGGAAGAAAAGCTATGACCAACCTAGAAAGCATGTAAAAAAAGCAGAGCTATTAATTTACCAGCAAAGGTCCATCTAGTCAAAGCTATGGTTTTTCCAATAGTCATGTATGGATGTGAGAGTTGGACTATAAAGAAAGCTGAGTGCTGAAGAGTTGATGCTTTTGAACTGTGGTGTTGGAGAAGACTCTTGAGAGACCCTTGGACTGCAAGGAGATCAAACTAGTCCATCCTGAGATCAAATCAGTCCTGAATATTCATTGGAAGGACTGATACTGAGGCTGAAACTCCAATACTTTAGCCACCTGATGTGAAGAACTGACTCATTGGAAAAGGCCCTGATGCTGGCAAAGATTGAAGGCAGGAGGAGAAGGGACTACAGAGGATGAGATGGTTGGATGGCATCAGCGATTTAATAGACATGAGTTTGAGTAAGCTCCAGGAGCTGGTAATGGACAGGGAAGCCTGGCGTGCTGCAGTCCATGGGGTTACAGAGTCAGACAAGATTGAGCAACTGAACTGAACTGAACTTTGGGCTGTTGACCTTTAAAACAGAAGTGTCTCTCCAGACTCAGTCCCTCGGTTCCCTTATTATTTTCTCCTCACTACTTTTTTATGTGTGTGAGTTCATCTACTCTAAGCATTTAGCCAGACTCTTTCAATCTAGACTCAACATTTGCTCCTTATCTCACCCATTTTCCCAACTATTGTTGGATATTTCTGCCTTGGGAGAATGCTAGTTCTTCAAAACTGGACATTCAGAGAACTGAATGGTCCCCATGGCATTGACTTTCTAATTTCTATTCATATCATACTTTCTTCAAACATCTTGCTGTCATATTTGGCCATGTTGGTTCACATAGATTCTATCTTCTTGGTCTCCATGATAACTTATTCTTATCTATTAGTCTCTCTGTCACTGCCTGACTTCATACAGGACCTCATTACCTCTAACTGGGGCATGAAGTCAGGTAAATGTGATGGAGTATAAAGAGAATGGGCTCACATTCCATCTTGGTATTCTGGCATCTTAGATGACCCAATGCTGCTGCTGCTGCTGCTAAGTTGCTTCAGTCGTGTCCGACTCTGTGCGACTCCACAGAGGGCAGCCCACTGGGCTCCACCATCCCTGGGATTCTCCAGGCAAGAACGCTGGAGTGGGTTGCCATTTCCTTCTCCAATGCATGAAAGTGAAAAGTGAAAGGGAAGTCGCTCAGTCGTGTCTGACTCAGCGACCCCATGGACTGCAGCCTACCAGGCTCCTCCATCCATGGGAGTTTCCAGGCAAGAGTACTGGAGTGGGATGCCATTGACCCAATACTTGACCCCAAATAGATTTTGCATCTTATCTCCTGCATTCCTGTTCATCCTTTACAGACTTACTAAGTTGGCAGCTCATTCTCCTTGAATATGGGCTTTCCTGTCTCTGTACAGCAGCTGAGGTTTTATTTTATTTTTTCTGTCTTGAATGAGCTTGGCAAGTCACTCCACTTTTTGCAATATACTCACCAATCATTTTAGATACTACAACTTTGTGAACAGTTTCTTGAATGGCTGTCTTTTCTAAAACCCAATAATACACTTTCCTCACCTGTACAACTCTTCTTCAGCCATACGAATGAGCCAACTCCTTGAAGAAACTTTCTTTGATCCTTAAGACCAGGTTAGCTTAAGCATTCCTTCTGTGTTATCTAAATCAGTCCTGAATATTCATTGGAAGGACTGATGCTGAGGCTGAAACTCCAATACTTTGGCCACCTGATGTGAAGAACTGGCTCATTGGAAAAGACCCTGATGCTGGGAAAGGTTGAAGGCAGGAGGAGAAGGGACTACAGAGAATGAGATGGTTGGATGGCATCAGCGATTTAATAGACACGAGTTTGAGTAAGCTCCAGGAGTTGGTGTCCTGATGTGAAGAACTGACTCATTGGAAAAGGCCCTGATGCTGGCAAAGGTTGAAGGCAGGAGGAGAAGGGACTACAGAGGATGAGATGGTTGGATGGCATCAGCGATTTAATAGACACGAGTTTGAGTAAGCTCCAGGAGCTGGTAATGGACAGGGAAGCCTGGCGTGCTGCAGTCCATGGGGTTACAGAGTCAGACAAGATTGAGCAACTGAACTGAACTGAACTTTGGGCTGTTGACCTTTAAAACAGAAGTGTCTCTCCAGACTCAGTCCCTCGGTTCCCTTATTATTTTCTCCTCACTACTTTTTTATGTGTGAGAGTTCATCTACTCTAAGCCTTTAGCCAGACTCTTTCAATCTAGACTCAACATTTGCTCCTTATCTCACCCATTTTCCCAACGATTGTTGGATATTTCTGCCTTGGGAGAATGCTAGTTCTTCAAAACTGGACATTCAGAGAACTGAATGGTCCCCGTGGCATTGACTTTCTAATTTCTATTCATATCATACTTTCTTCAAACATCTTACTGTCATATTTGGCCATGTTGGTTCAAATAGATTCTATCTTCTTGGTCTCCATGATAACTTATTCTTATCTATTAGCCTCTCTGTCACTGCCTGACTTCATACAGGACCTCATTACCTCTAACTGGGGCATGAAGTCAGGTAAATATGATGGAGTATAAAGAGAATCGGCTCACATTCCATCTTGGTATTCTGGCATCTTAGATGACCCAATGCTGCTGCTGCTGCTGCTAAGTCGCTTCAGTCATGTCTGACTCTGTGCAACCCCACAGAGGGCAGCCCACCGGGCTCCGCCATCCCTGGGATTCTCCAGGCAAGAACGCTGGAGTGGGTTGCCATTTCCTTCTCCAGTGCATGAAAGTGAAAAGTGAAAGGGAAGTCACTCAGTCGTGTCTGACTCAGCGACCCCATGGACTGCAGCCCACCAGGCTCCTCCGTCCATGGGAGTTTCCAGGCAAGAGTACTGGAGTGGGGTGCCATTGACCCAACACTTGGCCCCAAATAGATTTTGCATCTTATCTCATGCATTCCTATTCATCCTTTACAGACTTACTAAGTTGGCAGCTCATTCTCCTTGAATATGGGCTTTCCTGTCTCTGTACAGCAGCTGAGGTTTTATTTTATTTTTTCTGTCTTGAATGAGCTTGGCAAGTCACTCCACTTTTTGCAATATACTCACCAATCATTTTAGATACTACAACTTTGTGAACAGTTTCTTGAATGGCTGTCTTTTCTAAAACCCAATAATACACTTTCCTCACCTGTACAACTCTTCTTCAGCCATACGAATGAGCCAACTCCTTGAAGAAACTTTCTTTGATCCTTAAGACCAGGTTAGCTTAAGCATTCCTTCTGTGTTATCGCAAAGTTTTAGGGGAGAAACTTCTTCTATCTCTGGCTTCCTCCTTCCATAAACAGACACCTTTGGGAAAGAGACAGTTACCTTCTCTGTTTCCATTCCTCACTCGCTCCTTCTTCTTGAAGGAAGAATGAGGTATCTGATTTCTGCACTTAGGAGAAGGGACTGAGCAAGTTTATCACGACCTCCTCTTTTCCCTCTCTCCCTGTTTCTCTAGCCCCTGAAGCTTAGCATACATTCTGATCTGCTCTCCACTCAGTGGTAATGACTGCTCTCTATGGGGAAAGCTTTGGCTCTTCGGCTATTAGACCAGAAGCCAGAGGGGTAAGCTCAGTTTTGGTCTGGAGTGTTATTAGTGGGACCTCTGGGTGACAGATCCAGTATTACAGCCTCTAATTCACTTTTCATCACTCACAGAGCTGACATGCTGCTGTCCATGTGTTTCTGCCCTGCGCGTCTCAACTGACTGAGAACTTGACAGAGAAAACAAGAAGCACCTCAAACCTCCTCCATGATGGTTTTCAGTATGGCCAATACCAGTTTCTTTCTCTGTCTCTTCGCTCTGGCCTGTAAATTCCTGAAGACAATTCTATTTCATTTCTGTATCCCCAGTGTCTGTCCTATTATCTGGTTCAAAGAATATCTTCAGTGAATGAATGGATGACTGCAAACTTTATACACACACATGGCGTATAATATATCTTATAACAGAATTGCTTAAGGAAGTAAATGAATGAATGACATTTACTTTTATACCTTCCATAATTAGCTCTGATTCCTTATCACAAGTTGCCTACCAGCTTGGGTAATCTGAACTTCACAATTTTGCTGCAGGCCTACAGTTGAACTACACTTGTAGCTCTTCCTCACTGCTTTGATCTTCCGATGCAGATGACATTTAAATTTGTCCAGGGAGCTGCAGAACTATTCAACCCTATCACCCAGAGCCAGATCATCCACTAAGAAGCGCATCAAAGTTGGTTGGTAGCATTCCTCTACTCACAATCTTCTCTTTCTATGCTTTTCTGACCTACCTTTATAAACCAATTCTGTCTCTTCCTGTTTCTCACCAACCTCCCTTATCATGAACAAGCTGACACAGAAATTCAGGAAGCCCATTATGTCTATAGAAAAATATGGTTTTTTGATAACTTTTTTTCCCCCAAACTCCTGTCCTCTTTCCCAGAAATTTAGTTGTGCTATTTTTAACCTGAATTAGGTGTGTCTCTTTCCAGGAGACTTCCTTTCTGTAAGGAGTGAGAAATATTTCAGAATGCATCCTCAATTTTAACATTTCAGCAATTATGCTATTTATTTATTAGCCATTTCTACAGCCTGGGTTGGTATTCTAACAAAGGGAATCGGGGCTAATTTGAGCATGTTTTTCATTTTTGGGCTTCCAGACTACCACCATTTGTATAGAGTAAGAAAGCTCCTGATGACCCCAGAACATTTCATTCTTCAACTTCTTTGATGAACCAATCATTTACTGCTGCTGCTGCTGTTAAGTCGCTTCAGTCGTGTCCGACTCTGTGTGACCCCATAGATGGCAGCCTACCAGACTTCCCCGTCCCTGGGATTCTCCAGGCAAGAACACTGGAGTGGGTTGCCATTTCCTTTTTCAGTGCATGAAAGTGAAAAGTGAAAGGGAGTTGCTCAGTCGTGTCCAACTCTTCGAGACCCCATGGACTGCAGCCTACCAGGCTCCTCTGTCCATGGGATTTTCCAGGCAAGAGTACTGGAGTGGGGTGCCATTGCCTTCTCCGAATCATTTACTAGTAATGAGTAAATATTTTATACTCTCTCTACCAGTTGATTATTGCCATGTAACAAGTCACTCCATAATTTAGCAGCTTTAAAATGAAAGCCATGTATTCTTTCTCAAGAATTTACAGATGAACAGCGAAGTTTTGCTGATCTGGGCTGATTTGGTTGATCTTGACTGGGCTCACTCAAGCATTTGTGGTCAGCTGAGTTGGCTAGGCAGCTCAGCTAATCCTGACTGAGCTTCTGTGTCACATGTTTGCGGGTGGACGGGTCCAAGATGACTTTGTGACAACTCAGCTCTGTTTGATTTCTCATTCTCCAGCAAGCCAATCCAGGTTTGGTCCCATGCAGTTGGTAGGATTCCATATTCAAGAAAACTCAATCATGCAAGAGAAGAGGAGACACTCAAGGGCTCTTCAAGCTTCTACTTGTGACTTGTTTGCTAGCATCCTAATAGTCAAAGTAATCCACGGTCTTAGTCCAAAGTTCATAGGGGAACAGGCTTCTAGTTACAGAATAAAGAGCACGAAAAATGAGAAGCCACTAAATAAGCCCAACAGTGAAATTGATTTACCACTTTCTAAACTCTCCTTCTGATTGGTGGACCTCAGGAGAGCATAACTCTAATGCTCTACCCTAGTATTATCCTTGCTGGGAATAGCATCATCATCAACAACAACAAAATAGGTTTTCATGGACCACCAATCACAGTGCTTAAACTATATACAAATGATTTTATTGAATTCACTGAACCCTATAAAGTAGACGCTATTTCTGTCTCAAGCCTGGCACTCTAACTCAAACTTCCCTGGGTACAAGCATGAACCGTCTTCTGAAAAAATAGGTTTGCAATTCTGTCTCCTATGTAAGCATAGATCATAATGATGGTTTTTTGTCATAGTTTGTTCTTGTGTCTTGGTAAAAACTCCTGCATGAAGAGTTTCTACACCAAATCTCTCCTTACAGTGTGAATTATTTGAATGGCTGAAAAATGTGTGAATATACAAGTATTTATGAAATTAAGAGGTACAGTGATAAATATTACTCGTGGATCATTTCTCAGTCATGGCTCACAAACCATTTTATGCCACATCCTCCAGATTTTGATATCTCTCTTTCCCCTCTCAAATTATTGGTGCTGCTGCCGCTACTGCTGCTAAGTCGCTTCAGTCGTGTCCGACTCTGTGCGACCTCATAGACGGCAGCCCACCAGGCTCCTCCATCCCTGGGATTCTCCAGGCAAGAACACTGGAGTGGGTTGCCATTTCCTTCTTCAATGCATGAAAGTGAAAAGTGAAAGTGAAGTCTCTCAGGAGTGTCTGACTCTTAGCGACCCCACGGACTGCAGCCCACCAGGCTCCTCAGTCCATGGGATTTTCCAGGCAAGAGTACTGGAGTGGGGTGCCATTGCCTTCTCCACAAATTATTGCTAAGCAACATAAAAAAAAAAAAAAAAATTGGAAAGAAATTGCTTCTGGGAGCATCCTTCAGCTCGGAGTACAACCTTTCTAGACCCGCTTCCACAAAGACGCTGGATCCAGGAAGGAAGTGACAAATCCATGAAACTTGAAGCCAACTCAGCATATTTAGTAGTGGCTAAGAATGAAGGGGGCTTCCCAGATGGCCCTGGCGGTAAAGAAGCCACCTGCCAATGAGGAGATGTGGGTTTGATCCCCTGGAGGAGGGAATAGCAACCCATTCCAGTATTCTTGCCTGAAAACTCCAGTAGATAGAGGAGCCTGGGGGGCTACAGTCCATGGGGTACAAACATTTGGACACAACTGAGCATAGCACAAGAATGAGGGAGCTTGGGGGTAGAAAAGATGCCTGGAACTTATTAAAGAAGCCATCATCTTATCAAGCCTAGCTTAGGTTATTCTTTGATACAATAGACTCTTCAACAAGTTCTAGAAAGTAAAAACTCACTTTATCTAAAATTTCATTGCCTATCAAATAAATTTCTGAATGACCAACTGGTTCAGCATGACAGTGTTTAGATGGTGCGATGTCATCCTCAATGAAGGCTACACTGTTAGGTGCAGGGGGACATTGGGAAGGATGTCATAGTCGTTATGGTAGGTCCTGTGTTGTGAGTGTTTGGGTTTAATTTGCCTAACATGTTCCATGGCCCCTGGGAGTGCCCCAAGTAACAATTTAAGTCAAGGATCAATAAAGTTTTCCGGCGAAAAGGCCAGATAAGAAATATGTTAGATTCTCAGGACACATGATCTCTATTGCAATTCTGCCACTTTGCACAAAAATAGCCAAAGACAATATGTAAATGAATGTTCATGGTTGTTTTCCTGTAAAACTTTATTAGAAAAACAGACACTGGGCCAGATTTGGGCTATAGACAATAATTTTCTGATGACTGGCCCAAACACTCAAGATGTCTCTAGAGAGTAAATTCTGTTGCTTTGGGGAATGTTTGACTTCTGAGTAGGATGAGGCTTCAGCCAATTTGAGAAGCTTAACTTTCCCTTTCAAAAGCAGAGACATTTTCCAGTACTTTGGCCACCTCATGCGAAGAGTTGACTCATTGGAAAAGACTCTGATGCTGGGAGGGATTGGGGGCAGGAGGAGAAGGGGACGACCGAGGATGAGATGGCTGGATGGCATCACTGACTCGATGGATGTGAGTCTGAGTGAACTCCGAGAGATGGTGATGAACAGGGAGGCCTGGCGTGCTGCGATTCATGGGGTCACAAAGAGTCGGACACGACTGAGCGACTGAACTGAACTGAACTTTCCCTTCTTGTCATACTCAACAATTGAAATTTGAAGCCTAGGTTAAGAAACACATGATAACCAGTGCACTTGATAGTCAAGAAGGGGATTCTGTTGGGGAAATCAAGTCTCCCTGGGAAAAGGAGACTGTGGTCACAGAGGAACCTTGCTTACCTTGGACACAAATTCAAGATTTTCTCTGGCAAAGACTCAACTCTAAAGTGCTTGGGGAGGTAAAGACAGGATGAACCAAGGGATTCAAGATAAATACTTCAAAAACACTGGATTAGAAGCAACAGAGTCTGAAGCCTAGTCCTAATCTTGCCACTCACCAACCAACCAACCGTACCAGTCAGTTATCTGGTAATTGTGCTCAAGTGTTCCTCAGCTGTTAAATAAGTGATTCTGATGGTTTGCGTCTGTGTACCCACCCATCTGCATCAGAATCACTTAGGGTGCTCATTTCAAAGGCAAATTTCAGGACACCACCCTAGTCCCAATGAGTTATCATCTCTGAGGGTTGGAGCCTGGTGACATGTATGAATAACAAGAGCTCTGGGTCTTCTAAACGTTCAGTAAAGTTTGGGAACTACTGGACAAGAAAGATACTCTCCAGGAAGCCTTCCAGCCCTGACATTCTGGGTCTCTGAAATGTGGCGATGATAAATCTTATCAACTTCTGCAGGACTGACTTCCCAGGGAGAAAGGCCTGTTAGCTGTGACGCATATGGCATTCATTAGAGCTGTGTGGAATTTCAGAAAGAATAACCAGCCTCACCTATACCTCTGCTTGGAGAAATGGTCTCTTGGCCTGGGCAGATGTGTTATTTGACAATCAGAAGGGGGAAAAAATAACTCCACACCCTTTTCCTCAGGCCAAAATGCAAATTTGGAACTCACCCTGCGTGCCTTCTCAGGGAGGCGGCCACAGCTGACAGGGACTTCGCGCTTGTAGAAACAAGCCCTGGAAGTTGAGTCACTTCTTCGAAGCTGATGCAGCTCCCATCAGCTCCCAGAGCAGCTGAGGGAGAAGGGAAAGGTGTGTGGATGTGTAGCTGTGCTTTTTGTGATGTGTGTGTTGTAACTGTGTGTGAGAGTGGGTGTGGCATGGTGGGGGTGGGGGAAGGTGTTTGCATGTTGGTGCTTGGTGTGTGGTGCATGTGGTATGTGTAATATTGTGTATTTGTGGGTGAGAAACGTGGTCTCTGTGTGTATCCTGTAGGATCTGTATGTGTGTGGGTATCATCTCTCTGGGTTTGGTGTGTATATGCTGTGTGTGTATGTGTGCATGGTGTGTATGTGGTATGGTGGACTGTATTGGGGGACGGTGTCTGCTGTTTACGCCTTTGTGTTTGGTGTGTGGTGTGGTATGTGTGATGTTTGTGTATATTGCACATGCAGTGTGTATGTGTGGATGTGGTGTCTGTGGGTGTGGCAGGCATACATTGTGTATGTGTGTATGTATATATATACATGTATATAGATACACCTGATGTGTGTGTATTTGGGTGCATGCACCCACGCTAGCAAAGGGCAAGATACGGGAGATGGTTAACCCAGGAGAGTCAGCATCCACAGACTCAGTACCCACTAATTTGTGCCAAACCCAGACCAGGTGCTAAGAGTACAAAAGATGAATTAGCACAAGTCACCGCTGGGAAAAATCTGAGTCTGGTGTGTAGCCTTTCCTGAGCGTCATGAGCCAGACACTTTCCCTGAATCACCCTGATAACAACCCACTGAGACAGAGATTGTGGTGGTTCCCGTCTTCCAGCTGCGGAGGCTAAGCTGAGATAGGTGAACAATGGAGCACCGCGACAAACTCACCCAGGCAGGTCTGGTTCCACAGCCTGTTCTATCAGCCACCACCATCACAGGAGCTCATTGTATTGAGGGTTTTGCAACGTCAGGATCTCAGGATGTGTGCAAACAACCCCGCGAGACAGACGCTGCTATCCTCACTGTGCCCGCAAGAGAGCTGTCCAGAGGCCCGGAGTCAGTAAAGGCAAACCCAGGATCTGAAGCCAGGCATGGTTGCTCCAGGGTCTGTGCTCAAGTATTCTGTTACTTTTCCTCAGAAAGGCAGGCAAATATGGAAATAACCAACAACATAGAAGGTGCACATACAATGCTTAGAGGAAGGAAAGGACAACTTTCTGGAAGAGATCACAGAAGGCTTCCCGAGGAAGTGCTGTTTTCTTGAATTTGCAGCCTGACTCTTGGAGAAACAGCAGAGCCCATATTCCTCTGGACATAACTTTAAAGACAACAGAAAGAGTCTGATGGTTGTAATTTCATACCGGTTTGTCTCTGATTGGCAGGGAGCAGAGAGTTGCGTGCTATATCTCTTTCTTTCTTTGAACATAAACTCCCTTGATGAAACGTGAAATGCCTCTTTTGGTCATGTCAGTGGCTTCTTACAGCCCCCCACTTCCCCTCCCCTGAAACCCCAAGGAGCCAAAGAGTAGCCAAGGGCAGTCAAGCCTGAATATGATCAGAAAAGGGGAAAATGAAAAGCCTGTATATGCAGAATAGTGCTTCCCAGAGAGCAAGGGGCTGGAGAATTGGAGAAAAAGTCTTGTTGTATATTTTGCCCCCAGTCCTACCAGTTTTTAGTCCTCTTTCCAAATAATTAGAAATGATTTATTAGCAAACTCATAATCATTCTGTATCTCAGTAAGATTGGTCTGACTACTTCCCAATGGTAGTTTATTCTACAAGCTTGAGTTTAACTGTGCAAGACATTAGTGACTGTATCCAGAGCCCAAAGTCTGTTGTAACTATGGTGTGTTTGTTTTTATAAAGAACAGTTTGAAAATAAAGCAATATATACAAGACAAGGATCCAACTTAACTAAGTAAATAAGAAGAGAAACTGCGCTGGAAGACACCTTAACAAGCCAACTGAGCCAACTCGGTGTGAGTGTGTGTGTCTGTGTGTGAGGATGTGTGTCTGTATGTGTACATGTGTGTACGTGTTTGTGAGTGTGTACATTCACTCATCACTTCTGGTCCCCTAGCTCTTACATGCTTCCAGGAATGGGAGGTCACCACCTGCCCAGGCAGGTCATGCCATTGTTTTTAACTCAGATGGTTAGGATGGGCTCTTTATAATCTTCATCATGTGTCCCTCTTCTGACTTCTGAAGTTACCCAGAGTCAATTTTTGAATACTTTTTTAGTGACTTCAAAACCTTTTTGGAAGAAAGACATGAAAAGCAAATGTATATAAGTAAAATAAACACACCAATTCTTCTCCACATAAAAAGACCATTGATTATTTGACAATGACTAATAAATCCCTCTAATCCTCTTTTCAATCTAGCTTAAATATCAAATATCGCTTCTGCCTATCTCCACTCCCCATGTACAAAGTCACATGACACTCTCCATGTACACATGTGCACACACACATACACACTGCCAGTTGGTGGGTTCAACTCTCCTTTAAAACTCTGTGCCTGAGGTTGTCCTTAAGTAGAGTGTGGAGTGCTCACGAGACTTACTCTAGAGTGAAGTCTGATGATGGTCCAGCTCAGCCCTTAAGCAGCATTATCTCTATCACAGCCTTTGCCCTGTGCACAATTTTCCAGCTTGTAGCTTGGCTCATCATTAGGTCTTCTTGCCATTTCTTGAGTGTGTCCCCATCTTAAAACCACCTTTCTGGTGGTTAAACAGGAAACTCTTGTTTCTTCTTGGACTGAAGTTTTGATTCCCAACAATACTTCCAGACACCATGGCATCAGACGTTTTAACAAACTCAGTATTCATTTCCAACAATCAGCTAAGTGTTCACAGAGAAGGCCAAAGACAGACAGGTATGCAGGTAGCTAAAGATTACTCTGTTCTTCAAACAGTTGTCTAGCTATTGAAAATTACTGTCAGGAATTCCTTGGCTGTCCAGTGGTTAGAACTCCATGTCTTCACTGCCGAGGGTGTGGGTGGGTTTGATCCTTGGTCAGAGAACCGAGATCCCACAAGCCTCGTGGTATGGCCTAAAGAAGAAAGTTACTATCATCCAGCTTTCATTTCTCAGGTTTTTCTTCCAGAATACTCTGAAGGAAACTTCTAAGTCCCTTGCTGAGACTCACACACATGGTATCAGAGCACTTGATAGTCTAGCTGGTCTAGCAATCCTACCAGAAAGGAAAAGAAGGTAATATATCAGTTCAGTTCAGTTCAGTCGCTCAATCGTGTCCGACTCTTTGCGACCCCATGAATCGCAGCACGCCAGGCCTCCCTGTTCATCACCATCTCTCGGAGTTCACTCAGACTCACATCCATCGAGTCAGTGATGCCATCCAGCCATCTCATCCTCGGTCGTCCCCTTCTCCTCCTGCCCCCAATCCCTCCCAGCATCAGAGTCTTTTCCAATGAGTCAACTCTTTGCATGAGGTGGCCAAAGTACTGGAGTTTCAGCTTCAGCATCATTCCTTCCAAAGAAATCCCAGGGTTGATCTCCTTCCGAATGGACTGGTTGGATCTCCTTGCAGTCCAAGGTAATATATCATCACCTCTCATATCCTTAGGTAAACCATACCAGTTTCTGGTGATCACTGCTTCCTTCTCTAAGTTCTGGAAAAAAATATTATACATACATACACATACACATATGTATATATATATGTACATGGGCTTCCCTGGTGGCTCAGATGGTAAAGAATCTGCCTGCAGGGCAGAAGTCACAAGTTTGATCCTTGGGTCAGGAAGATCCCCTGGAGAAGGGAAAGGCTACCCACTCCAGGATTCTTGCCTGGAGAATCCCATGGACAGAGGATCCTGGCAGGCTACAGTCCATGCGGTCACAAAGAGTCAGACAAGACTAAACGACTAACATATACACACACACATATATATGTAATTTTTTTATATATACACATTTTCAGCTGTAGGGTTTTCTTGGGGATAGACATCAAATTTAGATGGAAATTCTACCACTTATATTTTCTTCCTATTTAACTTTGAATAATTTGCCCATCTTCAGTCCTCTGGAATTGTCCTCTGTAGTTCCTGGAAGACTACTTAGAGTTACAACTGTGTATTCAAATCTTCTCTGTATTAAAAGTCATTTATTCAAGGTGGTGACCTTGAGCAAATGATTTATTTTCTTCCTACAGTTTCTTTACCTGTAGAATGGATGTAATATAAGTCTTCCAGAGCTGCTGTGAGAAAGGAATTCAACTGTGTATCTAAAGCACCTAACGCAGTGCCTGGCGTGCCCTTTAATAAAGGTCTGCTTCTGCCGTGGGGACCTACTTGTTTGGTTTCTGCATCTCGACCTCTGTGCTTCCACAGTATTTCCTCATGTATCCTCCTCTCCATGTCTGTCCTTTCCAGCCGGAAGATCATTATCTTTGACAGAGATGATATTGTACAAAACTTACTCAGCAATGTCTCCTTTCTCTTCTCCGTTAATATTGTTTTCTGCCCTGAGCAATGAGCCTCTTCCTTCTTTATTCTTATTTTGAAAATAGCTTCTAAATAGTCCCACTGCAACTCCTAGTACCCTTTCAATTCTGAGTACTTGTCACAAGCCTCAGGTTATTCAGCAACTATTAATTAAAGACTCACTGTGCCCAGCATGTACTCAGTGTTGAGGACGCCCCGATGAACTGTTACCAGGTCGACAGGGCCCCTAGCGTGACACATCTCTCAGGGGGCCTCAGTTTCCTGTGGGTGAAGCTGGGTTTCACTCGTGCCCCAGGTTCTAGGGTGAGTGCGGCCCACCGTGGGATTAGGGTTCCAACCTACGTGCCCTCTCTTCCATGTGATACTGCCACAAATGAATTTTTTTTTTTTTTTTGAGAAATATCAACCGCACCCAGGAAATATCATGAAGTATACTGTTAGCAGGGCCATGATCCTCCTTCTGACATCATCTGCCTCCACTCACCTGATTATCCACTAATCCTTCTTAAGTGGCTACTGGATAGGGTAGTTAAGGTGTAACTGATAAGCCAGCAAAGGCTCAGCCTCTGCCAGTGGGAATGCAGTAAGTGGCTTTATTCATATCCACCCACTCTGAGAGGGGCTGGGAAATGATTTAAGTGTGTCCTCCCCGCCATCATTTGCCAGTTAGTCTTAATTCAGTCCTTCTGCCGCCCTCAAGCATTAGGCGCTAAGTCCCATGGACAGAGGATCATTATATTCCAGGATTACACGTCCCTTGCCTCTACCTCCTCCTTGGCTCATTCCTCATGTAGTGAGGAATAAACCAGGTCTTCAGTAGCAGCAGGGGCGTTGGACCTGGACTCTTATCTCACTCCTATCATTAATCCACTGTGTGACCGTAGGAAATCATTAGAACTCTCTGAACCTCCTTTTTTTCAACTCCTAAATCAAGGACTTAGATCTGAAAATTCTCGAAAGAAAGTCTTGCTCTGAAGTTCTAAGCGGGGAACTTCCTTGGTGGTCCAGAGGCGAAGATTCTAGCAATGCAGGGGGCCCAGGTTCAATCCCTGGCTAGGGAACTAGATCCCACATGCCACAGTTAAAGATACCACATGTGCTGCAACTAAGCCCTAGGGCAGCCAAGTAAAGAAATAGTAAAGTTCTAAGGACTCATCTGCCTGGTTCCAGAGATACTTGGCTATGCATAGGTGTTAGCAACCTGTATCCAGTCCCAAGAGCACTTAGCTCTATACAAATGAAGATACAGCTCTTCAAGAGGGTTCCCACAGTAGGACCTGAACATTCATATTCTCCCTGGAGAGCTCATTTGTTCATCCAGACAGTCTGCATGGGGCTCTTACCATGAACAGAACTGGATCTGTAGCGATGGCACTCTACTCCAGTACTCTTGCCTGGAAAATCCCATGGATGGAGGAGCCTGGTAGGCTGCAGTCCATGGGGTCGTGAAGAGTCGGACATGACTGAGCGACTTCCCTTTCACTTTTCACTTTCATGCATTGGAGAAGGAAATGGCAACCCACTCCAGTGTTCTTGCCTGGAGAATCCCAGGGACAGGGGAGCCTGGTGGGCTGCCATCTGTGGGGTCACACAGAGTCGGACACGACTGAAGTGACTTAGCAGCAGCAGCAGCAGAGGGCTTGTAGCCTGGCTGTGCTTCTTACACACTGTGTGGCCTTGAGGAAGCCAGGTGACCTCTCTGAGCCTCTTTACTTCGCCTGTAAATTTGTCATAATGGTACAACTTAAAGCAGTGGTGAGTCTAGAAATTTTATGACTATATTATTGATCTCATTGGAAGATGGCCTGAGAGATTTGCCTTGAACTGGACAGGGGAGCCTGGTGGGCTGCCATCTGTGGGGTCACACAGAGTCGGACACGACTGAAGTGACTTAGCAGCAGCAGCCCCTCTTCCTACCCTCCACTCTAGTTCAACTGACCTCCCAGTTTACCCTTGTCTACTCCCAGAGCATTTCTGCTAAAAGTATCCTCTCCAATCCCGTTTCCCCATAATATCTCTTCCAGAAATCCTTCTTCCTGGATTCCCCTCCTCCAGGAGCAATTCATTCCTCTTCCAGACTCATGTAGCATTTTATCTGTAACTCTCTTTTGGCCTTTTTAGCAATATAATTACTTGTGCATTTATTCATTCAACATTCAAAAAGTATTATTTAGAATCTATGATGAGCTAAGCTAAATGCTAAATGTACAGTGATAGCCAAAACAGGGTGTGGGGCAATTTCACACCCTAGGGAACATTTGACAATATCTAAAGACAGCATATTGAAAAGAGAGACATTACTATGTCAACAAAGGTCCATCTAGTCAAGGCTATGGTTTTTCCAGTGGTCATGTATGGATGTGAGAGTTGGACTTAAGTGAAAATGTTAGTCATGTTCAACTCTCTGCCACCCCATGGACTGTAGCCCACCAAACTCCTCTGTCCATGGGATTCTCCAGGCAAGAATACTGGAGTGGGTTGCCATTTTCTTCTCCAGGGGATCGTCCCAATCTGGGGATCAAATCTGGGTCTTCTGCATTGAAGGTAGGTTCTTTACTATCTGAGCCACCCAGGGAAGCCCCATTTTTCCTCTAGCCCTGGCAAATCCTACTCTCAGATTATAGATAGACAGACAGACCATCCTCTGAAATCTAAGCATTTGTGGAAGTTATCCCCACTATCCATTCACACCTTCCTCCTCAGTAACAGAGACCTGTTTTTTCAGTTGGCCATGTGCCTGCGTGGGACAAACACGACATTTTCCTGCCTCCATTTCAACTAGGTATGGTCATGTGATAAGTTCTGCCCAATAGAATGTGAGCAGAAGTAGTGACAGCCACTTCCTGGAAATGTCCTTAACCAAAGGGAGCTGTCCTTGCCTTTCCTCTTTCCTCAGAAGTGCCAGCTGAAAAAATAACCGTCTTGATGATTGAGATGAACTTGGGGATGGAAGACCTGTGTAAAAGGTAAAAGATAGGAAGGTGGTCCCTAATATGGGTCCCTTAAGACCTTCACCTCAAAGAGAAATAAACCTCAGTTTGAAAAACTAAAACCATATTTTGGTGTTTTCTTTCCCACAAAGTCAAAACAAATCCTGACTTATACAGAATTAGTTAGTTAGTTAGTTAAGTCGCTCAGTCGTGTCAGACTCTTCGCGACCCCATGGACTGAGCCCACCAGGCTCCTCCGTCCATGGGATTCTCCAGGCATGAATACTGGACTGGGTTGCCATTTCCTTCTCCAGGGGATCTTCCCGACCCAGGGATCGAACCCAGGTCTCCCGTACTAGAGGCAGACGCTTTAACCTCTGAGCCACCAGGGAACACTTGGAAATTTTGGAAACGCTGTTCATTACAATGTGCTCACAGGAAATGAACACGGGGCTAGAAAATGGTTACTGGACAGAGTAAAGTATAACTTTACTCATGAGAGCAATGAACATGAGCTCTGGTCCAGCTTCTATCCCTACTTAGCTTGTTGACATTCAATAAACCACTTCCTTTCTAAAGCCTCAGTTTGCCCCTCAGCAGAAAATGGGCATTAAAAAACATATCTCCTCTACAAATTTACTCACCAACTCAATGGACATGAGTTTGAGCAAGCTCTGGGAGATGGTGAAGGCCAGGGAAGCCTGGTGTGCTGCAGTCCACGGGGTCGCAAAGAGTTGGCCACGACTGAGCGACTGAACAGCAACAGGCAAATTTATTAGTCCATGATACTCTTTAGAAAAACACAGCATGAGCTCCTGTGTGACACATCTGGTCAAGCGTAAAGATTTAAGCAAAGAAGAATCTGGTTGTAAACATACTCAGTCAATATTTGCTGTGCACCTGACTCACGCCAGGTACTATGCTAAGTAATGGGAATATAGAACTGACCCAAACAGAGACATTAGCAAATATTGATAAATAATTGTAAACAGAAAAAGATTTGCATAGAAAAGAAGCATATAGCTTATGGAACCAGGTGTCAGAGGGACATAACCTAGTTGTAGAAAGAGGAATCAGGAAAAAATACATGCGAAAGTGATATTTAAACTGAAATGTGAAGGCTGAATAGCAGGTGACTAGGTTGAAAACGGAAGAAAGAAAGACACAGAAATATCTATCTTAAGTAAACTTTAAAGGCTCCTTAAGGACAAGTTGATTAAGATCATTGGGTCACAAAAAGAGACTCGGATTTACTTTCTCCCAGGCCTGGCCCTACTATAAACTTGATGCCTCCCAGCAAACTCTCCACCCAGTCCTTAATACCCATGACTTCAGCTCTGGAAGGTATTTTTTCTTGAAGTTGCAACAGTGAGAATTTTTAGACTAGATACTCTCCCTTTCACATATTACAGCAGTTTTAAACTTACTGCTGAATATACAAGGTAGACAGTATTAGCCTCAATTACAGAGCAGAAATGGAAAGCTGGTGGAGTTAAGCGGCATACTTGGGTGTAAGCGAAGAGACCTGAATTTTTCTTCTCATATTCTATTTCCTGGTCCAGTGTCTGTTCACCCCTATCTTTCTAGTGTAGATACCATTTTCACACACAAGTGTGACTGTAAGAGAAAGAAATTAATTTATCTCTTTGAAAGGAAACTTCTCCACTTAATTCAACAATGCTAGTGAGAGAGATTAAAGTCAAATAATTTCTTCATTCCATTTAGGACCTGCTTCTAAGCCACACAAGAAAGTAAATAAAGACTTTAAATCCACCCTTTGGTTTTTGACCCCAAACATTATTACACAGCTTGATCCGAACCTTTATCCAACAGAATTGGCCCTACATGACACTTGTCTCTCCACCCTCGACTCCACCCTCAGAGGATAAAGATTCAGCACCATAGGGAAGAAAGAACATTCCCAAAAGAATGTGCTATAAGCCCTGAAGGCAGTTCTCAGGAATGTCCAAACATGTTTTGAGCAATGGCGATGCCCTCTGAATATCAGGGTTCACCTGGATGAGATCTTTAACTCTGATCAGCAGTTCTTCGAATGACTTGGTTCTGATACACAAAAATACATGGAATGATACACTTTTTAGTGGGAATTATATCTCAGTAACATGATTTTTACAGTGTAATCTCATTGGTTTGGGCTTCTCAGATGGCTCAGTGGGTAAAGAATCTGCTTGCAATGCAGGAGACGCAGGGGACACAGGTTTGATCCCTGGGTTGGGAAAATCCCCTAGAGGAGGGCATGGGAAACCCACTCCGATATTCTTGCCTGGAGAATCTCATGGACAGAGGAAACTGGAGGGCTCCGGTCCACAGGGTCGCAGAGTCGGCCACGACTAGAGCACCTGAGCACGCACGCGTGCACTCACTGGTTTTGCTTGTACATAATGTTACCACTAGGATAGTTGCTGCAAGGCGCAGAGGAGTACTTATACTTAACTGCCTAGAGGTTGCAGTTAAGTTGAAAGTGAAAGTGAAAGTTGCTCAGTCTTGTCTCACACTTTGCAACCCCATGTACTATATGGTCCATGGAATTCTCCAGGCCAGAATACTGGAGTGGGTAGTCTTTCCCTTCTCCAGGAGATCCTCCCAACCCAGGGATCAAACCCAGGTCTGCCACATTTCAGGAAGATTCTTTACTTTTTTTTTTTTTTAGAAGAAAATATGAATATGTGTATTGTATTCAACATTGAGAGCACCTTCAGAAACACGACCAAGCAGAAACTAGACAAATAAAAATCATTCAATTACACTATAGGAAAATTGAAAACAAACACAAAAGCACCCTATCCATGAGAGAGGATACCATAATAAAGTGCAAGACTACAATTGACCATTTTTTATAACTTTTTTTTTTATTAGTTCTTTTTAATTACTTTGGGCTGCATCTTCTTCGCTACATGTGGTCTTGCAAGGAGCAGGGACTGCTCTTTAACTGTGGTGAATGGTGGATTTCTCACTGTGATGGCTTCTCTCATTGCGGGGCATGGGCTCCAGAGCACTAGCTGAGTTGTGGCTCACAAGTTTAGTTGCTTTGCAGCATGTGGGAGCCATAAGTGAAGCAGTTAAGTTGGAGACACGTAGATCTACCATTACCTTGTTCCTTCCTGCTCATGGAACAGCTGGTGACCTCCCATCACCTCCTTTTTGGTTCCATGAGCTCATCACCTTCATTACTTCACAGGAGCCCAGGGACCTAGATGGAGCCTTCCTATCTTTCTTCAGCAAAGATCTTTGCAGTGAGAGATTTTAAAAGAGAGGAATCTTCGTGTCATGAACCAGCTGCTTTGGAGTCTCCAAGTGTTCACAGAAACTCATTAATCTCCCAAGGCGCCTCATGAAAACCATTTCCTCTAGAAGACTCCCCACAGCAGAGTTCAAGGAAGCTGCAGAAAACGCCAATGTGTGAGGGCAGCAAATGAGGAAAAAAAGGTTGGAGAGGTTAAAGCTAATCACTCTGGGGATTGTGTTTGCTCAGTGGCCTGAGGTCTCTTAAAACTAGCAGTGGAGTTAACTCCTAGTTGGGAGATTGAGTGAGAGGCATTCACACTTTTATATCCAAGGGAACATCCTTATTAGCAAAACACACTAATGACTGAGAGAAACTGGATGAGGAACGCAAGAGTCATTTACAAAGACTTTTACCTAAAACTAACCTAAACACACACACACACACACTACATGTCATTTTGACATTCATGCTATGCATAAAATTCTCTTTATTTTTTAATATATTCCTCCTTTCTTTCTTTCTTTCCCCACTCTCTCTTGTTTACTCATTCATTAAAGGGTGCCCCCAGTGCCAAACACTGGCAGAACAACATGGCCATAGTCCCTCCTCTCACATAATTTATGGTTGTTGGGGTATATTCAGATTAAAAATCTAAACACGGCAAAATTCCTTCTCACACTCCTTACCGCAAGTAGTCCAGTCTAGAGCCATACGTGAAAACGTGTCATTCCTGGAAAATGCCTCCTTTGGTCAAGATTAGATTGAATTTGGTCACCAACCAATCTTGGGGTTTCCAGAGGCACCTCTGAAGCTTGGACAAGTCACAAAAGCCCAGAGACTCAGGGAAATGCTAATAGTTAATATTTCTGGAATAGAATGGGAGGCCCCAGATCAAAAAACACTGGTTTTCTTTAATTCCTCAGAACTGGGAGAGGCTCAAACATCACAATGAATGATTTAGGAGCAGGAAATATGTCAGCCTTCTAATGCTGCAGGGCCCCAGTATTACTGACACCTATCGGTGAGTAGGTGGAAACACTGCTACTTCAGTATTGACTCAAACTCCAGAGTTCAAAGTCACACAGAAATAGCATTTCCAAGATTAAAAAAAAAAAATCATGCATATTTGCGTTCATTTGGACTAAGTTCTGCTGTGAGTAAAAGAGACGTCGAAAATTATTGCCTAAGAAAAAGTTCATTTCATTCTCAAATTTGAAAGCCTTAAGGTAAGCATTTCACAGCTGATACACTGGCTTCCTGTCATCAGCAACCAGGACTCTTCTGTCATTGGTCCTTCAATTCCCAAAATATCCTCATGATCCAAGTTTCTTTCTGAAATTAGCAATTGCGCATTCTAGGAACTAAACAGAATTAAAGAGTTGAAGGACATACCTTCTCTCTTCTAAAGAGAACGTCTGGAAGATGCAAATGCCACTACTGCTTATATAACATTGGTCAAAATTTAGTCACATGATCACATCTTGTTGTAAGGAAAGGTGGGAAATTTGGCCAGGTAGTGAGCAATATGTTCATGTAAATATTTGGACCTGTTGCTAAATGAAAACAGAGAATGGATTATGAGCTCTGCTACAGATAATCTCTGATAATGGGTTAGCAAAAAAAAAAAAAAAACTTTTAAGTTTCCTAAGCCTGGGAAGGAAAACTGCCTCTCTGAGCCTTGGTTTCTCCAATTGTAAAATGAAGATGAGATTACTGAGGTATCATCCATCTCATCTCTTTTTAAAACCTATTTGACACAGGCCAATTGTGCAGAGAACTTTTTTTTTTTTTTTTTTTCCAATTCTGAGATTCTAAGTGTCTTCACAACGATCTGCAAAACCTGAGTATCTTGTGGTAATAGGTGTCTCACAGGATATGTCACATTCAGTGAGAAGACAAATCTATCAAAGTGTGGCTGAGATAATGACAAGGAAGAACAAGGTCCATTCAACTCCAGGTTAGTTGCCAGTAAGCGGTCAACTCCCAGTTAAGCACTTGACTTAAAACCAGACAGAATATTATATTGGTCCTTATTATTTCATCGGAAACAGTTTCAGTGAGTAAAACTAAATCTTTTCCTCCTACTGAAATACGACTGATCCTCTTTGGGGAACCCACTGAGAACCCAGAAGGCAAGGAAAATGAACTTCACAGCATCTTATGCAGCTTTCTCAAACACAGATGCTAATTCAGCTTCTGAAAATTTAAATCAATCTGTGTATGCACACACATGATTACAAGGGGAAAGAAGCTTGTCTCAGAGAACTCCATATGCCAAGGTTTTTCTGGCAATTGACCAAGGAAAGTACAATGTTCCTACTGTTGACCTAATATCTAGAATAAACTCTTTAGCTTTCACCTTCACTGCCCTTCAGTCACTGAACACAGACCTGTCCCTTAGATAACACCAGCACCAAAAGCTAATCCAATTCTAATATATCAGATTCTGAAATTCATGCATTAATACAACCTGAGGTGCCATTACAATGTTAAGGTTAAGAATTCAATCCAGTTTAGGAATTGGATGGCTGAGGGTGATAGTTCCTATTCTGAAATTTACAAGCTGTGTGACGTTGAACAGATAACTTCTATAACCTCAGTTTCCTCATCTGCAGAATTAGGAATGATCATGTCATTTATCTCTTTAGGAGAGTATAAAGTAAATACAAAAATCCTGGGATGTAAACAGTTGATAAATGCTATGCTTTAAAAAGGCAAGCAAGCTTTTATTCTTCACATTCCACTTCTTCATTTCCACTAAAATTTCTCTTTGCCCTTGTTTCCAACTCTATCCCTAAATCCCTTCCCACTCTCCCAGATCTATCTTTCTTGAGTCCTCTACTAGCTAGAGACCAAGGGGTAGCTGTTTCAGCTACAGTCGTGCAAGGCCCCTCCTGTCTCTTCTTGACCTTCCATGTCATCATCTGCCTTTCCAATGTCCAGCCTCTATTTCCAGGTTTTTGAGTGCAGAAAAGGAGAAAAAAGCTTATGGTGCTAATCAGCAAAACCATAAACTGCCCACCCCCAGTTGGATTTCAGATGCTGAGTGGTACCTCTGTTATTCACATCTAGTTCCCACTTTCCACAGTAAGGTTCCCACTTTCACACACAAAGCTGTTATGCCAACCCTGCTGTCTCAGCATGAATGAATTCTTTTCTTCATATGAGTCCTAATTCACTCAATCAATAAACATTTACTCAGTCTCTACCACAAGCTAGATTAACAGTTTCCAAAGAGGCTACTCCCACTAAGGGAAGTCAGACTCAACTCTTCATTCATTCACTCATTCATTCAAAATGATCTTATCAGAACACCCAGACCTTTATTGCATTTCTCTCTTCTTCCTCCAAATTTTCTCCCTACTCAATCCACTGTCTAAGAAAGAAAAGCTTTTCATTGCTTTGCAAGTCTAGTTGCTTCATCTGTATTCTTTTCCAGTCTCATTGTTTTCCTTTGATATCCAGTTTCACATTTCTTCTTTTCTCCCCTTTGGCTAATCCTTTACTCTTCAATTATTTTGAAAGTTTGCATTCAAAAAGCAAACAAGCATTATTATTTACTTTGTTTTATTTTTTGCTCTCTCTCAATCTTCTTGTCCCTCTTCTTTTTAAACATCCTAAACATATCTAACACTTTCCCAAACACTCTCCCACTCACTCCTGGAACTCACGGGAACGTAAGCCCCTCAGACGGATGTCCTCCTCCAAGGTCGCTAGTGACCGTCAAGGACAAGTTCAAGGATCCTTCCTCAGTTCTCACATTCCTTCTCTTTCCTTTCTGAAGCATTTAGTCCTGGTCACTCCCCACCTGCTTGAAATATCATTGTCCCTTCATCATTTTATTCTGTGCACTTTCTGAAGCATTTCTGACAGTTTCTTCCCTGGATCCAGGTCTCCTGACCAACTATGAAAGCATTCCCCAGAAGTCTGCTGTCTCTTCTTCCTTTTGTTACTGGACACCTCCCTATAAATGGCTTCTCAAAAACATCTCAAGAGGAATACACAGCTTTCATTGCACTCTGTGACACTTCTGCAAAGACCCCTTAAATAATGGTCCATTTCTGGTATCTTGTCAAAATTGACCATAATCCATAGTGCCCATGGTAACCAAAGATATTCTTCTTAAATTCATATATATCATTATTCCAATTAAACTTCAGAGAAAAAAAAGAAATTTAAAATCTTTACTAAGATAGAACATAAACACGTCAGTGATTTGGGTCTAACTCATCCTATCAGCCTCATTCATTCATTCATCTAGTCCATCAAATATTTCAGTACTCACCATAATCTGGGCATCGTTCCACCTTTCTAGGCATCAGTGAATAAAATAGGCCAAAATAGTAATAATAATACAAAATTATTCAATAATTTTGGTTTCAAACTAATAAAAAATACTTTTGCATTATTGTTGTTCAGTAGCCAAGTCATGTCCAACTCCTTTGCAACCCTATGGACTACAGCACACCAGACTCCTTTGTCCTTCACTATCTCCCAAATTTTGCTCAGACTCATGTCCGTCGAGTCAGTGATGCTAACTATCTCATCCTCACCAAGTATTATTATTATGTAACCTTTATGGAGCTCTCATTTTTGCATGAGTTTATCCCCCACATTATGCTAAACTCCCTTTTGTCTGACCCATGCAATTTTGTTTTTCACTCTTTTCTTGCTTTGTCTTAATGCATGGAATTTCTTTTATTTCCTTTTCTCCCAACTTTGTTTTTAGAATATCAACCATGAGATGAATAAGATTCCAGAAAAAGCGGTTCATCAGAATCTACCAGGCAGCCGCTCCTCATCCTGATTCTCTCCCACACGCCAAGATGCACCATGGGTTTCCGAAACTCCAAACTCCTGCAGCTCCTGGAATGGCCACGCCCTCTCCCTGCTCTGCACCTTTGCTGCTGGGCTGATCCCAGTATCTAGAACACTTCTTCTCCCTTCTTTTCCTGGCTAACTCCAGAAAGACAACTGAACAGAACAGTTAGAGCCTGGATTAGAATACTGGCACCATCCACTCTTTATCTCTAGCAAGACCTGGACAGATTATTTAATCTCTCACGGTCACAATTTCACCACCTGTTCAATGAGGCTAACAACAGTAGCTATACTGTAGAGGGGCTGCCGTGGCTGAATGAGATAAAACGCAGAAAGCACGTGGAACACTCTGGCTCGTGCGAGGCCTCAGTAAGTGTGAGCTGTCACTCCTGTTGTCACAGTGCTGTGGCAGAGATAAACCAGGGGCTCTGACCACACTTAAGAAGAACAGTTAATATAACCTGCGGAGGTCTGGGGAGACTGCAGGAATTGCCTCTTTTCATGCGTGTTCACAGACCCTGGTTTATTTCTAACACAGGGATGTGAAATATACTTTAATTGAATATTTACATATCTGTACGCTGGGAGGGGAGGTGCCACGTCACACTTCTTTTGTATTCATAACACATAATGTAGAGACTTGCTTTGTAAAAACTTAATAATGCTGACTAAATAAAGGAATGCTCCCAATCTAACTTCAGGGTCAGCCTCTCCTCAAAGAGCACTTCTGGTGATTTTCCTGGCAGTCCAGTGATTAAGATGGAGGATGACATGGTGACCCACTCCAGTGTTCTTGCCTGGAAAATTCCATGGATGGTGGAGACTGGCAGGCTACAGTCTATGGCGTCACATGACTAGGCAACTGCTTACCAGTGGTTAAGAATCTGCCTTCCAATGCAGGAAATGTGGGTTCAATCCCTGTCAAAGAACTAGGATCCCATATGCCTCAGGCAGCTAAGCCCCCACACAACTACTACTGAGCCTGTGTCTTAACTCGAGAGCCCACGCGCCACATCGAAGATCCCGAGTGCTGCAACTGAGACTCCACCTGTTTGCTAGAAGAATGCCTGAGGAGTCTGGAGTTACTCTTGGACACAGAGTGGCTAGAAACGCAATAAGTGAACTGCTGGAAGCACTGCCATGAGCCTTGAGTGGGTGGCCAGGCCTTGCTCACACTTCCTGCCTTCCCCCGGAACCCGATGCTTGCACAGCTAAACGACCCAACTCTCTGTGTGGCAAAGCTTTGGACTCTGGCTGCTAAAATCAAAAGAAGGGAGAAAGCAGAGGGGCCAGGGAGTCATTTGAAATGACTGTCCTGAGATCCCGTTTCATTATGTGCATGCACTTAATGAAACATCAGGAAACTTTTTTCCAGCAGCAATTTTTCCCCCCTCCACTTGTGGACATGTTGAAAGATCACACATACGTTTTCAGTGAAGTCACTGACAATCATGGGAAGCCAGCAGCAACAGCTGGTGGGTGAGTTACCCTGAGGCGATTTAATCTCTTGGCCTCACATTGGGAAAGCAGTTTGAGGAAGGTAAAGACTTCATTAAGAAAAAAAATTTTTTTTTTGAAGAAAGAAAGAGATCAAGAACAACAAGGAGAAATTGTGTGACCTGAACAGCTGCTGCTGTTGCTAAAAACTGAGAAAGGAGGCAGGAGGGGTCCCGCCCCCTGGATGACAGAGAGGCTTGTTATCAGCAGCCAGGGTGGCCAGGATTAGTGCTCCCGGGAGAATATCACTTCCTGTGTGCAATGAGATAGGAGAAGATCTCCAGCTCCCAGCAGACCAGCAAAGGGGGAGTCTGGGATCGGGAACACTTTCTGATCTGGATTGCCTGGACTCAAACAATGTCACTATCGTTCATGAGACATGAGTAACAGGAGAGGGACAGTTCATAAGCCAGGGAAACCTGGAAACAGTCATTAAAGTCTTGAAAGACGCAGGCAGTGGTGTGGTACAGCTGTTGAGTCTGTCAGCCATGGGTTCTGGGGAAGAATGCCATTCCACAAAGCCAGCAGTTCTCATCCTGACTGCTTGTACCACAGGCATGATATCCCACAACACAGCCTCTTTCCAACTTGCCTGCCAATGCAGGAGTCATAAGAGACATGGGTTTGACCCTTGGGTTAGGAAGATCCCCTGGAGGAGGGCATGGCAACCCACTCCAGTATTCTTGCCTGGAGAATCCCATGGACAGAGGACCCTGGTGGCAATGGTCCACAGGGTCACAAAGAGTCAGACATCACTGAAGCGAGTCAGACATCACTGAAGCGACTCAGCACACATGCACAGAGGTCCCCTCAACCTCCCAGATTTCCCCAATGGTTGAGGTCCCCCCGATGCTCAATATTTCCCACTGAATTTGGAGGTCTCC
>SJYT01064351.1:259025-330529 GCA_006410635.1 Cephalophus harveyi | reverse complement strand
AAAAAAAAAAAGAAAAAAAAAAAAAAAAAAAAAAAAAAAAAAAAAAAAAAAAAAAAAAAAAAAAAAAAAAAAAAAAAAAGAGACTTAAAAATTAAAAAAAAAAAAAAAAAGAAAGAAAAGGACATAAAAAAGACCCAAGACCAGCCACGTGATGGCAGAGTCAGAGACTGTAGTGATACAGTTACAAGTCAAGGAATGCCAAGGACTGCTGGGAGCCACCAGAAGCTCAGAAAGAAACATCAGACCAGTTTCTTTCTCAGAAACTCCAGAGGGAGCCAATTGTACCAACACCTTAATTTCAGACTTCTGGCCTCCTGAACTGTGAAAGAATAGATTTCGATTTAAGCCACCCAGTTTGTGGCAATTTTTAGGGAAGCCCTGGAAACTAATGCACTGCCCTTAACACCTATGGTTTACCAGTAGTTCCTATATATAGTATTTTAGAATCACCTGAAAAGCCTGTTAAAACAGTAGTGGAAACAACTGACGAAGGGTTAATCTCCAAAATACACAAGCGGTTCACACAGCTTAACATCAGGAAATCAAACAGCCCAATCAAAAAAATGGGCAGAAGATCTAAACAGATATTTCTCCAAAGAAGATACCAAATGGCTAATAAACACATAATAAGATGCTCAACATTGCTCATTATTAGAGAAATGTAAATCAAAACTACAATGAGGTATCACCTAACACCGGTCAGAATGCCCATCATCAAAAAAATCTATGAACAGTAAATGCTGGAAAGAGTGTGGAGGAAAGGCAACCCCTTTGCATTGTTGAGACTATAAATTGACACAGCCACTATGGAGAACAGTAGGAAGATTCCTTAAAAACCTAGAAATAGAGTTACTGTATGATCCAACAATCCCACTACTGGGCATACACTCTGAGAAAACCATAATTGAAAGAGATACATATACCCCAGTGTTCATTGCAGCACTATTAGCTAGAACATGGAAGCAACCTAGATGTCCATCAACAGATGAATGGATAAAGAAGTTGTGATGAACACATACAATGGAGTATTACTCAGCCATGAAAAAGAATGCATTTGAGTCAGTCCTAAAGAGGTGGATGACCCTAGAACCTATTTAATAGAGTGAAGTAAGTCAAAAAGAAAAACAAATATTGTATATTAACACACATATATGGAATCTAGAAAAATGGTACTGATGAACCTATTTGCAGGGCAGCAATGGAGATACCGACATAGAGAAAGACTTGTGGACACAGTAAGGGAAGGAGAGGGAAGGATGAATTGAGAGAGCAGCATGGAAACATATATATTACCATATGTAAAACAGACAGCTATTGAGAATTAGCTGTAGGATGCAAGGAGCTCAACCCAGTGTTCTGTGACAACCTAGAGGCATGGGATGGGGTGAGAGATGGGAGGGAGGTTCATAAGGGAGGAGACATGTGAATACCTATAGCTGATTCATTTTGACATATGGTAGAAACCAACGCAATGCTGTAAATCAATTATCCTCCAATTAAAAATAAAAAAGCAGTGGACCCCAGCCTGAGTTTATGATTTAGCTGGCCTAGAGTAAGGTCTGAGATTTTGCTCATCTAGCAGACTGCCACAGGTTATTGGTCTGGGGACCATGGTGAGAACCACTAGGTCTATACCAGGCATCTTAGCACTTAATTTCATTCAGTTTAGAACTTCATTACATCATGTCTTACATCATGTTTACCATCAGTTCATAAATACAGGTCTGCCCTCCCAGTGATCCTGTGAGTGGCACAAAATCCATGTTTTAACCTACTTTTGTTTATCCACAGGACATAACGGTGGCTGGCACAGCGCTAAATTGAATAATATAAGCATGACCGTTGAAAGCAACAGCTTCATGCTCTTAAATCTCATTTCTTCTTGTAACATGGGGTTAGTGGTGTTTAAAAGAAATTTCTGTGAAGAATGAATAGCTAACTCACATAAAATGACTATGATATTATTGCCAGGCTTCTAGAATGGGCACAATAGATGTTAAGTATTAATACTATTATTTATGAATGTTGTTTATTAATGCAAAAAGTTAGTTACTTCCATCTAGACAGAATCATCTGAAACAGTTTCCAAAGTTGAAACCTGGAGTTTGTTAATGTCTAAACTGAGAGGTTATGGACTTTGTTCACATGATGCAATCAAAGGGATTGCTCTTCGTGGGTTACATTATATGCTCACCTCCATTCTGACTCTGGGATGGCAAGGCATTGATGTTTTGAAAAGGTTGTGTACAGCTATAGTAAACCTCGACACTCCATTTATAATATTAAAAAGGACTCACAGTTTGAGAGAAATATGGTTAAGTCAGAATATGTTCCCTCACTAAGACTAGAAATGCTGAACCTCTCCTCCTAAGTGCTCAACAACTTTGATTAAGGGGTGGAAGGTAATTTTAAAAATCAAGAACAGAATGTATAGCACAAAGTTCAGAGGTCACGAAAAAATGGGTGGCACAGACAGAATATGAGTTCAACAGAAATGTGCCAGGCAGTGTGCTAAATTTGGACAATGCAGAGGTGAAAAATAATATCAAGAAGCAGGGCTTGAGTGAACATCAGAGTTACTGAAAAACCCAGAGACAGGAATGAGGATTCAAATAATCCAGTTACTAGGCTGGCTATTCCTAGCCCCCTGAGTTGATAGCAACGCCAGCCTAAAGGAGGAAAGCCCACTGATATATTGGTGAATGGTGGAAATTCTCAGACATATTCTTCAGTTAAGCATCAAGTCATCTGTTGGTCACATGTTGACCTTCATCTTTGATCCAGTTACCCAGCTCTTTGCCAGTTCCTTCATGACAAACCTTTCTTTATATCAGAGTTTCAGAATCTCAGCTCCTGATTATTTTCTCTTCCCTTGCTTTATCTGAGTGTAGAGTTTCTTCCCCCAAATCCAGTTCTTTCCAGGTCTGTATTCCCACTATTTTGTCCCATTCCCTGGAGCTGAGTCATCACTACCTCCCAGACGCTAAATGTCCAACTCAACCAATTTCTGTCTCCTACAGATTAGAAACCTCCCTCATGCACCTGCAACACAGACCTCTCCCACTTCCACGACCATCCCATGTGGCCAACTATCTTCTCTAAGCCATGTTATGAAGAGGCCAGTGTTCAGGATTTCAGTCCAACTGGAAAAGAAATAAGAAACAGAGGCCAGTAGAGACCAAGGCAGAGTCCCAGAGCCCACCACGAACACAAAGCATGCTGGCTGTAGTAGTTCGAACCATATTCAGACTGCCCATAGTAGTTTTAACAGTGTTCCCCGAAATTCACCGAGAAACAAAGGGCAAAAGTAGAGTAAGAGACTAGTAAGAGAGATGGACCCCATCGATAACCATGACGTTTGACTCTAGCAAAGCTCATCTCATAGTCACCAAATGTCCAAGCCTCCAGTGTCACTGAGTAAGAAAGTCTTTCTCAATCATAAAACTTCTTTGTATTCTCCCTCTACTCCCAAAGACAATAATGGGAAATAGCGCCGAGCAAAAGGAGACCTTTCTACTGTTTTTTCATCAGGTGCCACTGAAAGATAAGATTCATGTTGCAAAGTACATGTTGTAGGTAATCCTCTGAACCAAACTGCATGTTCACTTTCAGAGCCAATTGCTGCTCTTGAACTAGGAAGATGATACAGTGGGACCCCTACATTCATGGATGCAGAACCCACAGATAAGGAACCTGCTGATATGGAAGGCCAATTGTATCATGGATGTCTTGAACATGCTCAGATTTTATTGTCCATAGGAGGTCCTGGAACCAGTTCCCCTACATATACTGAGGGGCCACTATTCAAAAAGGCACAGAGGAAAACTCTACAGCAGATATGAAAATGAGATCAGGAGTCTGCTTTGCTCAGCTTTTCCCTTGAGGCCAGCAATAAGAAGGGAAGGCATATTTTCACAAACTTCCATTTGTCCTGGTGCCTTTCCTATATCATCCTGACCCAACTCTCTCATTCCTTCCTCCAGGCTCACTAAATACGACAGCAGACTGAGTGAGCTCCTACTCCAGGCCAGCAGCCACAGAGCCAAGTGCTGAACACTCAGCAGGGACAGGACATACGTAGACCCTGCTTTCAGGAAACCAGATTGGTAAAATGAACAAAAATTTTGCACTAATTAATGAACCTGGTAACATGCCAAGGAGGAAGACAGGAAGAAGGTCAGCGTGTGTTTGACACAGCCTGACTCTTAGCCAGAGAGAAAACTGCTGAAATCTCTCCCCAAGTCAGCTGCTGGTATATATCCTGTATCAACATGGGGTGTTATTTATGTCTCCATGAATTTAATTAACCAATGATTTCCACTGGTTCACTTCCTTTGTTTTCCAGTTGAGCAACTTAACAGACTCTTAGGATCTTCCACAGCTTACAAAGAAAAGGGACTGGCCTTTCCTTTTAGTTGAGTCTAAGGGTTTCTCCAGACTTAAGATTCTGTTTCAGGAAATGCCTGAGCATCGAACTTAAAACCAAAACCAGAAAGGGAGAGGATGGTAAGAAATAGATGGAGTCCTAGCTTCAACTATGAAAAGAAAACATTGCTCAGTTCAAAAAAAAAATTGGAAGAATAAGCCTTAGATTTAATATAGATTATAATGTCACCCTGTGATATGGTTTTCACTTTACCTTGGTTTTCCAAGCAGTAACTCCAGTTTATTAATTTCATTCATATCTGAGTAGAAACTGACTCTATAATAAAAACAATATTTTGTAGAAATGTTTCTTTTTACATTAGAGATCCCATCTACCTCCTATGCAATGTTTAAAGCCACTTTGCAGACAGGACCATGATGCATTCTGGTCACCATCATTCACAAAAAGATCTATCAAATAGCCAGTTCAACAGAGATGCTAATTCTTACCCACAAGGTATATAGCCTGGGTTTTTTTGTTTTTTTTTTTAAGTCGCTCAGTCGTGTCCGACTCTTTGCGACCCGTGGGCTGTAGCCCACCAAGCTCCTCCATCCATGGGATTCTCCGGACAAGAATACTGGAGTGGGTTGCCATTTCCCTCTCCAGGGGATCTTCCCGACCCAGGGATCGAACCCAGGTCTCCCACATTGCAGGCAGACGCTTTAACCTCTGTAACCTGGTATAGCCCACCTTTATTTCTACGTCCTCCAGTTAGTCAGCAAGTCCATGAAATTTATTGGGCACCCACCAAATTTACTGTGAAAAACATTCAAAACGAGTGGAGATGTGGTTCCTTCATTCGTTTATGGTCTAGATTCTTACGTACAGTTCAAAAGTCCCTAATATGTAGAAATGAAAACACTACAAATGAGTTGAATAGATTCAGATGGGCTGGTACACATGGTATATAAAGTCACTCAAAAAAGACTAATGACAAACATGAGTCAGTCCAATCAAGTCTCATTTCTTTCAAGTCTCATAGTTTAGCATTCTCTTTCCAGATCAAAGTGGAAAATAGCCAGTGCAAAAGAAAGTGAATGCATAGGTATAAAGGACAAGTAGTGGCTGCCAGAGGGAGGGGGTTGGAGTGAGACAATATGAGTGCAGGGGCTCAAGAGGCACAAACTTCCAGTTAGAACGTAACGAATAAATAGACACATAAATTCCCATTTATATTCATATAAGTATGAATATAATTACAGCATGTGGCTATGGTTAATAATACTGTATTTCATATTTAAAAGTTGGTAAGAGACTAGATCTTAAATGTTCCCATCACAAGAAAAACAATTCTATAATGACATATGGTGATAAATGTTAGCTAGATGTATTGTGTCAATCTTTTTGCAATATATATAAATATCAAATGATTATTTTGTAAAAAAAAAAAAAAAAAAAAACAGTGAATGAAGGTAGAATCTACAATGTGATTGCTTCTGGCATGCAGTGGGTAGTAAAATTCAGGGAAATGTTATTAAAAGTGCCAATCTCCAAAATGTCTGTTACCTACCTGCAAGTAGGTATCTTTAGGTCAGAGGGAACTTAACTGCATTGCTTTCTTCATGGAGAGTTCTGCCCCTACCCCACAGAACTTGTCATCTGACCTAAAGATAGTTGATTTGCATGCTTAGAGAGAACAACTCCCTATGTCTAGGGTCCCCAACGTTTTTGACACCAGGGACCAATTTTGTGGAAGAAAAACTTGGCTGGTTTCAGGATGATTGAAGCACATTACATTTATTGTGCACTTTATTTCTAATCTATGCCACCACTGATCTGACAGGAGGCATGGGTGCATGGCCTGGAGGCTGGGGACCCTTGTCCCTATGTTGTCAAGGATGGGCAACAGTTTAGAGACTTCAGCCTGTTCTAAAACCACACTTTGAGTAATGCTGTTTTAAAAAGTAAGAGCTCAGACACTGGAGAACCTGGACTTAAATCACATTATTACTTCTCAATATGTGACTCTGGGCAAATAATTTCCCTGCCTCAGTCTACTCCTTTGTAACATGAATATAACTACCCACTTCACTGGGTCATTGTATGACATGAGAGAGTGTCTGAAACATTTGACATGATAGATGGCATATGATCAATATTAGGGAATCATTACTCAACCTTCTGATATGGGTCCTTAATATTCCCCTTCTCCATATAGTAGAAAGGTAGAAAGAAACGCAGAGGTAACAATATCAGACCTGGTTCAAAATGAATTCTTTCTCCTAATGACTTGTACTCCTTGCTGCACAGAACAAATATACAATGAGGTGTAGAGAAATGATGACTAAATCAAAGGCAAGAAATCCTAGGCTCTAGATCTGACTTACTACAGAGACCCCTTAGAAAAGACCCTGATGCTGGGAAAGATTGAAGGCAGGAGGAAAAGGTAATGACAGAGGACGAGACGGTTGGATAGCATCACTAACTCAATGGACATGAGCTTGAGCAAACTCCGGGAGATGGTGAAGGACAGGGAAGCCTTGGTCTACTGCAGTCTATGGGGTCGCAAAGAGTCGGACACGACTGAGCTACTGAACAGCAACAGAGACCCCTGGGGCAATTCCTTTAGTTGCCTAAGCTGCAACTTCCTCATCTTTGAGAAAGTAAAACAGGGGCTAGTGCTTCAATAAGAGTATTTCCTTGGCTGCAAACATCACAGTCATTGCATCAGATAAAACCATGACTGAGACAGCATCTGTTGTTAGCCGCAGATCGTGAATACAAATGTAGCTGGTCGAAGAGGATGCCCAACACGAGCACTTCAGGTGGCTCGTGGGGCAACCGTGCCGCTCTGGTCCAGAGTCACCCATTCTCAAGTTCCTTCAGCTACTTGCCACACAGTATTCTCCTGGTTGACTTCCTCTGCAACTGCCCTCTATGTTTCTGAGCCAAACAGGGAAAGAGCTGTGAAAGCAGTTCCCAGGCTGAGTCACTGTCGATCAGCTCTCCCGGCTGCCTCCAGAAACCTGCTCTGTGACTTAACTAATCATTGTGAGAAGGCCATTTATCCTCAGATTCCTGTGCAGAGAGCCCTTTCAGGTTGAAGCCCTCTTGTTTTTTGAACCTTGTTGCTTGTAATTGGTTGTAACGTCCACCTTCTCTGTATGCTACCGAATATTCTCCCCCACTCTTTTCTTCCTGGATTTCCATACATTTAAAAAAAAATTAATTCTGGGGTTTGGAGAATTCTTATGGACTTCAGACACTAATAGAGTTCTTAAAACATGAGCTAGTGGGCCTCCCTGGTGGCTCAGTGGTAAAGAATCTGCCTGCCAATGCAGGAGACGTGGGTTTGATCCTTGATCTGGGAAGATCCACAAGCTGTGAAGAACTAAGTCCAAGCCCCACAACCACTGAACCTATGCTATAGAGCCCAGGAGCCACAGTTACTGAAGCCGGTGCTCTCTACAGCCCATGCTCCGCAATAAGAGAAGCCACAGCAATGAGAGAAGCCCACAGGCCACAAGAAGAGAGTAGCCCCTGCTCTGTACTACTAGACAAAAGCCCATGCAGCAATGAAGACCCGGCACAGCCAAAAGTAAATTAATTTTTAAGACTCAGCTGGTAAGAGAGAAACAGACAGGCAGATAGACAGATGGATTCATCCACAAAGAGCTAACACACTGACTTAACATTTACCCTCCTACTTGAATGGTACTGATAAACCTATTTGGGCAGCAACTGAGATGCAGACATAGAAAACAGATTTGTGGACACAGTAGGGGAAGAGAGGATGGTACAAATTGATAGAGTAGCATTGAAACATATATATTATCACATGTAAAATAGATAGCTATTAGGAATTCTCTGTATGACTCAGGGAGCTCAACCCCAGTTCTCTGTGACAATCTAGAGGGGTGGGGAATGGGAGGGGGGTTCAAGAGGGAGGGGACATGTGTGTACCTATGCTGATTCATGGTGATGTATGGCAGAAACCAACACAATATTGTAAAGCAGTTATCCTCCAATAAAAATAAAAATCAAAAAAAAAAAATCACAAATTGGAACCCTGTTTCTGCCCCAGATGGAGAAACAGAATGGATTTACTCTCCTACTTGAAGTAAATAAAAGATAAAACACTGGTTTTGAAGACATTGAGCATCCGGCAATGAAAGAGTGACCCCCAGGAGATGAGACAACAGATGAAGGCAGCCCTGGGATTTCCCCAGCAAACTGTCTGCAGACGCTTTCCAGGCAGCAGCACAGGGAGGGGGTGCAGGCAGAACCCAGTGGACTCTGCGTGGAGACAGATAAGAGTCTGGGGAGACTGAGCAGTGAGAGGACAGAGAGAGGGGCAAGGGCTGCACAGACAGAAAGCTTGGACCGAGGCCCACAATCTATTTTGAGCTCTCGGCAGGGTACTGAACAGTGAATATGCAGAAGAAAACTACCTGTGCACCGGAGGGGAAAAAAAAAATCCATCCAAAGGATGAGAAGAGTTCCCTATGGTCATCACCTGGAAACACACACTCACACCAGGCATATAAAATCTGAAACTCTGGGGGTAGGAGGCAGAGGTCTGTGTTTTAATCAGCATTCCAAGTAATATTCTGATGCACGCCCAATTGGGAGACCCACTACAGTGGTCCTCCACCTTGGCTGAATTTAGAATCATCTGGGAAATGTAACAAAATTCTGATGCCAGATCTCCACCTAGAGAACAGTTAAATCAATGTAATTTAGTAGCCCTGAGTGTGGCCTGAGAGTCTGCATTTCTAGCGAGCTTCTTGGTGGCCTGAAAACCACTCTTAAGAGAACCACTCGTAAAGGGGCTGAGGAGGGGTGAGGCCTAATATTGGGAGCCATGTAACTCTAACTGGGGGGAGAAGACAGCACAGCTGGGAAATTAAGCAGAATTTATAGGCATCTAAACAATGAGGAAATCACTACATTTCAAAATATCCATTTGGGGACAAGTCTAATTATTAAGCATTTCTTACATCATCAGCCAAAATTTTCTCCTCTATCACCTTCCAGGTGTTCATTTTTATTAAGGCCTTCACCTTTTTCTGACTTCATTTTTTTTTTCCCCATTGAAGGGATTAACCACAGTGGTTACAAAGCTACAGTTAGTTTTCCCCAGTAAAATTCTGCTCTATGAGTATTTTGTCAGTCTCTTAATAGCTTAGACCCATTAGACCCGTCATGCTCAGACGTCAGTGTACATGGGAACTTGGTAAGAGACGCAGCCACTTTGGCCCCCACTCCAGAGCTTCTGACTTTAGCTTGGGATGGTATTTTGTAAATACCAAGAGTATGTCTGATGCTTCAGGCCACATACTGAGACCTACAACCCTAGGATCTTGCTCTCAAGCTCAGTATCCAGTGAAGCATTTTCAGAATAATTTTTTTTTTTTACACCAAGACACAGCATCCCACCTGAACACTGAATATTCTGCTAAAATCACTGTTGTGCCAGCAAGGGTCCCTGCTGTTTCCAGACGGCCTGGGTATCAGGATGACTGCTGGGGTTTGTATACACAGAAGGTCTCCCACCACCAGAGAAGGTCAGGCCCCCTCCTGCTGCACCGCTGGCTAACAGCTGAAAGGCCCACGGGCCTTGATGATGGGTAGAAATCATATTCATTTCCTCTCACCTTTTTCTTAATGTTTTCTCCCTTTTCTCTCCTCCTCGGGTCCTATCCCTCTTCTCTGTCTCCTCTAATAACAATAATAGCTACTGTGTATGGAGCCTCTGTTTTCATAGCTGGCACCATGCTAAGAATGTTACAGATTACATCAAATTTAGTCTCCACAGTCACTCAGGAGTTCAGCCTTACTTTACATATAAGGGGAAATGTCAACCTGCGCAAGGTCACGCAGCTAGGGACTGGCAGCCCTGCCCTGACCTGTAAGTTCCCAGCCCCACAGCGTCTGCTTTTATTCCCTCTCTTCTTCTTTCCTTTCAAACCTTTCTCTGCTCTTCTTTTTTCATCACCTTGTGCTTTTTCTACCTGCTCTCCACTAGTCTTGGAATGAAATTCACCACTTGGAATTCCAACACCAAGAGCCCAGAGCTCAGACCTAAAGAGTATGTCAAACTCACATGCATGAGACACATGCCACCGCAGGCTGTGTGTGGGTGCCTGCATCAGAGACCAAGGGTGGGGGTCTGTGTCCTAGGGACATTTGGGGCCCCAGATCAGAGACAAGGGCTTTCCTGGTGGCTCAGACAGTAAAGAATCCAGTGGCAATGCAAGAGCTGCAGGAGACATGGGTTCCATCCCTGTGTCGGGGAGATCCCCTAGAGGAGGGCATGGCAACTCACTCCAGTGTTCTTGCCTGGAAAAGCCCATGGGCAGAGGAGCCTGGTGGGCTACAGTCCATGGGGTCACAAAGAGTCAGATATGATGGAAACAACTTAGTATGCACACACACATCAGAGACAAGTGAAAAGCCAATGGTCAGAAATCTTGAGGCTTTGACTGGATCTTGTCTGATACTCTCGTCCTTCAGAAATCACAGGCCCAACTGTAGCAGCTGCCCCAGAAGCCCATTGCCTGCTTGCTAACCTGCAGCATCCTTGGCCTCCCGGCAGGGATCCATCTGCAGATGGTACAGTTATTTGTCACCAAAGAGGGCAGCCTGGGTAACAAGAATCAGCAACAGGAGTTCAGGGGCCAAATCCTCCAGACAGCTCGCCTGGCCCAATTGAGGGCACCATACAGAGACATTTGGCAGAAGAATGTTCCATTGGCTTCTGTGCCAAGAACTCAAGGCTGCAGTGAGCAGAGCATTCCTCAGCTCTCACTATAGCTTTTCAGGTTCCTTCAAGCATCATTTCATGGTTAACAACTCATCCAGCTTACTCAGGGTGATCAGAGGCCAGCCTCAGATGCATTTAGCTACAATGCTAGCAATCACTGCCCCAGAGGAGATAAAGTCCTCTTGGCTACAAGTGGAGCTCTCAGACCTTCCAAGAATTCCTTTTTTCTGGGAAGCCCTAGGAGCTAGGATGAGAGACATTTTTTACAGAAAGCATTCAGAATGTGTGAAACCACATAATTTTCCCTTTCAAGGAGCAAGTGTTAGTGTTTCATAGGGAAGGGAAAATATCCACTAAATGCAAAGATTTCTCTGTGAACTCAAATCATACTTTCAATAGCTATAGTGCAGCATAGCTAGGAACAGGGTGAAGTCACAGGCATTTTAAGACTTTAACCTGGAAAGTGATTTTACAGAGTCTCAGTTAACTAAGAGTAGTACTTCTACTACTAACTAAGACTAGTACTTCTCAATTATGTTGAAGAAAGCACTTAGTGTTAATGTATCACAAGGATGATTTCATATTCAAGACTGACCTATATCCTGGGTCAAGTCATTAATTTCCCTAATCCATGTTTCCAGGTTTCCACAGAAAGAATGGTATAACCCCATCTGACAAATCTCAAAGCTTCTTACAACCACAGGAAAATGTAAATAATTTGAGTGTACACAGTGAATACCACTTAAGAGTTTGGCAATTCGTGTGTGCTCAGTCGTGTCTGACTCTTTGTGACCCCATGGACGATATAGCCTGCCAGGCTCCTCTGTCCATGGGATTTCCCAGGCAAGAATACTGAAGTGGATTGCCATCCCCTTCTCCAGGGGATCTTCCTGATGCAGGAATTGAACCAGCGTCTTTTGCATCTCCTGCATTGCGGGTGAATTCTTTACCACCACGCCACCTGGAAAGTTCCAGAATTTGACAATATATATTTCTTAATTAACCCATAAGGGGGTGTACTCATGCTCTCCAGAGAAACAGGACTGAGAGAAGATACCTAGATATATAGACAGATTTGTTACAGGAATTGGCTCAAGTAGTTATGGAGGCTATGAAATCCCATAATTTGCCATCTGCAAGCTGAAGAACCAGGAAAGCAGGTGGTGTAATTCAGTCTGAGTCCGAAGCCTGAGAATCACTGGCTGTTGGTCTAAGTCTCAACATGAGTCTGAAAGCTCAGGAACCAGGAGCACCAGTGTCCAAGAGCAAAAGATGGAAGTCTGAGAACAAGCTAATTTGGCCTTCGTCCTCTTGTTTGTTCTGTTTAAGCCCTCAGTGGATTGGATGATGCCCACCCACAGGCATGAGGGAAATGTGCTTTATTCAGTCTACTGATTCAGATGCTAATCTCATCCCAAAACATGCTTACAGACACACCCAAAATAATGTTTTGCCAGCTATCTGGACATCCCTAAGCTATCTGGGCTCGTGCAAATTTGACCCACAGAATTCACCATCACAGGAGACTTTCCATATTGGTACTGGTGTTATCCATGCCTACAATCCCATCTAAAGAAAATGTCCCTGTTGCTGCAAATGGTATTATTTCTTCTTTTTTATGGCTGAGTAAATGACTCCTCTGTCCATAGAATTCTCCAGGCAAGAATACTAGAATGGGTAGATATTCCCTTCCCCAGGGGATCTTCCCAACCCAGGGATCGAACCAGGGTCTCCTGCATTGCAGGCAGATTCTTTACCATCTGAGCCAACAGGGAAACCCAAAATGACCATATGGAAAAAGAATCTAAAAGAGAATAGATATGTGTATATGAATAACTGACTCACTTTACTGTATAGCAGAAACTAACAAAACATGGTAAATACAAGAAAAATAAAAAGAAAGAAAACATCCTACCCATAGCCCATCAAGATAGAGCAGTCACATTCCCTATCCACTACCCACATCACTATCGTCCAGTGACTCTAGCTGGATGTATATGTCCCAAGAAAGACAACTCATGAGCTGGTTGATGGCCCTGAATTCTCACAAGAATAAAGACTTCTGGCCAGAGAGGCTGATCAAGCCATAAGGAGAAAACATATAAAGAAGCAGAAACTGAACAGAATAGCTGAGGTACAGAAAATAAAAATGTGTCAGGTTTGGAGCACAGATAATAATGGCAGGAAATACACTCAAAGAAGCAGAGATGGAGAGACGATCTAACTTGGGTTAATGATGAACCACAAGAATGCAAATCCAACCATGCCTCCTGTGGACATCTTGAAGAATCTCCTTACTCCGGATCCTGCCTCTGAGGAGCCTGAATATCCCACAGTTTCTTTCCTTTGAAATCCGTTTCCTATTATTGTCACACATCTCCCTTCCTAGACCAGGTTTCTCTATGTCTTTGCCTCTTGTAGCCAGGAGAATTTAATTCATATAACATTTAACACCTGAGATTATGCTCAGCTATGAATGTGCCAGGTATTAAGAGGAGTCTATCCCCAGTTATAACTGCAGGGACCCCTTCAAATCCTGGCCATTTTTCTAGGAGTCTTCACAACTTCAACCAAGAGAAAGCATTAGCTCTCCTTACCCTTCAACTTCCTCCAGGCTGCAGGTCAGACTTGCCTGAGGAAGTTGGACATGAACCCTTCTAAGAGGGAAGTTACTGATTTGCATAATAGTACTGCCAGAGCTTAAACTTACTCCCTTTTCGCCAGAATGCATCATGCACTTTAAAAAAAAATAATCAAGAGAAGGGGACTTTAATGATCTTTATTTTCTCCTCTTAGTTTAATGCAGGCAGCAAGGGAGATGAGAATTCGTGGACTAAGCAATTTGCTGGAGTGGCTGTTAAAGTGATATGTGGAAGGGGCAGCAGCAAAACCTGCTTAATGCTCAGAAACACCTGCTGGGAAATATTTTTTCTGCATGGGTTGCAAACAGTATTAAAACAATTTTCTTGCCTTGAACAAAAGAGAGGGTAGAACAGGGTAGCTATGTTTCTATAGGCTCGCACTGTGGAACAGAACTGGAGAGAATTAAGAGATAAGAAAGAGGCTGGGTGAGCACACAGGTATCTCTCACAAAAATTGGACAGAAAACTCTGCTGAGTCAATTCTTGTTCTGCAGCTCTGGGGGATAATTGCTGGCTTAGGCCACAGATTTCCACTTGGGCACCCTCTGTTCAGAGCCTTGGGGGATTTCAGGGTGCCCTCTCAGCCTTGATCCCCTATAGTTGGTATGGCAAAACTACCCTTTTTTACTGAGTGCAGAAGGCAAGGAAAATGTGCATGCAGCCCTTCCTCTCTCTGGGATGTCAAAAGCTGGTGTTCCCTTTCTGTCTACTCCCTCTGCCCTAGTTCAGGTTTTGAGCACCTGTCCATGGCCACCTAGCAGGTCTCTCCATCTCCAGTTTCTCCCTCCTCCCACAGTCCTCCATGCTGGTGCCAGAAACATCTAAAATGAAACTGATCCTATCTAGCCAGAGTCCAACAACTTCATGCCCTCCTTTTGGCCACAGAAGGAACTCCTAACCTCTTGCCTGCTCACCACCACCTGACTTCAAGCCATTGATCCATTGCTTCATCTTCCACACCATTCATCTATGTTCAGAACTTCATGATTCCCTAAGTCCTCCTTAGGACCTGTCCTCTCTGCCCTTGTTCTTACTGTTTATTTTCCCAGGAGGGCCTTTGCCTGCCTAGAGGACTCTAAATTTCAAGGCCTAGGAGACTGAAAGAATAATGGCATCATGACATAAATAGGACATTTGGAAAGGAAAGTAACAAGTTCAGAATCACATAATGTCAAATTTAAAGGTGGTGTTGGGGCTTAAAAAAAAATAAAAGGCTCAGAAGGGAAATATTTAACAACTCCGAGAAGGAAAGTCAAAGTCAGTGGTATAGACAAGAGTTATTGTCTAGGGACCTCCCTAATCATCCAGTGGCTAAGACCCTAAGTTCCCAATGCAGAAGGCCCAGGTTTGACCCCTGATCAAGGGACTAGATCCCACATGCCACAACTAAGACCCAGTACAGCCAAATAAATAACTTTTTAAAAGTCATTATCTAGAAGACATTCAGTAATTAAACCATAAATTATTGTTCTCACTAAGAGAATAGGTATTTTCAAGATGTTTCACCTCTCCCAACCCTGAGATTTGTTTTATTTTTGTAAATAAAGCTCTTATTTCTCATGTTTTTCTTTTGAGTTTTGTCAGGGTAATTTGGACCTCAAAAGAACCTGAGTAATTTATCAAGTATTGAAGAAAGAGTGAGGAGCAGACACAGTGGTAAAACGCTCCATGAATTATGCCAACACTCATGTTCCAAGATGGACTCCTTTCTGGGGGCACTCATTGGTGCCTCATACGGAGCCACACTTGCAGCAATAAGTTGCATTTTACTTTATATCTGTTCCCCAGCATATCCACAGCCTTCTCTTTCATTGTACACTCCTTGCAATTAACCATACCAATGTTGTTAACTAGCACTCAACTCTGAACCTTTCTTCCTCCTCAAATTCCTTTCAATGGAAATAAGAACTGGATGGCTTTCACGAACTCTGACCCAAGCTAGGAATGGTCCTTAAGTGTTTTATCTGTAAAACATATGAAGGGCTTAATCATCATAGACAAGATTATGCGCAAGTGACAAATTATCCAAAAAAACCTCAGTGACTCACAGCAACTATTTCTCACTCATGCTACATTTCTACCCATGATCAGCATCAGCTTTGTTTCATATTTTATTTGGAGACTGAGGGTAACAGAGAAATCCCTGTCTGAGATATTGCTGGTCTCTTGGCACAGGGAGGAATGTGTAAATCATGCAAGGACTCTTAAAACTTCTGTGCAGAAGTAATACATGCCATGTGGTAACAGAGGACACAGTTCACTTCTGTTCACTAACAAAAGTAAATCACATATCAGTGTGAGAGGGATCTATAACCCTTCCATAGGAGGGACAGTAAATATTATGATCAATAATAAAACCTACCTGCAAGGACAAGCGTCATATTCTAGAGTGTGTCCTCTCATCTCTTCATAGCTTAAGTTTATCCATTTAAATCAGTACCCACAAACTTAAATGGCTGTAGGAGTGAGACAGGGCATAAATATGAAGGGGGTGGATAATAGGGAATAGAGAGGCCTGAGGCAACAGGAGCACACCCTGGCCTAAGAGTATTCAAATACAGATATTACATAGCCCCATCAACAAAACTTGCAGAGAAGTTTATAACCCCTGATTTAAATCCAATCTGAAAAACAAATACGATATATTAACATGTACATGTGGAATCTGAAATAAATTGGTATAGAGATCTTATAGAGACACAGATGTAGAGAACAGACATGCATACCAAGGGGGAAGGAGAGGGATGGGATGAAATGGGAGATTGGGATTGACATATATACACTACAGGGTATAAAACAGGTAAATAATAAGAACCTACTGTCGAGCACAGGGAACTCCACTCAGTGCTCTATGGTGACCTAAATAGGAAGGAAATCCAAAAGAAAGAGGGGATATATCTATGTATACTACAGCTGGCTCATTTTGCTGTACACTTGAAACTAACACAACATTGTAAAGCAACTATACCCCAATAAAATGTTTTTAAATAACAAAAACAAAATAAATATAATTCTGAGGAAAGAGTATATATAATTGGATGACAGATTAAAATACATGTAATTTGATGAAAAATGCATTGTATGTTTGTTATTTTTAGGCCCTAGGCTAACTACTTCACGAGTAGTAATTTGAACCTCATATAATGCAGTTGCCCACCCTCAGACATTTGAGTAAAACTGACCCAAAACCTCAATTCCATAACCTCTAAGAAAGCCAACGACTGCCTTAAGAGTTCAGTGAATCCTTACAGTTTATGTTCTCATTCTCACTTCTACCTCTTGAGTTGTCTGCACCAAGGTCTTAATCTCATTAGCATCTCATTTCCGGGGGTCCTTCTCTCTGCAAGGATGTCACAGACGTGAAATTCGGCCCACTTGCTTTGACTTTCCCCAGCTGCTCACATAACATCTGAGTGATGGAAGAGGTTAAAGTGACGGAAGAGGAGGATTTTATCACAGCAAACAGACCTCTGACTCTCTCCTCCCTAAATGCCATCTGACTGCACATTTATGGACTTCCTCCAGCCCCCAGCCACGCTGCCCAGCCCCATTTCCCCGCCCTCCACTCCTCCCTTTTGTCTGCCATCCCTAAATCTATGTATTTCTTACACAGAATGGTTTAATTATCTATTTCTGTTGCTATTTCATTTAGGAGTTTCTCTTTCAGCAACTGTCTCCAAATAAAGTAACATAGAAAAACCTGGTGCCAACCATTGACAGACACCAGTTGCTTAGTTCTTAGCAAACTAAGAAATCAGAGTTCACACTCCCATAGTCACCATCCGATCTTCTTCTGAACAAAGTTCCATCCCCAAGAGGAACTCTAAGACTAGTTGCTAAGATAAAACTCCTCACTCCATTATACTTACAATAACCTTTGGAGTTAGATGAGTATTCTAATTTCACAAATGAGAAGTTGATATTGAATATTATAGGATAGAATTTATTTTGATACCAGCCACATCCTCCAGCCCCAAGGTGGTCAGTTGTGAACCTAGGTAACATCAGAAAGCAGGCAAGGGGGTTCATTTTCATTGCAAGCATTAATAGCATGAATATTAATAGATAATAGTAATAGCAGGAAAGCAGGGAATAAGTCTTAGAGGCACATTCACGTACCCGGGAGTTCCATAGGCGCTTTTCTCTTTAATTTGCCTTGAAGAAGACGTTTCCCCCTCTTTCTAAGGGTAAATTATCTCTCTGAACAAATCTGAGAGAGATTCTTTAACGTCAGTAAAGCACATCGCTTTGGAGTCAGATAAGTCATTCTTCTGACAGCTCTACAGAAATGTCAGCATCACTGCATCATCACCACATGCCTTGAAAGCCCGAGAAATGAGATACGGGTGCTATGACCATTCATGACAGAATGATGACAGGCTGGACTCGGCATCTCTCAGGAGGTCATATAGAGTCACTGCTCAGGCCCACCAGGCAGAAGGAAAGTGGCCTGACCACCATCTCAACCTGGGATCCAAGTCGACTGTCATAGGGACAGGTGATCCCTGAGTTGTTTCCATGCACTTCATGTTGTAGTCACTCATTTTTTCAACAAATATTTTTTGTGCATCGACCATGCATAGGTTCTCTAAGAACTTGGGAAGCATTACTGAAAACATATTCAGAATATAATTATTCTGGTGAGTGAAGACATAATAAAAAAGGCATAGTAAATCAATTATAGGGAGTATTAGAGGATTGCAAGTACCACAGAGAAAATAGGAAGGTCAGGGAAAGGCCACTTTTCTACCTTCTCTGTAGGAAAATGCTACAAGTATAAGTGTTAGCTCAGCGTTCCTTAACCTGGACACATTGGAGCTGGCTGATTCTTCCTTGAGGGGCTGCCCTGCATATTGTAGGGTGTTCAGCAGTGTATCTGACCTCTGCCCACTGGAGACCATTCACACACTCACTCTCTCAGTTGTGACAGCCATGGATATCGCCAGCATTGCCAAATGTCCCCTAAGGGCACACTCACCTCCTGCTGGTAACCCCTAGGTTGGAGATGCATAAGAGTCTAGTATTTAAGCATGGACTCAAAGATGAATGCAGATTCTCACATCCAATCTCTGACTCCCTGAGGTTTGTAACCTGGTTTCACCATTTACAAGCTATATACCATTGGTGTAGTTCCTTAACCTCTTCAAATACCTCTTTCTCTATCTGTAAAATAGGGATAACAGTGCTTCTCGCAAAGACTGGTTATAAGAATTAAGCAATATGACAGCAAGTTTATCATCTGGTACACATTTCCAGTGAAGGATTAATAAGCCTTTTCAGCTCCAAATTATCAACTAGTAGCTCACATTTTGGGCTTCCCAAGTGGCCATAGCAGTAAAGAACATGCCTATCAATGCAAGAGATGTAAGAGATGCAGGTTTGATCCCTGGATAGGGAAGATCCCCTGGAGGAGGGCATGGCAACCCACTCCAGTGTTCTTGCCTGGAGAATTCCATGGACAGAGAAGCCTGGCAGGCTACAGTCCATGGAGTCACACAGAGTCGGACACAATTGAAGAAACTTGGCATGCACACACAGCTCACATTTTTCACCTAAAGAAAGCTGAGCACCAAAGAACTGATGCCTTTGAACTGTGGTATTGAAGAAGACTCTTGAGAGTCCCCTAGACCAAAAGGAGATACAACCAGTCAATCCTAAAGGAAATCAATCCTGAATATTCATTGGAAGGACTGATGCTGAAGCTGAAACTCCAATACCTTGGCCACCTGATGTGAAGAACTGACTCATTGGAAAAGACCCTGATGCTGGGAAAGATTGAAAGCAGGAGGAGAAGGGGATGACAGAGGATGAGATGGTTGGATAGCATCACCAACTCAATGGACATGAGTTTGAACAAGCTCTGGGAGTTGGTGATGGACAGAGAAGCCTGGCAGGCTGCAGTCCATAGGGTGGCAAAGAATCGGACACAAATGAATGACTGAACTGATTGAACTGAATACTCTAATGAAGATAAACCAGCATTATTGATGTATTTTATACAAGGATATACCTAGACCCTAAGAGATTAAGCAATACACCCACAAGTCAGACAATTAGTAAGGGACAGAGTTAAGACAAACCAAGCTTGAATCTACTAAGTCTCAATTTCCCATGCCTTCTCATTCACTGTCAGTTCAGTCACTCAGTCGTATCCGATTCTTTGCGAGCCCAGGGACTGCAGCACGCCAGGCCTCCCTGTCCATCACCAACTCCCAGAGCTTATTCAAACTCAGGTCCATTGAGTTGGTGATGCCATCCAACCATCTCATCCTCTGTCATCCCTTTCTCCTCCCACCTTCAATCTTTCCCAGCATCAAGGTCTTTTCAAATGAGTCATTCACTGTACCACCTCCCTAATTTTAACTTGCTTGCAACCATTTAAGAGCATGCCTGCTTTGCAGAGCACAAAGCATACTAGTAAAGGAAAACATCTGGGTTACACAACAATTCCTGGAAACTGAATGAACTCATATTTGACAGTGACTGATATACTTTGCTGTGCCTCCCCAGGAACCTCCTGGAGGAAAAGTTCCCCAGGGGGCCCCAGCCTGACCACCCCCAGCACTGCCAACAGCATGGAAGGCCAGTTCAAAGGGCATCTTGGATGTAATGATGTAACCTCCTTGTCCCACTGAAAGTCACTAAGACAGACCTGTCAGCAGCCTACACAGCCAAACTTCCCTTTTCAAATCCTAAAATCTCAGAAGCTAAGACGCAAACAGAATTCAAATAACAAAATGGGTTGAGGAGAGGAGGAAAGGAGAAAGGCTGGATTAGACCTTGGCCAGTGGTTTCGGGCAAGTGCGTGCATTCTCCTGTTGCCGTTTTAACAAGACCAGAGTCTCATCTGAACACTAATTCCTCCCTGGATCACTGCTTCCCAGAGCAATAACGTAAATCCATCTAACATTTAAGCAAAAGGATATTGAGCTTGAAAGATCAGTACAATGTGTGTTTGTCTCCTGAAGTGATAAGGTCACCCATTCAAGAACTGCTTGGAAAGGTGAGTGGAAGCATGGAGAGCCACAAGGTGAGGTGGCCAGGCCTGGGACAGAGAGCAGAGATAACCTTTGCAGAAACCAAGAATAACTGGGGAGAATCAAGCCAGAGTTTTCTAAGAAACACAGGTTTGAGGTGTCTAGCTGTCATTAAGAAATGTCATTTAAGAAGCTGTTTTTAAAAAGTTAAAAACAGGTCAAGGTGCATCCTGATATTGAAGGGACATTAAAAGGGGTATTCTTATGTCTGGAGCCCCCAAGGAAGCACCCCTAAAATGTTGCATTTCAACTACTCAGACCTGAGCAAGCGGTATTTACATTTCAACTCACAGCCTGCTGAATCTAACTTACATCCAACTCATCAGACAAAACACCCATGTTTTCATCATCGCAACATGTCCTGGAAGCTGACAAAACCATGCAGAGAATATACAAGGTAACAACATCTTCCCATGCTGTTGACAGAAGACTAAATTGCTACCAGCTTTTTGAAGAAGAACTGGGAATCATCTAACCATTTTAGAAGCACATGATATTTCATTTGGCAATTCCACTTTTATGAATTTATCCAAAAGGTGGGCAACTATGGGCAATCATGTGTGTACAGGTTTCTTCACTGCCATGCTTTTTTAATAGCCAAAAAACAGGAAAAGGCAAATGTACATCAAAGGGAATCTTGTGAAAGTGTGCCAATGAAATAGGAAACAGCCAGTAAGAAGCGTGAGACAAGTCTACAGGTAATATGATGGAAGAGATGATCTGCAAAGTTTATTATTAAATGACAAAAAGAGTAAGAGCCAAGACAATATTAAAGCGTTATATTATTTGTGTAAAACACAACCGAAAATGGGCCTGTGTGTTCATACATACATTTACACATATATATACACACACCCTCTCATATCTGTGTACAAGCAAATACTATCTGTAGGAGGATATACAAAGGTGCACAAGAATACAGATGGTAACAAGAGCTGCCTTCCAAGAATAGAAGAAATATTTTTATGTTGAATATTTTACTCTGCAGATATCATGGTAGATGAGAGTGAGACTTTTTAATGTCTATTATTTTGTAGGTTTCATAAGCATGGGTGTCTATAGAGATCCTGAAAATCTACCTATGCAAGCAAACAAGCTCCAGCCCAGCCTGAGGATGTAACAGGACTCAAGGAAGAACCCTGCAAATAAATCTGATTAAATTGCAATCATCTGTACATAGGATACAATTTTGCACATTATCCACTAACTTTTTTCCATCCTAAGGCATATCAATCCTGACACCCCAACACCCTTTGAGCCACTTCAGCATACCATGGGCTTGCAGTGAAAATGGATTTTCAGATTAGCCAGTGAAAATATGATTTAGAAAGGCAGATCCACTCACCAAGGGACAACATGTTCAAGTCAAATCCAAGTGGTTTATTGAAGCTGATGGTAGGTTTTGAACATCGGAGAGAAGGCAAACTGAGATCACACTCTTTAGTTGACAGGTCAGTGGGACTTGAACATCACTTGGGGTGCAGCTTTGGGCGGGAACCCATCCCTGGAACCCCTAGCTCACCTGATTAAGGCTCCACTTCTGTGCTCCCACAGTACCCTCCAGCACACCACTTACCATGCTATGTTACAGCAGCCTGTTTTCACATCTGTCCCTCACCCTAGACCATGAACTGCTCATGTTCTTGTCATCACATTTCCCAGCCAGGCACTCAGTATGTGGCAAACAAAGGATGCTTAATAAACACACTAACCTGACGGCAGCAGGTTCCCAGCAACACGCAGCACTCATCAAGCTCACTCTGGGTGCTTGTAATCTTCGTGCAATACTGAACATCGCTACCTCTTACGGTTACGTATCTTTTTGTGTCTGACACAGGGGCTATGAATGATAGAATGCACAGACAGAAATCTGAATCATTATAGCTGTGGGACCAGAGGCAAGTTACTTCATCTCCTAGAACCTGTTTTGTTACCCATGAACAGAGATGCATCACCTATCCCGCCAGACTGAGGTGAGGAGTAAATGAAATTGCTATGCAGCATGCCTCGCACACTAAATAAGAGGTGACTGTTACTATCTTTTTCTTTATCCTCCACATCTAAAAAGTGAGCCCTTCCAGAGCAGGTATTTTCTTACCTTGTGCCCTTTACCTGCTCACCTCACCATGGTATCTTGTGCTTACCAAATGTTCAACAAATGAGAACAAATGTAGAGTTTGAATACTAGCAGACATGGGTTAGAATTCAAGCAGGTTGGACTGTTTAACTGAGTATTCCTGGGCAAGGTACCTCACCTCCAATTCTCAATTTGTTATCTGTAGAATGGGTATGCTAACGTTTATCTCCCAGGACCAGGGTAAAGATTGAGTGAGATGACACATTTAAAGTACACACCACACCACCCTCACACAAAGTGTCACTAACTGGGAGCACTTGTCAATCACTTAAAATAAAGCAGAAAACCCTTCCCATGCTGGAGTTTTGAGGCCTAAACACAGGCCATGTTGTTATCACTGTTTCCCCCAGGAGTAGAGAGAGGCCGTGGGCAGGATGATGAACCGCATTCTGCTGGGAACTACAAGTTGTAGGAAAGGTAACCTGGAGGCAGCTCTGCTTGAGGGGTGGTGATCAGCCTGGGTGTGAAGAACAAATTATCTGAGAAGAACAAACTACATCTCTTTGCTAAAATGCAGGCTAGGAGGACAGCCCCTAGCAGGCTACCTTGGAAGATTATACAACTGCCAAGTAACCTGTCTGTGGTTTTTCCCGTTTTACAGATGCAAGATCCATTCAAACTAAAAAGTGGTTGAGCCTGACTTTAGATCAAGGTCTTCTGGACAATTAGCCCCAAAGTTCTTTCCATGACATCATTTGCCTTTGAAAAGAAACGAGAATAGTGATCATAACCTACGCATATAGCTGCTATTTCTCAAAGTGTAATTTCTAAGGGTTAAAAATATGATCCTTCATATAAATATAGAGCAAACATATGCCCAAAATTTAATTCATTAATCAGGAAACCAGCAGGATAGTAACACTGATTCAAAGAGCATTTGAGGAAAAGAGATTCATATGGACAGGAAAGACATGCCAAAATAAGTTTGCTGTATGTGTTAGGTTTGAGTGATCAGGGCAATAAAATTGTGTTCTTTTTGATAATCTCCTGCAGTGGAAAGTAATTGTTTTAAATCTCCACTGGACAAAGATCCACCAACTAACATTAACTTTAGAGTGTGGTTCCTAATAAAACGATAATGAAAAAGTACAAGCCGTAATGCTTTCCTGATAGCTCAGTGGTGAAGAGTCCACCTGCTGAGGTAGGAGGCGTGGGTTCAGTCCCTGATCTGGGAAGATCCCATGTGCCACAGAGCCAACCAAGCCCATGTGCCACAGCTACTCAGCCTGTGCTCTAGAGCCGGAGCACTGCCACCACTGAGCCCACATGCCACCACTACGGAAGCCTTCGTGCCCCGGAGCCTGTGCTCTGCAACAGGAGAGGCCACCGCAACAAGAAGCCCGCACACTGCAAGGAGGAGGAGCCCCCGCTCACTCCACGTGGGGAAAAGCCTGTGTAGCAACAAAGACCCAGCACAGCCAAGAATCAATAAACAGAAGTATAAGCCCTAGAATTCAATAATCCTTGGGTGATCCAGTTAGACCATGACCCAACACTCCAGCACTGAAGGGACATGCAGTCATCCTTTTCAAAATTATAATAATTTTTTAATCATTTATCAAGGTCATTTACATTTTGGTAGGCATTATGTTAGCACTTTGGGCTTCCCAGGTAGCACTGGTGGTAAAGAACCTGGCTGCCAATGCAGGAGATTTAAGAGACGTGGGTTCAATCCCTGGGTGGGGAAGATCCCCTGGAGGAGGGCATGGCCACCCACTCCAGTATCCTTGCCTGGGAAATCCATGGACAGAGAAGCCTGGCGGGGTACAGTCTATAGCATTGCAAAGAGTCGGGCATGATTGAAGCAACTTAGCATGCACACATGCATATTAGCAGTTTGCATGTATTCATGTGATCTTAACCACAGCCTATAAGATGATTACTATAATTGCCCCATTTTTACAGATTAGAAAAGTGAGTAACAAATGGATTAAGAGACTTGCCCAAGGTCAAAGGCTAATAAATGGCATGGCAGAGATTTAATTGCATGCTGGTGACAGCATCCTCCTCCAGGGGATCTTCCTGACCCATGGATCAAACCCAGGTCTCCTGCATTGCAGGCAGATTCTTTATGGTCTGACCTACCAGGGAAGCCCTGGAGCACAGGAGGAGCACCTTAAACGCCTGTCCTCGCCAGGCATGAACCCTCTGTGCCAGATATGAGTTCTCTTGAGCCAGAAGTTCCCATTAGAGCATCTGGGCAGAAAGGAGCTGCGCTTCCTGCCCCTCATCTTAAAGAAGAGGTTTGGTTACCTTGCCCTGACAGAAAGTCAATGGGAAGCCATGTGATTTGTGGAGCCTGGATTTCTCAAGCAGAGATGGATGGCCAAGGTCAGGCTGGCCTCTAGGGTAAGTAGGGTGGCGCTGGGCCAGTGGGCTCTCCTGGGAGGGCCATGCACACAAAGAATAGCAATTTTTAATGCAGCTGTGAGCCCCTTTTGAAGGGAATTTACCTCCAAAGCTTTGATCTTGGATCCTTGAAGCTGAGGTCTGCATTTTTCCATGGTGAGAACTCCAAGCTGGCTTCTGACAAGAGGCAGCACAGGATTAAGAGAGTTTTGTTTTTGTTTTTTTTTTTTTTCCTCTCAATTCTTGAGGTTTAAGCTAGATACCTCTAATTCTTGAGATGTGCCCAAGCAACACTGATGAAAGCAGCGAAAGAGTGCTGAGATTTGTAAAGCCCTACTGATTTTTGCTGTTTCCAAATCAAGCTGAGGTATTCGAAATGGTTTATTTCTCACTTTGAAATGGTGCATCTACTGTGTGCATGCATGTTTCCAAGTTCCAGAACTTTACGTAAATTAAATACCAAAACACCATATAGGCCAGAGGTTAACACCTGTTTCTGTAATGACCCAGCCATGCTCCCTCCCATACGTGTTATCTATGGGTGATTTTACCAATAAGGGCACAGCTAAGTAGTGTGAAAATGGGTGATCCACGAAGTCTGAATCATTCACTACCTGGGCTTGACAGAAGGAAGATGCCAAGCCCCTGGGATTTCAACCTGTTTTGCATTCTTTCCAGGGAAATGACAAAGGAAATACACTTGGCACACAGCTGTAGCTACTTGACAGAACTTCTTTTGCCTATGATAACATGGGAAGGTATTGGGTTGGCCAAAAATTTCATCCAGGTTTTTGTAACATCTCATGGAAAAACTTGAACAAATTTTTTGGCCACACAGTATCATCAAAAGTTTAGCAATATGATTTTTGTAGCTACTCAGCCAATGCATTTTAATTCTCCCCTCATTTTTATACTGCAGTCTCTAAACTTTTAGCTCCAAGGCAGGAGAATTTAGCAAGAGAACAGGCTTGGAAGCAAGCTGTGGATGGAAAGGGGATCTTCTAAATTCTTTAGCTCCCATTCAATACAGAGTCAGGCTGCTACTTCTGCAAAGTAAAGAGAGATCTGTACTCTTCTCCCAGTGGTCAGTTCTACCCACAAATAAAGAACCACATTTTTCCTACATAGGCAGGACTTCGCAGCCCTGGCTGAAAGGAACAGATATGAAACTATTTGGTCACTTTTCAGATTCTAACTTCCGGTGAGCACTGCCTCCCTGTACTGTCACTGCCTCAGTTCCTATAAATGAAGGCTGAATGTTGATCTTCTGGTCTCTGCTCAATGATTCCCCATTGCCAGAAGTCACGTGCAGGTGCAATAGACAAAGGGAAACAGGGGAAGAGTGTTTTTAAAAAAAAAAAAATTAACATGAGAAATTGGAAAGACCTAGATATCACCCATTGGAGAAGGAAATGGCAACCCACTCCAGTGTTCTCGCCTGGAGAATCCCAGGGATGGCAGAGCCCAATGGGCTGCCGTCTGTGGGGTCGCACAGAGTCGGACACGACTGAAGCGACTTAGCAGCAGCAGCAGCAGCAGATATCACCCATGGGCTCACAAAGAGTGGGACACAACTGAGCAACTAACACACACAGATACCACCCAATAAACTTGCAATGAGTTATTTGATTCATCTGTTCATTTATTCATTCAATGGATATTTCATAAGCATCTAAAACATGTCAGGCACTGACCTAAATTCTCTAGATTCAGAAGTTAACACAACAGGCAACAATGCTACCTCCTGGGGCTTATGTTCTAACATGAGGACAAAGTAAATGAGTAAAAATTGCAAATTGTGATCCCTGCTATGAAGGAAATCATCAGGGTGAAATTATGGAGGGGAACAGGGAACTTATTTAGAATCTTCATTGCCTAGCACAGTACCTGGTACATAGAATATGCACCTTTTAAAATTATTGCATATAAAACTAGATATTTAATATGCTTTATTTGCTGTCACTTCTATGTGGCCAGCTCACAACAACTCTGTTATGTAGAACAGGACTAAAACAAAGAAAAGACAGGCCTATATGGCATTCCTTGCCTCCAAGGAAATTATGATGAACAAAACAAATTATCTTTCCAAAGAATTTGCAATGAAAAGGCATGTACTTTGTGAAGCTCTGTTTCAACAAACTCACCTGGAACTCAGAATTGACCTCAGTGGTTACGAGAGCAGAACCTCAACTCAAACATCATGGGTTCCAGATCAGATTCTGACACTCACCTAACATGATTTCTGGCGAATTCTTAACTTTTCAAAACCACAGTGCCTCATTTTTAAACTGGGTCCTCCAAAAAACATTACCTACCTCTTAGTGTAATTAGCAGGATTCAGTAATCTAACATTATGAACTCCACTCAGCAATGAGCCCTGCATGTAGTGTGCCTTCAATAAATACAGTTCCTCCGCCTATGTGCCTGCTTCCTTATCTGTGTAAAGAAGATAAGGACACCTACCTCACAGGAGTGGTGAGAGGCTTAAATGAATTAATCCACAGAAAGCACCTACAGCAGTAAGTGCTTAGGGAGTGTTAGCTAGTATTACTATTAATCTGATTTACGTGCTGGTGATTGTTTGAGAAAACCCATCCCATTTTAAAATCAGAAATAAGGAATATGAGTCCTGGATGTCTGAGAAAATTCTGCCAAGAAATTTCAAGAACTGACTCAGACCCACCCAGACCACTGAGTCTCCTGAAATAATTTATTCATCACTTGTGTTTGTTGGGGTGGGGGGCAGTGGCAAAAGGGGGTGAATCCAGCATTGCTCTAAGTATCTTAAGGTTTGTATGTATGTATGACTACATGCATTATCACCTCCTCTGAGGTTTTAATTTATTCCAATTACTTTCAATTATTTTCATTTAGGAGGAGAAGGGGACGACAGAGGATGAGATGACTGGATGGCATCACCGATTCAATGGACATGAGTTTGAGTAAACTCCAGGAGTTGGTGATGCACAGGGAGGCCTGGCGTGCTGCAGTCCATGGGGTCGCAAAGAGTCAAACACAACTGAGTGACTGAACTGAACTGAACTTTCATTTACAGATCACATTCTTCTTTGTATTCCTATACTATTTCCCCAGTTCCTAGCATTGGAGGAGGGCTGTGAGGAGAGCAGTCATATGTCTTTCATCTCTTCATGCTGAAAATCTATTTCCGCACGAGACTGTAAGTCCATGTGGGCAGGGGCCATGGCTATCTGGATCTCACTGTGTTCCCAGGGCTGAGGAGGTACATTTGGGGTTTGGGCTATGTGTTATCATAGGTACATAAAGACAAGGATACAGAGAACCAGAAGAAATAGGTGGTATGACTCAGAGTCTGTGCCCAGCATGAGACCCTCCCTTCTGATAAGGAAGTGTGCACATGACCCAGGCCAACACCCACGGTACAGGGATGGGCATTTGATTTCATCTGAATCAATCAGTCTTCTCTCCTCTCTCAAAGAGCCCTTCTCTTTGAAGAAAGAATCAGCTCTTTCTCCAAAAGAAATGGTTGGAACATTTCTTTTCCTCTCTGGATACAAGCTCTGAGAATGAAAGCCTGAAGCTATCTGAGGATGTGTTTTCCCCTGCATGGAAAAAACTTACAATGGTAATCCCATGGAGCAGAAGCAAAATGACAACACACAGAAGATGCTGAGAAGAGATATGAGAGGTTTAGACAGTATTCAAGTGTCTTGTCACCAAGGCCACCTCTCCACCTGCCATTTCCACAATTTATGTCAAAGAAACAGCTGGAGAGTAATTAAAAAAGTAAAAACTGACTCTATTCAAGACTATTGCAATAGGGGGAAAGAAACCTCAGCATAGATCTGGGATTGTTCTGAAAACAACATGGAAAGGTGGGAATTTATAGCCAAGAAACAGGGTTGGGGTGGGGAAGGGGTCACTGGATGGAAAATTACGAAGAGAAAACATACAAGAGATCTAACAAAATTGACCTAAGAGAATCTTCACTGAAAACGGTCCAGTGTGATCAGACATCACCCAGGGGATGGTGGAGGATGAAGAACCCAGTTACCTTAATTGACCCAATGAAGGGTGATTAGATATGGAGAATAGAGGATTCTTGCTAAAACTGACCTAGGTGAGTTCCTGCTAAAACTGGATTTTACAATGAGATGCACAGATGGGCCTCAGAGGAGGGACAAGGAACCTGACCAAACTTTGGTCAGGGAGAGATTCTTCATCACTAACACATACCAATGCTTAAGATCAGCACTTACACAGACCCACCCTTTTGCTTAAGCCAGTTTGCCGGGAGCCAGTGTGAGGAATCCCGCCCGTGACAAGGTCATGCGGTAGGAAGCCTGGCAAACGCAAGGCGTGTTCAGGTTTCAGGGGTTCCCCCTGGAATTTCCCGAGCATCCACCCCTCAAAAAATATGAGAATCTGCTGGCCTTTGTACTCTGCTTTTCCACTCTTCTGATATTCTCTGGAAAAGTCAATTCAAGGCTTTAGTCTTCTGCATTTAAAAGGGATGTTTCAGTTAAGCCCCCTCTGATAACTCTCTAGCTTGCTTGCCTAACAGGTTCCCTAGACCTCTTACAGCTTGTGAATTGCTTACAGCCCCCAGCCGCGAGAGGCACAAAGTTTAAAAGCATCTTAAGGAAACAGAGCCTTTTCTAAGGAGTTAAAAATTATATTGGTAGGGGTTTTCACTGTTGACTCAATAACTGCTGCCAGACCTCCATATTCTTTATCTTTTAGGCACCTGGAGGATGTTAATCAATGTTAACGGGACATGGAAAAGGATAGATAGTGGTTTTGATGTTAGCAACACTAGACTTTTGAGTTAATTACTTTTCTTTGTTATATATCACTGCACTCCTCTTGTGTCCTTGCTATGTAAGAATGTAACTTCCATTCTGAAGGAGATCAACCCTGGGATTTCTTTGGAAGGAATGATGCTAAAGCTGAAACTCCAGTACTTTGGCCACCTCATGCAAAGAGTTGACTCATTGGAAAAGACTCTGATCCTGGGAGGGATTGGGGGCAGGAGAAGAAGGGGACGACCGAGGATGAGATGGCTGGATGGCATCACTGACTCAATGGATGTGAGTCTGAGTGAACTCCGAGAGATGGTGATGAACAGGGAGGCCTGGCGTGCTGCGATTCATGGGGTCGCAAAGAGTCGGACACGACTGAGCGACTGAACTGAACTTCTGAGAGTGGCACCAGACTTTGGGAAGATCAACACAAATAAGTCTTCTGGTTGACAAACCCTTATCAGGAAAAAGGTTGTAAAATGTTAATTGACCCTCTGGCTAGAAGATAATGTAAATCACCTAAGACTTGTGTATACAATTAGGTATGCAGAGAGAAAAGCCTGGTTTTGATAAGAGTCAGGGCTGCTGACACCACATAATTTTGTATTGCCCATTGATCTCTATGTACAATCAAAGGTATATAAGGAGAATCTAGACAATAGAGGATGGAATCAGTTGCTGGACTGGTTTCCACCGTGTCTCCTCTTTCTACTTTAATTTCAGGCTGAATTCCCATCTGGAGCGGGCGGCTCATCATGTCTACTTACTTGCCCTGGCTTTCAAGTACTGTGAGACAAAGTGTCCAAGGCGGGGCACTTTCCAAAATTCGAACGGACGCCGGTGGCCTCACGTAGATGATGCAAACTTCTTGTCTGAAGTTTTATTAGTTCAGCCCGTAAACCAAGTTATTCAGCCTCTTTTCTCCACTTAATTTTCCTACTATACTATCTCTTTCTAATCTAATATTAATAAATAAATACATTTTCCTCGCCGACGCCATCCACCCTTCGAATCACCCTGGATCCACCAGGGCTGGACCCCGGCACCAGTTAAAGTTCTTTTTTCCCCTATATCCAAAAGTCTAAAATGCTCAAAGAAGGGGTTGTCCAGAACCATAAAAATGACAACATAACTATCACTTGTTGGGAGCTTCCTCTGTGTCACACTCTGTATTAAATACGGTTTTCTGAATCATTTCACCAACTATAATTCTATGAGGTAGATAGTAATATTATCCCCATTTTCACACTGGGGAAACAGGCACAGTTATCAAGTAATTTGCCCACGTTCAGAAGGTGGCTGATCCAAGACTCAAACTTTATCCATCTGACATCAGGGCCCACCACAGTCAGACACCAACACCAGTGTATCTTCAAGTATGGTTCCTGGCTTCCCTCATAGCTCAGTCAGTAAAGAATCTGCCTGCAATGCAGGAGACCTGGGTTCGATTCCCTGGTAAGGAAGATCCCCTGGAGAAGGAAATGGCAACCCACTCCAGTATTCTTCCCTGGAAAATCCCATGCACAGAGGAGCCTGGTGGGCTACAATCCATGCAGTTGCAAGAATCAGACACGACTTAGTGACTAAACCACCATGGTTCCTGGACCACCTGCATTAGGATTACTTAGAGCACTTATGTCAAGTAAAGATTACCAGAAACCACTCTTGTTTACTGAATTAGAAGTTTAGTGTGGGGATTAACTACAGTTTAATAAAGGGGTGGAGGCTATGTCAGGAGAGACCAGAACATACCATTTTCTTGGGAAGACATCCCTCACAGTTATGTGCACTATTCAACAAAATAGAGGCAGCCAGTGCTATTATCTCAATCCCTGACAGTATGAGGAATAAGGAGGACAACAGGACAAATGGACAAGATGTGAGACACCATTTGCCCAGTCTTCCCTCTCCTCCTGGGCTTCCCAGGTGGCTCAGTGCTAATGAATCCACCTGCCAATGCAGGAGAGCCAGGTTCAATCCCTGGGTGGGAAGATCTCCTGGAGGAGGAAATGGTAACCCATTCCAGTATTCTTGCCTGGGAAATCCCATGGACAGGGGAGCCTGGTGGGCTACAGTCTATGGGGTCACAGGAGTTGGACATGACTGAGCATGCACAATCCACTCCACTCCGTCTCCTTCTTGCCCCGTTGAAGCTACTGACTTCATAAGAGCACATCAATGGTAAACAAGTTTTGCAAAATTGGCTCACAGAATATTATAAGTAATCCTCCCCCATGTCCATCTTCTGCATGTAGCTTAGAACTCCAAGGAGATTAGGTCATCCCTACATAAGTTCTTTATTTTAACAAACAATTTCAGACGCTTCCATGAAAGCACTTTGAGCTCCAAGAAGAATTAGATAATAACAGGAAGTTATTAAGCTAAGCTTCATTCCACCTTTGCCACTTTTTCTCTGAAATTGCTTTGTTTTTCTCTCATTTTGGAAAGACTTTTTCATTTTATTCTCACATTTGAGTTTGTTTGGGTATTTTTCCCCCCAACAGAAATGTTTCCTTACAGCTCCTTCACTGATTTGTGTTTTATTTATTATACTTCACCCCCCATTAAGTTTCTCCCTGGAAAGGTTTTATCTGTATGTTGCAGAATCACCTCTCTCCTGACCCCCCACTAGGAGATGATGTGCAGCTGTCTTTATTATTTGTCAGTTACACTCCACCAGCAAGAATCACATTTCCACAGAAAGGAAGAAGCAGAATAATAACCATGAACGCTTAAGTCAGTACCTGGCTCTTATGAGTGAGAAGAGATCATGCCCAGCTTTACAATTCTATCGCACATCTACTCAATTTCATTGTCGCTTCTGTTAACAGGTCCAGAGTGCATTTTCTGCAATAGCTGCGACTCTTGAGGCCATCAGAGAGGGGACAGAAACCCTCTGGACTGAGGAAAGCCTAAGACTTACAAGGGCATATGGTAGACCGAGCCCATTAAAAAAATGTTGTGAAATTGTTTTTCTAAGTCATAATAGTATCTCTCCAGATTTCCTCCAGGCAATTCTTTTTTCACACTGTACTAAACAGATGAAGAAGCTAGAGGTGGAAAGAGACCAGCCCTGGAAACCTGGAAACTTCTATTCCTACCTGGACTTGCCCAAGGGAGGAGCAATCAGTGACTCAGCACAGCTGTAAGCCATCAGGACTCACATAACAAGACACTGAGGGAAGGAAAGAGACGCTCTGAGCTACTGCATTTGAACCAAGAACCAGGCTAAACCATGAGGACATAAAATCAACAAGCAAAGTTCTGGCCCTCATGCAACTTACAGCCAAGTAAAGACAAACTATTTCAAGAGTAACAAGTGCTACAGAAGGGAAATCAAGGGGAAGGAGGGTAGCTTGAGCGTATAAGAGGGGTCCCACCTAATCTTCAAAGCCTTGTTAGAGCTCAGTGAACTCTGGAAGTGACCCCGAACAACCGAGTCAGGATTGAGCACTGTGAGCTGGTGAGAATATATTTAGAGAGGTGATCCTCCACAGAGGACTAGCTGTGCTAATCACTTCACCCTCTCTTTTTGAAATTGTCACGGTATCTGACTCCTTACTCTGAGATCATTAGCCACTGGACCACTTTTACTCCCCAAGCATAAGATAATTTCCCAGATAATCTTCCAAATATTTTACATTTTACTTAATTTATGTGTTATTCACATGTTGTCTATTACAAGAAAACATCACCGTTCTTATTCGAAAGCTGCGAACACTAAGAAATGGACTAAAGATGCTTCACATTTATCGAGTACTTAATGAACACAATCTAGTGTGTTAAGCATATTTACATGAACCATTCTTTTGAATCCTTACAAAACACTGTAAAACAGATACTATATGTTTTTCTATGTACAGATAGAGAAACCAAGACTGAGGCAGAAAATAACTTACCAAAGGTTGCAAGTGGCACAGCTCAAGTTGAACATAGGCCACAGGAAGCCACAGCCCTGGCAGATACCCTCAGGATGCATGCCCCCATTATGATGAGGCCAGAAAAACCCACGACTACTTGGCAGAGTTAATAGCCAACATAAGCATTCATTTTTCAGCAAAGACATTCACTTATGAATACTCATGATCACAAACACTTGCTTTTTGGGTCTAATGTTGTTAATGGGTCCCTCATATTGTTAATACTGGAAAGATTTTTAACATGACACCCTTGCATTCAGAAAGGTAAACAGATACTTGATTTCTATGGGTGGAAAGTACAAGAAATTGATACAGAAATGGAAGGAGCAATGTACAAAGCCAATTAAAACCTTGAAATCACAGACTCACCGTTAGGAAGGGACCTCTCAGGACCAAGAGGAGAGCTGTTCCAACTCTTCTGCAGCATAGCTCTGGCAGCTGACAGCCAAGCTTCCACAGTGGCTTGTTCTCAAACTTGAGTGTGACCAGAATTGCCTGGAGAGCTTGTTAAAACACAAATTGCTGGGCCCCACCCCTAGAGCTTCTGATTGGGGGATCCGAGTGAGGTTTGAGAATCTGCATGTCTAAGGCGCTCCCAGGTGATGATAATAATACTGATCCAGCCATGGCTTCCAGATCTAGACCAAGTTCTTTGTTTAAAGATGGAGAAACTGAGGCCAAGCAAAATGAAGTGACTTGCCCAGCATCACACCACCAGTTACTGACACAGCCAGAAGTCAAGCATATGGTCACTGTTATTCCTCCTCTCCCTCTTATTCCCCATTTAATTTGTTTGTTTTTCCTTTATAACCACTGGATGCTTGTCCATCACTAGAGTAAACGTGTGGTGTTAGGAAGTAATCACACTGGAAAATAGAGTAGGGCTGTGGCTCTACACTAAACCATCTTGAAGTCATACTTAAATGCTCCTTAGCTTTTCACTCATATTTAATAAGCATTCTCATGCACTCTACTTTACCCAAGGTCAATACAAAAAATTCATGGAAAGCCTCTTTTTTGAAGTCAGGCATTCCAGTTTTGCTTACAAACCTTAAGACTCAGGTTGCTTCAGCATGTGACTCTCAGTCTGTGTGTCAGTGACAAGAGCCCGTGTCCAGCACTAGTTCTGCAATGTCAGTCTTCTGGCCTCAGGTTATTTTTTAACTTCTCGAATGAGGAGCATAACCTCTTAGGTCCCTGTTAAAACTCCAACTTTCTAAAGAGTTGAGTCAAAGTGGAAGCAACGTGCCTGAAAGCAAAGTGAGCTCGAATGACAATGAATTCTGTTTAAATAGAACTCCCATCACACACAACCACTGGGAAAGAAACATAGCCTCCCGGGAGAATAACATTGGAGTGATGATGGTGAGCAGGTGGGAAGAGAGGGAGGAAGCTGGGTTTGAAAAGATGGGGCCCAGTGAATCAGCACATTCACAGCAATTCATTCTGTTTACCCGCCCCCTTCCCCTTCTGTCCAAAGTGTAAACAGATCCATGACACAGTGAGGATGTTTTAATACCTCATTCATTTATAATGATTTCTCAATTCCATGTAGCAAATAGACTAGAGAGGCAAGGATGCTTGTGCATTTTTACAACAAGAAAAGACGCTGTGAAGGGACACAGGGTATTGCTCATTAAAGGAAAATCCTCTCCCCCTGTCGCAGCAAAACATATGCCAACCAGGAATATTATGAAGCCAAATTCGTCCCCATTTAGGTAAAAAGATGAAACTGTCAAAATACTACAGCACTATCATTTTGGAATTAAGACCTGTCACGGAACAAAGGAAACTATCTTAGGTGCATAATCTGTGGAGAGTCAAGGTCAGAAGCTAGTGGGTCCTTCTTATTTTATTCATTTTTTCCACAGGTACGAAAAGATTACATCTAGCAGATGGAGGCTTTTAGCATAAAATAATCTCCTGTGGCTGCATTTACTTGCAACAACAAGAAATATACAGCTACAGATGGCCATCTGTTTCTCCGTTTTAAGGTAGAGGGCAAAGAAAGTTTTTCAACTTTAGTTTTTTTGACTTTACGGAATAATCATTATTTTTAAGCACAAACATCATTAACAGCTCCCATATTGTCCAGCCTCCCCTGACTTCTTCCAGTTCATCCCGGTGCACCAAGAAGTTCCTTCAGCCGATCATGTCCTCAGAGAGTCACTTACAGTTGGAAGACCTGGCACAGCAAAACAGAACAAACAAAAAATGCTGCCCAAATAGCCAGGCCATGAACCTTAGGGAGAGCAAGCAAAATTCAAATGAATATAGTTTAACTAGTTAGATACTAGTCTGGGGTTTTCCAAATGCTAATTTCAGAAGTCAGGTTACAGAGCCAGCTTGGAAAATCCTCCTAAAGGCGAGAGCAGGGGTTATGGGATGACATTGCAGAACTAATGCTAGACACGGGCTCTTGTTGTCACTGACACACAGACTGTGAGAGTCACATGGAGAAGCAACCTGAGTCATAAGGTTTGCATGGAAAACTGGGATGCCAGGTTATCCCAATTTTCTCTTTCCCACACAGAGACTGGCAAGAAGGACACAATATCCAGACACGCTTTGCAATTACCCGTATCTTTTTAGGGTTGTCACTGCAAGAGAATGGATTGGGGCGTGTATGCATACTCCGTCACTCATTTCTGTCTGACTCTGCAACCCCATGGACTGTAGCCGCCTAACTCCTCTGTCCATGGAATTTCCCAGGCAAGAATACTGGAGCGGGTTGCCCTTTCCTACTTTAGGGGATCTTGCCGACTCAGGGATTGATCCCGCGTCTCTTGCATCTTCTATCTTTACCACTGTGCCACCTCACAGGCAATAACTAAAACAATTTTGTTTCATTTCTCTGGTAGAGGTCTGCAAATCAGTAAACTTACATAAAGAAGCTAAATTACCTAGATGACAGCATTTTTCCTCCTGAACCAAATTAACAGATGCAAAAGACAAAATTTCCCACTTCCTGGTGGTATAGTTCATCCTCAGTTGCTATGAGATAGACGCATCCTAAAATACCCTCATCTCTTTAGACACACATTAGGACAAAGCATTTAAGCTAACTATGTCCTGGAAACTAAACATATGAATTTATTACTGACTCTGAGGAAAGGCATGATGGACTTTTTTAACTAAAGGAGTACGACCAATCCTATAATAGAACTAAGGCGAGGCTCACTGCTTTGCCATACTGACCCATGCCACCCCTTCTGCTTCTTATGCTAGGCCGAAGATCTGTCCTTCTGTAACTTCAGAAGAGCAAGACTGACCTGCTATAAAGTAATACTCTGGCCACCTGATGCAAAGAACTGACTCATTGGAAAAGACCCTGATGCTGGGAAAGATTGAAGGCAGGAGGAGAAGGGGATGACAGAGGATGAGATGGTTGGATGGCATCACCAACTCGATGGACATGAGTTTGAGCAAACTCCAAGAGTTGGTGCTGGACAGGGAAGCCTGGCATGCTGCAGTCCATGGGGTTGCAAAGAGTCAGACATGACTGAGCGACTGAACTGAACTGACTGAACCTTGGAGCTCCGTAAGTCAGTAATTTTTACAGGCCTGTTCTTTGCACCAATATTCGAACACAATTATGCCCCACACTGAACTTGTGCTGGCCAGTAACGCCACTTCATGCAAAGAAACAGTGGCCCATTACTTCTTAAAAACAAACTGATCTGGGAGACAGTGTGGATTTTGTTGATTCTGAGCATTTCAGGATATTCTGAGAACCAATATTTTAAGGTTCTACAACTGTGCTCTTCTTTGCAGTAGCAACAAGCTACAGGTAACTGTTTTTAAATTAATTGAAGTTACATACTTTTTTCCTGATATTAATTAATTTATTTTTTATTGGAGGAGAATTGCTTTACAATTTTGTGTTGATTTCTGCCATATATCAACATGAATGGGCCATAGGTACACATATGTTCCCTCCCTCCTGAACCTCTGTTCGACCTCCTACCCCATCTCACCCCTCTTGGTTATCACAGAGCACCAGATTTGAACTCCCTGCATCATGCAGTAAATTTCCACTGGCTATCTGATTTTACATATGGTAACGTATATGTTTCAATACTACTCTCAGCTCCTTATTCATTATTATATTGCCGTATCTCAGGTCCTCAATAGCTGTGGCTAGTGGTTACCATAATAGACAGAACAGCATAAAACATTTCTATTATTTCCAAAGTTCTTTTAGACACAGCTGCTCTAGAAGCTTAATTTGGAAGGAATCTTTTAGGACTCTCGAGTTTTACTTACCATTTAGGACTTCCTGTATGAAATCCCTAACAGTCTGGAAAAAAATTTCTAAAAAAAAATCCACTAAAATGTTTAAAGCCTGTATGAGAGAAGTTTATCAAAGTGGTTAAGACCCCAGGTTTGAGGGTTAGAGCTTCATTTGAGACCTAGTTCTTCTACCTGCTGGCTGTGTAACTGAGCTCATCTCCTCATCTCTGAGCCTTGGTTTCTTCACTGTCCATGACCCGTTCACAGCCTCTCCCCACATTCGCCTATAGTAACAGAGCCCAATATATTTCAGGAGTTAGAAGGATGGGCCCCATTCCAGTTCTTGGGGATGCAATTCTGTAACAGGTTGTTAGAGGGAACTCTGCTGGGAAGGACGTCCATGCTCAAATAAAAGAACACCACCTTGGGAAAAGCAGAATTTTGACACGTCCATCCTGTGGTCATGTATGGATGTGAGAATTGAACTGTGAAGAAGGCTGAGCACTGAAGAATTAATGCTTTTGAACTGTGGTGTTGGAGAAGACTCTTGAGAGTCCCTTGGACTGCAAGGAGATCCAACCAGTCCATTCTGAAGGAGATCAGCCCTGGGATTTCTTTGGAAGAAAGGATGCTAAAGCTGAAACTCCAGTACTTTGGCCACCTCATGCGAAGAGTTGACTCATTGGAAAAGACTTTGATGTTGGGAGGGATTGGGGGCAGGAGGAGAAGGGGACGACAGAGGATGAGATGGCTGGATGGCATCACGGACTCGATGGACGTGAGTCTGAGTGAACTCAGGGAGTTGGTGATGGACAGGGAGGCCTGGTGTGCTGTGATTCATGGGGTCACAAAGAGCCGGACATGACTGAGCAACTAAACTGGACTGAACTGATCCCCTTCTTTCCTACTATATGGACCTAATGCCTCAAGCTAGTTTATGTGAGAAAAATAAACCCCTATGTTTAAGCTTCCATTAAGTTTGCTTACTGTTACCTACATCCAAAAGCACTCCAAACTGATATTTCATCTTCTATCAGTTAGTATTACGTTTAGCTGTTTAATTCCACTCCTGGTTATATACCCAAAGAAACAAAAGCACTAATTCAAAAAGATACATGCACCCCAGTGTTCACAGCAACATTATTTATAATAGCCAAGATATGGAAGCAACCTAAATGTGCATCAATAGATGAATGGATAAAGATATGGAATATTTACATATATAGCTTCCCAGGTGGCGCAGTGGTAAAGAATCTGCCTCCCAATGCAGGGGGTGTAAGAGATGCGGCTTCAATGGCTGGGTCGGGACGATCCCCTGGAGTAGAAAATGGCAGCCCACTCCAGTATTCTTGCCTGGAAAATTCCATGGACAGAGGAGCCTGTCAGGCTACAGTTCATGGAGTCACAAAGAGTCTAACATGACTGAGTGACTGAGAAAATATACATATATATACATATACTGAATATTATTTATCCAAATAAAAAGGAATGAAATTCTGCCATTTGCAATAACATGGACGGACCTGGAGGGTGCTACACTTAGTGAAATAAGTCAAATAAAAAGGAAAATTGTACATTACCACTTTAAAATGTGGAATCTAAAAAATAAAATAAATGAATGAATTGAACAAAACTGAAACAGACTCACAGTTGTAGAGAACAAACTCGTGGTTACCAGTGGGGAGAGGGGGAAGTAGGGAGGGACAAGATAGGGTTAGGGGATTAACAGATCCAGACCACTATGTGTAAAATAGATGGCTACAAGGATATACTGTACAGCACAGAGAATACAGCCAGTATTTTATAACTTTAAATGGAATATAATCTATAAAAATGTTGAATCACTGTGCTATATACCTGTAAATAATGTACTATTGTAAGTTTATGTAATAATGTACTAGATTTCAATTTTTTTAAGTTTGGCTCTTTTAACAGAAGACCTCAAATAATGGAAGCTGTAAAGATAGAAGTTAATTTCTATCTCTGGTAAAAGGGATCTGAAGTAGACACTCAAAAGAACGTATAGCTCCATAGTCATCAGGGCCACTTGCTTCTTTTCTCTTTCAGCTCCATCGTCCTAGCCTTTGGCTTCCATCTTCAAACTTATCTATGCTCCTCGATGGCTATTGGAGTGCCTGCTACTACAAAGGCATGCCAAGAATGGATAAATAGGCACTTCTTCCTTATGAATTAGCTCCATTTAACAGCCAGAACTACTTAGATGTTCCTGACAACTCTCTCACTTATAGATCATCTGTCAGAACAGCTACACGGCATACCTGGTTACAAAGCAGCCTGGGAATGCAGTCTTTGAGCTGGGAGTCACTGCCACCATGGCAAAAATCAGAGTTCTGCTAGTTAGGAATAAAAAGAGACTGATTCTTGGGTGACAATTGTTGTAAGATAAAATCAGCTAATACAGACAGTGTTTGGCACAGTGCATGATATAGAGTAAGCGGAATAAAAGCTGAGGGTAGGGTAGGAAGAGAGTGAGATATCTTATCATCATTACTTTTGAGTTGCCATATAACCAGTTGGTCTTTGTTCCTTTAATACAGTACTCCCCAAACCTTACTTATTTGTGGCTTTCCAAGATTCATATACAATCCATGCTATTACTTACTATTTTCTTTATATCCATTTGCCTTTTTTTGAGGTATAGTTGGTGTGAGATATTATATAGGCTTCAGATGGACAACATAGAGAAACAACCTTGATTTTTAAATGTAAGTAAACCATTTCTATAAATAGGAAACCAATATTCTCCTAGTAAAAAGAATAACTGTTATAAAACTGTTAATTTGGGATATTCCCTAAAACCATCTCATGTGCCACATTTCAGAAAACACTTCCCTGTTGAATTCTCTGAAATAAATGACTTCTGTGATTGATTGCCTCAAGTTCGCTTTGGTCATTAATCAATCTCTGCTGCTATTTATTTGCTTCATCTAACACTATAAAATGGAGATTATGCCTTAAACATCTTTAGAAATTAGCAAAACTGCTAATTTCTTTAGGTTCAACCAATCTTTAATAAAAATTGGGGGCAAGAAAAACATGCTTATGGGACTTAACAGAAGGCTGATGCATTCAGCAGCTTTTGTTTTCTCTTTTTGAAGATCTAGACAGAATCCCATTGAGAAGTAATTATTAAACATGGTGTCAACTTCAAGTACGTTCCATATCTTCTCTTAACAGTCTCTAATTGATCTGTATTTTGCTTTCCCAGAAAACTCCTCAACATGACATTCAGTGACTTCCATGATCCCTCCCTGCATTCCTCCACACAGCCTATGTCCTCGTCAGAGCACACCCAGCATTCTCAAGGCCCCATTCTATTCCTTACCTGCTACTGGCATTTTGATTCCCTCATATGTAAACTGGAAACTTTGCCTCCTGCCCCACTTAACCACTATGTCCATCAAGAGGATAAAATAAGACTATATTGTGAAATTTCTTGGAGAGGTGTGAGTCAGTATGGGCTCCACACTCAGAGAGCCTGGTTCACCACTTTCCATGTGCTGTGTGACCTTGGAAAGTTACTGTACCTCCCTGTGTCTCAAAGTCTTCCTTTGTGACAGCACTTAATACCACACGGGTATTGTGAAGATTCGAAGAATTAATACACATAAAGCACCTAGAACAGTTCCCTGCACATAATGAACTCTCGGAACCTGTTAGCAATTATTGCTATTATTGTCTCCAAACAGTAGGCTCTATGCTGTGCTGAGTCGCTCAGTCGTGTCTGACTCTTTGTGACCCCATGGACTGTAGCCTGCCAGGCTCCTGTCCATGGGGATTCTCCAGGCAAGAATACTGGAGTGGGTTGCCATGCCATCTTCCAAGTGATCTTCCCAACCCAGGGATTGAACCCAGGTCTCCTGCATTGCAGACAGATTCTTTACTGTTTGAGTCACTAGGGAAGCCAAAGAATACTGGAGTGGATAACCTATCCCTTCTCCAGGGGATCTTCCCAACCCAGGGTGCCCTGCATTGCAGGTGGATTCTTTACCAGCTGAGATACTAGGGAAGCCCAAAAGTGACTTTCATGCATGCTACATCACTTCAGTCATGTCTGACTCTTTGCAACCCCATGGACTATAGCCCACCAGGCTCCTCTCTGTCCATGGAATTTTCCAGGCAAGAATACTGGAGTGGGTTGCCATTCCCTTCTCCAGGAGATCTTCCCGACCCAGGGATCAAACTCAGGTCTCTTGCATCACAGACAGATTCTTTACCATCTGAGCTACCAGTAGGCTCTAGAGTCAGGCAAAATTTGGTTCCAAATTCTAGCCTCACGATTCTGTAGTGATATGTAAATAGGTCACAAACCTGTATGGTGAGGAAGTTGTTCTTGATCCATCTCCCTGACAGACCAGCTCTCTCCTCCCAGTCCTCACACCCTGGGGAGCAGGAAGCAAGCAAACAAAGCAACAGAACCTCGGGAAAGCAGACCCCCACAAACCTAGACTGACACAGTCATTTAAAATTCCTAAGGTAAGGCTTACTTGCTTTAAATATCAGTGTGCCATTATGGATTTCCACTCCATGCCTGTTTTTCTCCAAGACGGCATTGACTGGGAGTATGGCAGGCAGACTGATGTAAACCTCAGGAGAAGTAAGTCCCTCCTTAAGTTCCATGACCTAGGCACCTCACTGGCCTCCCTCCCGTCCCTGCCTTGGGGCAAGAGTAGCCCTGGTTTCAAACTGACTTTTGAGTGTGAGCCGTCAGTTGGGAGTCTCACAGTTGCTCTGTCCCTTGAGTGTTCTGACTGCTGAAATCAGTATCTGATACACCCCCCAGGAAGGTCTCCCTTCTGATAATGGCCTAGGGAGGTTCTCGAGTTGACTTGATTCTCACCTCAGCTCTTACTAAAGCTGCTGTATCATATCTTTTATCTAAATAGGCAGTCCGCGCGCAATCTCTATAGCGCAGAGCTGTTGTTGCTGTCGTTATTGTTTAGTCGCTCAGTCGTGTCCGACTCTTTTGCAGCCCCATGGACTATAACCTTCCAGGCTCCTCTGTCCATGGGATTTTCAAGACAAGAATACTGGTGTCTTTTGGACTCTGTGGGAGAGGGAGAGGGTGGGATGATTTGGGAGAATGGCATTGAAACATGTATAATATCATATATGAAATGAGTCGCCAGTCCAGGTTCGATGTATGATACTGGAGGCTTGGGGCTGGTGCACTGGGACAACCCAGAGGGATGGTACGGGGAGGGAGGAGGGAGGGGGGTTCAGGATGGGGAACACGTGTATACCTGTGGCGGATTCGTGTTGATGTATGGCAAAACCAATACAATATTGTAAAGTAATTAACCTCCAATTAAAATAAATAAATTAATATAAAAAAAATACTGGTGTGGGTTGCCATTTCTTTCTCCAAGGGATCCTTCTCAACCCAGGGATTGAACTTGTATCTCTTGCATTGGCAGGCAGATTCTTTACCGCTGAGTCACTTGGGAAGTGCAGAGCTGATGTTCCTTCAAACCACCAGGGTCCTCTGAAGAAGGAAGGAATGCCAGGGGTCCCTCCACACCACAGGATACCAAAGCCAACTGAGAACAGCCAAGCATGGGTCATCTCTTTGCCAGCCATGCTGGGCTACCAAGTTTCCTTTGATGCAGCTCTCCCCCAGTTTGGAGCATGGAAGACTGGAGACGAGCTCTGCCCAGAGCCCCAAAAGTGCCTTGAGTCCAAAGCCCATGACCTTGTACTCCTCGACTGACCCCATTACCCTCACTTCCTCCATCCCAAAGTCCTCATGGGGAGATGTGGGCCCACACGCCCCACTCTGTTGCCCTTGCATTTCTCCCACATAAACCCTGGTCAAGAGGAGTAGGTTCCTACCTTTATCATCAGACTTAGCCATACGCTCCCAGGGCGGGGTGCTGAAGACCCTTGCCTAAGGTGGAAGAGGTATCTTCTCCATCTATGGAAGGAATGATGATCTAACTTCTCTAAGTCTTCCTCTTGATATGCTAAAAATAATAAAAAAGTAAATAAATATCCTACCCTCCTCCATTTCCTCTCCCTATACTCCCTCTTCTAAAACATGGCTTTTAATCTTACTATTTTGTCCCTAAATCTTATATTGAATGTCAGAGCTGACTAGCTTATTATCTTCGCATTTCTGCTATAATGTTCCTTACACCTTCTCCTCCCACCTGAAGTAGATGAATGACTCAAAGCCAGCTGGGGAGTCAGTAAAGTATATGGAAAAGCAGAAGAAGAAAGTGCATTCAGTTTCTCAAAATATGACCCCTACTGCGTTTATCCCCTGGGGCAAGTTTTATAATTTTTTATTGGAGTATAGTTGACATAACAATATTATATTCATTGCAAGTGTACAACATAGTGATTCAACATTTATATACATTATGAACTGATCACATTAAGTCTAGTAATGGTCTGTCACCACACAAAGTTATTGCAATACTATCGACTATATTCCCTATGCCAAATATTGCAAGCCCATGACTTATTTTATAACTGAAAGTTTGTACCTCTTAACCCCCACCTATGTTACCCACTCCCCCACTCTCTACCCTCGGGAAGCCACCAGTTATTCTCTCTATCTATAAGTTTGTTCCGGTTTTGTTTGTTCATTTGTTTTTCACATTCCACATTTAAGTGAAATCATTTGGTATTTGTCTTTCTCTGTCTGACTTATTTTTCTAGACCCTCTAGGTCTACCCATGTCATTGCAAATGGGAAGATTTCATTCTTTTTTAAGGCTTGGTAGTATTCCATTGCATGTATATACATTTTTATATATTATATAAAATTTATATTATATATAGGGATACATGTACCTTTTTGAATTTGTGTTTTCATTTTCTTTAGGTAAATACCCAGAATTGAAATTGCTGAATCATATGATAGCTCTATTTTTAACTTTTTGAGGACTGTCCATACTGGTTTTCATAGTCACTGTACCAATTTGCATTCACACCAACAGTACATGAGGGTTCCCTTTCCTCCACAACCTCACCAATGCCTAATACTTGTGGTCATTGTTTTAACTGAAAGATAATTGCTTTACAATGTTGTATTGGTTTCTGCCATACAACAACGTGAATCAGCCATAAGTATACATACATCCCCTCCTTCTTAAACCTCCCTCCCACCTTGCTGTCTTTTTCATGAGAGCCATTCTGACAGGTATGAAATGATCTTAGTATAGTTTTGATTTGTATTTCCCTAATAATTAGCAATGTTGAGCATATTTTCATGGGTCTGTTGGTCATCTCTATATCTTCCTTAGAAAAATATATGTTTAAGTACTCTGACCTTTTTTTTTTTTTTGCAGTACAGTTAATTTGCAATGTTTTGTTAGTTTCTGGTATACACCAAAACATATATATATGTTCTTTTTCTTATTCTTTTCCATTATAATTTATTACATCTGCACATTTTTACCAGATTGCTTGGGGTTTTCGCTATCAAGTTGCATGAGTTCTTTATATATATTTTGGATATTAACCCCTCATCAGACATATCATTTGCAAATATTTTCTCCCACTCAGTAGGTTGCTGCTGCTGCTGCTGCTAAGTCGCTTCAGTCGTGTCCGACTCTGTGCGACCCCACAGATGGCAGCCCATTGGGCTCCGCCATCCCTGGGATTCTCCAGGCAAGAACACTGGAGTGGGTTGCCATTTCCTTCTCCAATGCGTGAAAGTGAAAAGTGAAAGTGAAGTCACTCAGTCGTGTCTGACTCAGCGACCCCATGGACTGCAGCCCACCAGGCTCCTCCGTCCATGGGAGTTTCCAGGCAAGAGTACTGGAGTGGGATGCCATTGCCGTCTCCGCTCAGTAGGTTACCTTTCCATTTAATTGCCAGCTTCCTTTACTGTGCAAAAAAGTTTTTTAGTTTGATACAGCCCAATTTACTTATTTTTACTTTTATTTCCCTTGCTTGATGAGATAGATCCAAAAAATAATAATACTAAAACCAATGTCAAAGAGCATACTGCCTGTGTTGTCTTCCAGAAAAATCTTGGTTTCAGGTATTAAGTTTCATAATTTTTTGAGCTCTGGTTTCACTATCTGGAGAAAAAGAAATTATAATGGTTCTAAACCACAGAGTAATTGGAATGATTAAAATTTTGAAAGACTTGTAAGCAAACAGTCATAGCAGTATTATTCATAATAATCCAGAACTGGACACAATCTAGATGCCCTTTGGTTGGTGAAAGGACAAACAAAATGTTGTGTATCCTTACAATAGAATACTATTCAACAGTGAAAGTGAATAAATACTGATACATGGTACTGAATTGATGAATCTGAACAACATTACACTGAGTGAAGAAGCCAGACTCTAAAGACCACATATTGTACGATTCCAGTGCCATGCAACATTCAGAAAAGAGAAACCCACAGCAACAGAGAATAAGACAGTTTAGGGCTACAAGGTGGGGTGAGATGGACTGTAAATGGGCACAAGAGAACATCTTGGGATGACAGAAATGTTCTAAACCTGGTTTGTGATGATGATAGCACAACTCTATAAATTTACTAAAATCAATGAATTGTATATTTGCTCTGATGAAACATTATGATATGTAATGACACCTGGATAAAGTATAATTATTATTTTAAAAATAATACATGTGTCTTTACACACAGAGAGGAATATATGTGCATTCATGCACACATACACATATGTATACACACAGTGCCTGGCACAGAGTAAGAACTTAAAAGACGTTCATCACATCTGTTATCATTATTGAAATGTTTATTTATTGTTATTAAACCTCTTGTTTCATATCTTTTACATAGTTATTGCCCTAAAATAATTTAAGAGGCTATTTATGTTTAGAGGATTATCTGCTTAGTTAAAATACCTATTATCAAATTCTTAGTATCCTCAAAAACTCTAGGAGCTACACAGAAGTTTAGCAAATGTCTTCATTATTTTAATGCACTTTATAAAAAAAGATGAATAGATATTATTATTGTTAGAATTTTCAACCATTCTTTTGCCTGTTGTGAAAGAGAGTTTTCCAAATCACAATACTTGAGACTAAAAATAAACTTTAAAAAATTAAAGCATTTGGCACACCTGCTTCAATCAGGTGCAGTTGTCTTTTTATAGAATGTTAATATTTTTACTGTTCCCTTTATCTCTTATAAAAGATGCTTCTTACTTAATGTTTAAAAGCATCAGTACGTCACTTAGAATTTATAGCCATTTAGTTCTGTTTATAAGATAATCTCTGTTTTAGCAGAAAAGGAAATCTGAGGCACCCATGCACCTCTCCCTAACCAAGTACTCAGGCACATCCCCACGCTCTTTCTTGAAGGAAGTGTTTCTACTTCACACTAGACACAAATGACCCCCCAATCTATATTCCCCAGTGTCCAAGGCCTTGCTAGCCCTCCTCTCCATTCACCCAGAGTCCAAAATGCATTTCTCTTGTCTCCCCGAACCAATCTTTCCCCTCGAGCCAGCCAGGTTCCTAACTCTTCGTTCCCCTGATCCACACACGCTCCCTCCTGCTTAGCCCCTGCCACTGAGAGCTCACTCCTGCCCTACTGCAAGTTCCTGCCCTCCTCCAAGGGACACAGTGCTTGGCGGCCTCAGGTCCTTCTCTCTGTCCTAATGACCTTCCAGCTCCATCCTTGCACCTAACACTCAAGACAATTCATCCCCTACTACCTAGCATGCATTTATTTCAGAATAAGCAGCATTTTCCCCCCTCCAACATTAGTTAGACTACAAGCTTCTCAAAGACAATAACCAGGGCTTCTTCGCAATTCCTCTCGTTCTGGTCTAAAGAAGTCATGTCCCACTGCACACTCACTCACGGGCACATGCTTACTAAGGAAACAGCACACTGAATTGCCCATACACTTAAATATTTAAGCATGCTCGCGTGCTCTCTCTCTCTCTCTTACTCTCACACTTGCTCTCTCTCTCAAGTGAATTCTTCTAGTTCAGTATTTCTAAAACCTCATCCCAGCATCAGCATCACCTGGAAACTTGTCAAAAGTGCAAATTCTCAGGATCCACCCCAGACCAACTGAATTTGAAAATGCAGAGTCCAGGAATTCATGGTTTAAGCAGCCCTCTAGATGGCCCTGCACTTACCTGAATTGGAGAACCACCTTCCTAAATTAACCGTCTATGCGATGCAGCACCACTGTAATTGACATCAGTGTAGCTGCACCCCCTCGAAATTACCTATACTTCCAAATCATCGGCTGCCCTATGACAAAGACCTCTGTCACCCTCCAGACACTTCTCCTTTATGGTAGCCAGACAAGCACAAAATAAGAGAGACAGCAAACCAACTGGCTAACTTTTCACACTGTTTCCAGAGTTGAGCTGACATTATTAATGACCATCATCAGAGATGCTGATGGAACTGAAAGAGTAGCTTTGGTGAAAACCATCTTAGCTTGTGCTGCTCTGGAAACAAGAGGTGGGAAAGGGTCAGCCTCAGTCAGATGGAGAAGGACTGATCTAACAAGAAAGACAATTGGCTGCAAAGCTCTGAACAGGACTTAGGATGTATAAAGCAGTGATTTTCAAACTTTTTTATTAAAAAAAAAAAGTAGAAAAGAGGGCATAGAAGATCTCTTTCAAACAGCAGGCACAATGTATATTCTAACAGCATATCAAAGTGTAATATTTTTCATTTTAAAAAGTCCTTTTAGGGTACAGCTCTTGTTTGAACATTTGGAGCCCCTGAGAAGACATCCCCCTTTCTGTGGTCTGCAAATATATACACATTTTAAAATTCTTCTATAAAGAAAATGAGTGGAAGTAAATGCATTCTCCTGAACAAGACAAGTTTTCACAGATATTTGGAGGAAGGAAAATTGAGATCCAAGTGAATGAAAGCCATAAACTTATTGAACACCTCTTGTATGTGAGGCTCCGTACTAAGGTGATCACCAACTCCACAGCCAGCCACCATTGTTTCTTTTTCTTTTTTTCTTAAGTTTTACTTTATTTTACTTTACAATGCTGTATTGGTTTTGCCATACATCAACATGAATCCACCATGGGTGTACATGAGTTCCCAATCCTGAACCCCCCTCCCACCTTCCTCCCCATATCATCTCTTTGGGTCATCCCAGTGCACCAGCCCCAAGCATCCTGTATACTGTATTGAACCTAGACTGGCGATTCATTTCTTACATGATAGTATACATGTTTCAATGCCATTCTCCCAAATCATCCCACCCTCTCCCTCTCCCAGAGAGTCCAAAAGTCTGTTCTATACATCTGTGTCTCTTTTGCTGTCTCACATACAGGGTTATCATTAACATCTTTCTAAATTCCATATGTATCTGTTAGTATACTGTATTGGTGTTTTTCTTTCTGGCTTACTTCACTCTGTATAATCGGCTCCAGTTTCATCCACCTCATTAGAACTGATTCAAGTGTATTCTTTTTAATGGCTGAGTAATACTCCATTGTGTATACGTACCACAGCTTTCTTATCCATTCATCTGCTGGTGGACATCTAGGTTGCATCCATGTCCTGGCTATTATAAACAGTGCTGCAATGAACATTGGGGTACACGTGTCTCTTTCAATTCTGGTTTCTTCGGTGTGTATGCCCAGCAGTGGGATTGCTGGGTCATAAGGCAGTTCTATTTCCAGTTTTTAAAGGAATCTCCACACTGTTCTCCATAGTGGCTATACTAGTTTGCATTCCCACCAACAGTGTAAGAGGGTTCCTTTTTCTCCACATCCTCTCCAGCATTTATTGCTTGTAGACTTTTGGATTGCAGCCATTCTGACTGGTGTGAAATGATACCTCATTGTGCTCTTGATTTGCATTTCTCTGATAATGAGTGACGCTGAGCATCTTTTCATGTGTTTGTTAGCCATCTGTATGTCTTCTTTGGAGAAATGTATGTTTAGTTCTTTGGCCCATTTTTTTATTGGGTCGTTTATTTTTCTGGAATTGAGCTGCATAAGTTGCTTGTATATTTTTGAGATTAGTTGTTTGTCGGTTGCTTCATTTGCTATTATTTTCTCCCATTCCGAAGGCTGTCTTTTCACCTTGCTTATAGTTCCCTTTGTTGTGCAGAAGCTTTTAAGTTTAATTAGATCCCATTTGTTTATTTTTGCTTTTATTTCCAGTATTCTGGGAGGTGGATCATAGAGGATCCTGCTGTGATTTATGTCGGAGAGTGTTTTGCCTATGTTCTCCTCTAGGAGTTTTATAGTTTCTGGTCTTACATTTAGATCTTTAATCCATTTTGAGTTTATTTTTGTGTGTGGTGTTAGAAAGTGTTCTAGTTTCATTCTTTTACAAGTGGTTGACCAGTTTTCCCAGCACCACTTGTTAAAGAGATTGTCTTTAATCCATTGTATATTCTTGCCTCCTTTGTCGAAGATAAGGTGTCCATNAAGTGGTTGACCAGTTTTCCCAGCACCACTTGTTAAAGAGATTGTCTTTACTCCATTGTGTATTTTTGCCTCCTTTGTCGAAGATAAGGTGTCCATAGGTGTGTGAATTTAACTTTGGGCTTTCTATTTTGTTCCATTGATCTATATTTCTGTCTTTGTGCCAGTACCAAACTGTCTTGATGACTGTGGCTTTGTAGTAGAGCCTGAAGTCAGGCAAGCTGATTCCTCCATTTCCATTTTTCTTTCTCAAGATTGCTTTGGCTGTTCGAGGTTTTTTGTATTTCCATACAAACTGTGAAATTATTTGTTCTAGTTCTGTGAAAAATACCGCTGGTAATTTGATAGGGATTGCATTGAATCTGTAGATTGCCTTGGGTAGTATACTCATTTTCACTATATTGATTCTTCCAATCCATGAACATGGTATATTTCTCCATCTATTAGTGTGTGTCCTCTTTGATTTCTTTCATCAGTGTTTTATAGTTTTCTATATATAGGTCTTTAGTTTCTTTAGGTAGATATATTCCTAAGTATTTTATCCTTTTTGTTGCAATGGTGAATGGAATTGTTTCCTTAATTTCTTTTTCTACTTTCTCATTATTAGTGTATAGGAATGCAAGGGATTTCTGTGTGTTGATTTTATATCCTGCCACTTTACTATATTCATTGATTAGCTCTAATAATTTTCTGGTGGAGTCTTTAGGGTTTTCTATGTAGAGGATCATGTCACTTCTTCTTTTCCAATTTGGATTCCTTTTATTTCTTTTTCTGCTCTGATTGCTGTGGCCAAAACTTCCAAAACTATGTTGAAGAATAGTGGTGAAAGTGGGCACCCTTGTCTTGTTCCTGACTTTAGGGGAAATGCTTTCAATTTTTCACCATTGAGTATAATGTTTGCTGTGGGTTTGTCATATATAGCTTTTATTATGTTGAGGTATGTTCCTTCTATTCCTGCTTTCTGGAGAGTTTTTATCATAAATGTTTACTGGCTTCTAATCTTTGTTTTCAGATATAAAGAAGCTCTTAAGTTACTGATTATTTAAAACACTTTAGTGATTTACACCTGTGGGTAAAATTAGAACATTTTTCTTTTCTGTCTGCTGTGTCCCTCCAGAAACTGGAGATGCTTGGCTTCTGAACAACCTCATCAAGGTAAAAAAGACTGTCTCCTGACATATATAGAAATCTGAAAAGATACTGGGGAGCTCTAAAAGATAAAAACACCCAACTGATGTCAGGTCTATGGCATCTATTATGTTTCACTGAATATAAAGTTCTAGTTTTGTTAATTAATGTCTGTATTTACTAAGGCTCACTTCTGAGAGAGTTCCTTGTGGTTATGTTACATTGCTAAGAGGTTTAATTAAGTTATTACAAAGGACAATTTGAGTTTGTTTCTAAAGCTTGTCTCAGTAACCTGTCTTTGAATAAAGATCAGATGCTCCATGGTCTACAACCATGAGATTAACAGCAGGCTATAGTCATTTAACAAACTAAGTCAGATGACCTGGGGATGTCACTGGGCTATACCTAATGGAAGTTCTTAACTTCAGTTCCTACTTACGGTTTTACTATTACTGCTAACTATATTGTTTTCTATATTGCCTGTTTCAAGAAGTGTTGTCCCTTACACTGAGTGAGTGAGCCACTGATAGAATTATGGTGTCCAATTCCATATGAGATCCATAATTATAATGGTGTGACTCTGCATATGAGAAGAAGCAACAAGAGGGAATATTTTCCTGGACCAAGAGACTATTGAGACAGATGCGGTCCAGAGAATTTTGCTACTCACAAGGCCGAGTCCAATAGTAGCACATTGAGTGGCCTATCAGTGAAATCTTCGACAAATCTGGGACTGAGACTTCCTAGCATTGTGGGACAAGATGGTCATGAAATGGCCCCCAAACTATGGTCAAACTCATGGCCATAAAGGGGCCTTGCAACTGGAAACTGACACTTTCAAGGATTAAGTCATGGACACTATAGCTGCTGACCTTCAACATCTCCTGAATGGAATTCAGGATGGAAATAAAAAATTAGGCACTCACTCTGTGCCCTGGAAAAATGGACAAAACAGGCCTTCAGATAGTTAGATATTTTCAGGTAAAGATTTTCTTTAGCCCAAATTCTTGCATCTTCTCATACCTAGAAAAATGCTAAAGTTGTTAATGGTGACAACTACTTTGGCTTATATATTGATACCACAATGAGAGGCTAAAGCCTACTTGGACAAACTTAGACAACTACCTACATAGCTATAATTCTCTGTGAAACAGCTGTCTACATTGGGGTTCAGACTCATTCTTCTAAAAAAGAAGTGATAAGATTTATTTTATCCATTAAGGTTCAGGATTTGTTATACCTACATTCAAAATGTAAAAGAACATGCCAAATGGCTCCATTCTTATAAACAGGGCAACCTAAGGGTTAGCTCTATCTAAACCAGGAATTAGCTCTACTACCAAATATAACCTGATTCTTTCTCTTGCTTGGACTGCTGATTATGATAATTCTTTTACTGATATTTGGTCTCTGCATTTTAATCTACTTGTCTAGTTTCTTCACTCTAAAGGATAAAAAGGCTTCCCAGACCAAGTAACAATGATCTGGAGATTCTGGTCACTCTTCAAGATGGACTCCTCTGATGTTCCAGATACAGATATCTGTTCTGTTCACAGATACAATCTTCATTTACAAGCCCTCCTTGGTGGAAATCTATCTTGACTGTAATAATTGTAGCCATCTTATTCTTGCTGTTTGCTTCTTATATCTGCAACTGTATAATGAACTTTGTATCTAAGTGGCTTGGGCATTTAAGCTACAAGTGATTGTTCATGCCCCTGCAGTTTCCACTGCCTCCTCTATTACTCAGGGCCCCTGGATCAGAGACCCTCAATATGAGGATAAGGAAAATATGTTGCCTCAATAATTTAGGGTCTGCGCCCCTTTCCAGTAGGAAGAAGTTACGGAACGATTTCTTCACCACTTTCCCTGGCAATCATATTCTCCTAAAAGCAGGAGGAAATGAAAGAGTTAAAGCTTAGGCAGGCAGTCCAAGGCCCTGTAAGGAGGGGGCAAACATTCTCTCATGCTTTCCTTGAGCCTTGTGCAACAATGTATCTTGCCAGAGAACTGACCTTTCTTTAGGTCAAGAACTAAGGATTACACAGTACAATGTCTTTCTCATGGAAATGCTTTTCTTAGGCTGTATGTTAATGATTATAATTGTAACAAATATTGCCTGTGAACCTGTATCTCAAGACTTGTAGCCCTGATTACACAGCAACAGTATATCTTGCCCAGAGACATTGTCTGGAACCTGTTCTCCCTGGCTAATCTTGTTCCAAAGTTATCTCAGGATATATGTCTTGGGAAAGGGTCTAGTGGAACTATTACAACGTTGAGGTATTCTTTTTATCTATTCTTAGCAGCTAGTTGAGAAGTATGTAAGGTCCCGCTTAAACTAGTGAGGCGGGTACTCTTTCTACCCCCTTCTGAAGTCTATGTCAGAAGCTTTCTCTGTTCTGTCACTTTAAATAAAATTTTGCACACAAAGCTCTGAGTGATTGAGACCTGTCTTTGGTCCTGGAGTTAAATCTTCTTCAGAGACCATGAATCCGGCGGCCCCATTCATTGTAAGCAATCAATAGGCAGCAGTAAGTTTTTTATGTGTTATATTTAGAAAACACTTTTTTTTTTTTTTTTTTTAAACTATCCATTCATGTTCTCCTATTCTTCTTCCTGGAAGTAAATTTCTTCAGTCAGCAAACTATAAAACCAGGGACCACAGGGATACTTAGTTCCTTCCCTGAATACAAATAAGAATGTGTTCAGTTCAGTTCAGTTGCTCAGTCGTGCCCGACTCTTTGTGACCCCCACAGACTGCTGCATGCCAGGCTTCCCTGTCCATCATCAACTCCCAGAACTTGCTCAAACTCATGTCCATCGAATCGGTGACACCATCCAAACATTTAGTCTTCTGTCACCCCATTCGCCTCCTGCCTTCAATTGTTCAGTTGCTCAGTCGTGCCCGACTCTTTGTGACCCCCACAGACTGCTGCATGCCAGGCTTCCCTGTCCATCATCAACTCCCAGAACTTGCTCAAACTCATGTCCATCGAATCGGTGACACCATCCAAACATTTAGTCTTCTGTCACCCCATTCTCCTCCTGCCTTCAATGTTTCCCAGCATCAGGGTGTTTTCCAATGAGTCAGTACTTCACATCAGGTGGCCAAGGTATTGAAGCTTCAGTTTCAGCTTCAGTCCTTCCAATGAATATTTAGGACTGGTTTCCTTTAGGTTTGACTGGTTTGATCTCCTTGCTCTCCAAGGGACTCTCCAAGAAAGTGTTACTTTGTAATGTTTTAGGCATTAGCTTGGATTACAATATTGACTAATCATAATGGCACCCCACTCCAGTCCTCTTGTCTGGAAAATCCCATGGATGGAGGAGCCTGGAAGGCTGCAGTCCATGGGGTCGCTAAGAGTCAGACACGACTGACTTCACTTTCACTTTTCACTTTCATGCATTGGAGAAGGAAATGGTAACCCACTCCAGTGTTCTTGCCTGGAGAATCCCAGGGATGGCCGAGCCCAATGGACTGCCATCTGTGGGGTTGCACAGAACGACTGAAGCGACTTAGCAGCAGCAGCAGCAAGGAAATTTTAAGAGGGTTTTCTTGTTTTTAAAAAGAAGTAATTGGTTTATCCAACACTGCCTGAATTTCTGAACCCCTTTAACTGCTTTCAGTTTTGCTTGAAATAAGACGATAATTTTTCTGAACTCTTTTTTGTCTGTCCTTAATAAAAATTTGCATTGACTTTGAACACTCACTATTCCATTTAGCTTTCCAACCTATTCACCTAGAACCTACAATGTTTTCTTTTTTTAAAAATGTCATCCATTTTTAAAAAGCCAGTTTACCACTGCATAATATGTGACACCATCTTTTTAGTGTCTGAAATTAGCCTCCTCATTTTTGGATCTTACTTTCTAAGCCATTGCTACATATTTAGATGTTTTGCAATTGTAACACTCAGTTCCTGATACGAGTATTCTAAGTTAGTAAGCAGGAACATCATACTGTAGGAATAGCAACAATAACAATATTCTCAGTGGATTTAAATAACAAAAATTTATTTTCTATAAATACCCCATGTCACATGTAGGTTGGCAGGGACTCTGGCAAATCAATAATTCTGGATCACTGGATGTTGGAGAGTTCACTAGCTTTTAAATGTATCACATGGGACAACCTCTTTCATCACAGCAGGAGAAAAAGGGGAGTAGTAATGATCAATAAAGATTTCTCTGACACTTGGATTTGAAAAACATTTCAACCTGTATTTCATTCACCAGAACCTTTACTATGGACTAGGAAATTCAGAACAGAAGGATATCTCTTTTTCTGCTTTAATACAAATTTTGTATGTATTATTACTATTGAAAGTGATTTTAGAGAATTCCCTGGCAGTCCAGTGGTTAGGACTGAGCACTTTCAATGCTGAATGCCTAGTTCAATCCTTGGTTGAGCAACTAAGATCACAAGCTCTGTAATGTGGCCAAAAGCATTTTTTTATTTTTTAAAATATTTATGATTATTAATTTAAATATTATCTTCATTTCTGTATATCTAGGTTTTTTTTTTAATTATTGAGTTTTTCATTCATCTTTGTGATGTGCCATATGCATAATACACTGAAAAAAAAAGAAACTGAAAGTGAAAGTCGCTCAGTCATGTCCAACTCTTTGCAACTCCATGGACTATACAGTCCACAGAATTATCCAGGCCAGAATACTGGAATGGGCAGCCTTTCCCTTCTCCACGGGATCTTTTAGCTCCTAATTATAAATGTGCATTTTGTTTCAAATTCTTACCCGAATATAAGGACTTCCTAGGTGGCTCAGACCATTAAGAATCTACCTACAATGTGGAAGACCTGGATTCAATCCTGGCTTGGGAAGATCCCCTAGATCTTCAAATTCTTATGTTTTATCTCCTTTTTTTGTTTGTATTTTTTATTACTGAATAGTACAGGTCATTAACTAGAGAACAGTAGTTATATTGGAAATTCCTGCTTCCTTTCTGAAATTATATATTATTGAACTATCCACTGAAGGTGCTACCTCTGGGGTACAAGTATCTGTGCAATGAAGTGTAATCCAACCTTCCATTTTGTTGCCTCCAGATTGTTGTTTCTTCCATCCCCAATTCGTACCTAATTAAAATTCAAAAATATAGACCACAGAGATAAACAAGAAACATAGAGGGAATTGACTCTTTCAATTCTACTTAAATCTCAAGACTAGTCATTTTCTTTATAGTACCTTTTGGCTTTATAGGATAGCCTAATTTTAAATTATTTATCTTCTTATCTTTCAGTTTTTTCTTTTTTATTTTGAATATAATCCATAGGCAGGAATGCAATTTTCAATTATATTCTCCAAGCCTTTTACTCTTTTTCATTTTCTTACTAGTGCTTTTTGAAGAACAGACTATGGTAATATCAATAAATTCTAATTTGCTCTGAGGTTTTAAATGGTGTTTTCAGTGTCATGGAGAAAATATTTTCAACTAACTTCAAGGCACAAATGTTTTTTCCCTATGTTAATTCTAGAAAATTTATGGTTTTAGGTTTTAAATTTAGGTCAATGATCTATTTTTTGTTAACCTTTTTGAAGTCGTGTATATGTTGTAATTTTTTTTCTTAATGTGTCTTTGAGAATTTTCCAGCACTATTGAAGAGATTATCTTTTTCCCCATTGGATTTGATTTCACTGAATCTCAATCAACATGTATATATAGTACTATTTCTGGATTCTCTGTTCTTTTTTATTGATGTATTTGACTATACCTACTCCAACTACATTATTGTGATTAATGAAACATTACTGTAGGTGTGGGCATTAGATAGCTAACATTGTGAAACTTCCAATTCTGTTCTTTTTCAGTATCTCGTTGGCTATTGTAATTCACTGTCATTTCCAGAAGCTTTAGCCTTTGTTCTAAAAGAGAGATGGGAGAAGAATCTGAGTTCCTCAGTGGCCACTGTTCACTCTGTCTCCCCCACCCTCACTCAAAGCCTGCAGCAAGAGTGAGACTTTCTCCATTCACAGATTTTGAGTGAATGTCTGCTATTGTCTTTGGGAAAGAGTCTGGGAGAGGTTGGAAATTTCTTCAGTGTATATGACTTTAAAGGGTTCTATGATATTTCCCTAGTCACTTATACTGATTAAACATTTTCCAGAATTCTTCTTGCTAGTGGCTAGCAGTAGCTAGAACTAGCATCATTTCTGTTTAGAAGTACCCATCTTTTCTTAGGTTTCTGGTTAGCTGGTCACCTTTGACATTGTCTTTTTTATGGAAACAAGAAAATTTGAATTGGCTGATTAGGGCTTCCCTAGTGAATCAGTGGTAAAGAATCTGCCTACAATGCAGGAGACACAGGATACATGAGTTCAATTCCTGGGTCCGGAAGATCCCCTGGAGGAGGAAATTAACTTGCTGATTGTCTAGTGTTATTTTGTGTGTTGGTTTGCTTTTGTTGTTATTAAGAGTAAGAATAATGCTGTTTCAAGCTTTTTACATTCTACATGGAAATCAAAAGTCACATAGTCATTTAGCTAGATTTTGAAGATTTTTCAGCATTGAAGGCACTTGTTTCCCTCCTTCTGGTTTAGTGGAATGGTAAAAATCTCCACCCAACACATATCTTATTTGAGCTGAGCTTTTCCCAGACTCCTTGCAAGAGTAGTAATGACATTGCTATTCAGATACAAGGGACTAGAAATAAGTAAATTTGCAATGATCCTGGATAAGAAAAAGTTCAGACTCTTAATGAGGAAAGTGGGAATATAGATGAAAAGAAATGGTGGATTCAAAAAGCAGAAGAGAATTAATGACTTGTTTATTTATGAGGTACTTAAGTAAATGATGAAAATAATACCCTGTTTTTTTTCTTTGTGTGACTGTGGAGAGTGTGAAAGTCTTATAGCAAGTTATACAAGTGAAGTAAAAAATTTGGGGAAGAAAACAAATAGTAGACATTATCTGAGCTCTTTTTTTGTGTGTATATGTACTCAGCTGCTGTTTTTCAGAGGTATTCTTTAATCTTTGCAATTACCCTTTATTTTTTAAATTTTGATTTATTTATTTTTGGCTGCTGAGTCTTCATTGCTAAGTGAGCTTTTGTCTAGTTGTGGAGAGCAGGGGCCACTTTCTAGTTGTTACACCCAGGCTTCTCATTGCAGTGGCTTCTCATACTGCAGAGCACAGACCCTAGGACGCGTGGGCTTTAATAGTCGTGGCACATGGACTCAGTAGTTGCAGCTCCCAGGCTCTAGAGTACAAGCTCAATAGTTGTGATGCACAGACTTAGTTGCTTCCCAGCACTTGGGAATCTTTCTGATTGGGGGATTAAATCTTCTGCTTGGCAGGTGGATTCTTTACCACTGAGTCACCAGGAAAGACCTAAGTATTTATTACTTTGATCACATTTCACAGATTGGGAAACTCAGTTTTAAGGGAATTGAGTAGCAATAATACTACATGGCAGAATAGAGAACACACATTAACACTTGCCAAGATTTGTAATTCTTGACACTTATGACATTTTGAAAGTGAAAATGTTAGCCACTCAGTCATGACCAAATCTTTGTGATCCCATGAACTGGAACTCAACAGGCTCCTCTGTCCATGAAATTCTTCAGGCAAGAATACTGGAGCAGGTAGCCATTCCCCTCCCTAGGGTTTCTTCCCAAGCTAGGGATCAAACCTGGGTCTCCTGCATTGCAGGCAGATTCTTTACCATTGGAGCGACCAGGAGGGTGAGACAATTTCTGGGGGAAATTTTGCTATGCATTTCAGGATCCATGAGCACTACTTATTAGATGCCAGTAGCAACTACCTTCCCACTCAATTATGACAACCATAAATATCTCCAGATATTGCAAAAGCCCCCCAGGAAAAAATATTTGCCCCATTTTGAGACTCTGAGAGTTGGTGATGGACAGGGAGGCCTGGCATGCTGCAGTTCATGGAGTCGCAAAGAGTCAGATGTGACTGAGCAACTGAACTGAACTGGACTGAGAACCATCAATCTAATCTCCTTTACTCCAAACTTTCAGCTGTTAATGAGTCTTATCTATTGCCTCCTGAAGTTCAGTGTGTGTCTATGAATTTGACATTAATAGATTATAAGTATTGTAGCTAATTCTAAATGGAAGCAATGGTGTAAAATAGCATATAAGCATTATCAGAAATTTGAGAAAATGAATGAAATTGTCCTGGTCTGATGGCAATTTTAATATCTCTAGCATATGCATAATTAGTGATACTAAAGAATTTCACCTAACCCATTTTGTTTCATATTAGATTTTATTAGCACAATTAAGCTGCTCTTTAAAATCCATAAAAGTCCATCTGTCTGTAGTCTAGAGTCAGGCACATCTTTTTCAAGGTCATTTTATAAATTGATAATTAAACTTCTAAATATAGATACTTCATACTAAAGGTTTTTTGCCATATCTAATTAAAGCAAAGCAGTTGCATTTATATCTCCCAGAAGATATGTGGTTTGCATTTATTTTAGCATTACAATTAAAATGATGATTTCTTGGTTTTCCTAAAAATAAAATGATGGATGTAAACAACATCTGTTAAGATACTCACAATAGTATTTGTGTGTAATTATTAATAGTCCTTTATTAAGCATCCACTTGTTGGAATCATAGATTTATAGATTTCAAAAGAGATCACCCAGAAAAGTACTAAATGGGAAAAACAGAGTCAAACAGCTGTTAAACATTCAAACATGAAAAGAAAGTCATGGCCTATTGATGTATGGAATTCCAAGTTGGTGTAAGATTGAGAAATAAGATCACTAAAAGTACTATTGAGGAAAAAGCCAGCTAAGCACAAGTTAAAGGAAGATTAGTTGAACAACAAAGTAAAGTAAATTACCATGTAAGGATGAAATCTAAGATATTAAGTAATACGTTTATTATTGTTTAGCTTTTAAGTAATAAAGGAGGTCCCTGCTCTCTGGTTGCTCAGTGATAAAGAATCCAGCTGCCAAGCAGTAGATGTGGGTTCAATCCCAGGGCTGAGAAGATCCTCTGGAGAAGGAAATGGCAACCCACTCCCATATTCTTGCTTAGGAAATCCCAGGGACAGAGGAGCCTGGTGGGCTACAGTCCATGGGGTTGCAAAGAGTCAGATGCAACTCAGCACGGGTGCATTAGTTACTGGAGAATTGAAGGAATGCAGTTAAAATATAAGAGGCCACAATACAAAGAGCCACAATGCATTGCTATTTTGAAGTTGAACTGTCTTTGTAGTCAGTTGTCTGCATATTTTAATTAAAGATCCAATACAAATTGATAACTGCAGAAACTTGAGAGGGCTTTAAACTGCAGTTCCTTCACTGGTAAATAGTGATGTCCATATTTACCTTGCAAAATATCTATGAGGTTAAGGATTTGTTGTCCTTAGGTAAGGCTAGCTGGTACTGGCCTTCGATTCAATAGGAGTGAGAGTATCAAGGATCATAAGTCTAATTGTAGTGATCAGAAGTATTCAAAACAAAGGATATAGGTAGTGAGCTATATTTTCTCAACTATTCACACTTGTTGAATGTAGGATGGTTTAATATAAAGTATTGTTTATATTTATAATATAACTAATATTCCAAACCAGGAAACATTTTTAATTTTTCAGATAAAACTTTAAGTAAATACAATGTAGAAAGGATATTATAATTTTCTATCAACAATTTTCAATGCATGATCAACCTACTTTTATACATATCCCCACCCAATTTCCCTTCTCTACCTAGTGTAAATTAATGTGAAATTAATTAGAGAATCATTTTAGTTTAAATATACCAGCATATGTTCTATAAAACAGTTTAAAAAAAACATGAAATATACCCTCAATAAAATTACCACATCAAAAAAAATCTTTTAAATATCAGAAAATATAGACACACTGTTCACAAGTACACATTATAAATCTTTTTTTCATTTCTTTTTTATCAGTTTGAGGGCAAAACTAAGTGATACCTGTGTATATAATTACATGATATGGCCCTCAAGTCTCTTTTTTCTTTTTCTTTCTCATTTTTAAAAATTTGTAATATAATTTACATGCAGTAAATTTCACAGATCTTATTTGTACATTTGAAGAGTTTTTACATACATATAATTTCTAAGTCTGCTTATCTATCAACTAAAACTTACAAAATTTTATTTACTCCAGAAAATTTCTTTTTATTTTCAATAGTATATTAGATGTTTTAAGTAATTTTTTGCATGTTTGTTTTGGACAGGTAAACGTGGCGTGCTGCAGTCCATGGGGTCACAAAGAGTCAGACACGACAACTGAGTGACTGAATTGTATTTAGATATAATTGACACATAAAATTGAGTAAGCTTAAGTCGTATAATATGTTGATTCAATGTATTTATATATTGCAATATGATTACCACTTCAGCAGTAGCTAAAAGCATTTCTTTATGTACCTTTTAGGGGGCAATTTTTTTTTCCCCCAGAAGCAATAACAAACTGCATTTCTGATTTCTCTAAATATAGAACAGTTTCACTGTTCCAAAATTTCTTTGTGCTTCACTTAGCTCTTCCAGTTACTCAAACCCTGGAAATCATGGTATTTTTATCATCCTCATAGTTTTGTCTTCTCATATATGTGGCATAGTTAAAAGTATACAGTAAGTGACCTTTTTAAAATTGCTTCTTTCACTTAGCAAAGTATAATAGCTTCTTTCACTTAGATATGTACTTCATATCTTGTCATGGCTGGCTAGTTCAATTCTTTTTATTACTGAATAATATTCCGTTGTATGGATATAAACACAGTATTTTGTTTATCCATTCATCAATTTGTTGAATGCTATCAGACTTGTTGACTGCTATCATTTTGGCAACTAGGTGTAAAACTATTGTCAATATTCACATGCAGATTTTTGTGTGAATATTAGTTTTCAATTCACTTCAGTAAATACTAGGGAGCTTAACTAGATCATATTTGGCCTGTGTTTAGCTTTATAATAAAATATCAAAAAGTCTTGCAAAGTGGCTGCTTTACTTAGCATTCCTACCAGCAGTGAATGAAAGTTTCTGTTGTTTATACATTCTTGCTAGAATATGGTATTGTCAGGGTTTGTTGGATTTCAATAGGTAGCAGAAACAAATTGTTGTTGAATTTTCAGTTTCTCTCAATACTTTTTCTCTGATTTTTTGCATTTTGAATATGATATGTTTAGGTGCAGTTGTTTTTGTTATATTTTGGAGTTGTTTCAATTTGTTTTGTCTTGGCAATTATCTTTCACTGATGTTCTTGAGCTTCATGAATCTGTGGTTTGGTGTCTGATATTAATTTAAGGAAACTCTCCATCATTACTGTTTCAAATATTGCTTCTGTTCCTTTCTCTCTTCCTTTCCTGTCTGATATCTACATTATATATATGTTACATTATATGTTATGTTACAGTTTTTATTGTTACTCCACATTCCTTAGATATTTTACTCCTTTTCTGTCTCTCTCTGTCTCTCTCTTCTCTTTGCTGGCAGTTTTGGAAGTTTCTATTGGTACATCTTCAGGCTCAGAGATTCTTTCCTCAACTATGCCCAATCTACTAGTAAGTGCATCACAGACATTTCCCATTTCCATTAGTAATTTTTAAAATTTTATTTATGTTTTAATTGGTAGAAAACTGTTTTACAGTTTTATGTTGGTTTCTTCCACAAAACAACACAAATTAGTCATAATTATATATACCCTTTCCCTCCTGAGTCTCCTGAGCTTCCCCACATCCCACCCATCTAGGAACCCACACAGGATGGGTTCCTGGTGTTATTCAGCAATTTCCCACTAACTATATGTCAGGCGAGTGTATACTTCTTGGTTCTTTGTCTCGTCGCAACAAAGATTTAGAGTGATGGACCTTAAACCCCCCTCGGTGTGTCACAGCTCTCGGGTCTTGGATAGACCGTGTTATAGCTCTCAGGTCTCGAACGGACCATGTTATAGCTCTTAGACAATCAGTGTTACAGTTCAGTGTTACAACTCTATTTTATTTAAAGATAGCAGGAAAATCCATCTTCGAGGCATGAGGGCATGTCAATCCAAAGATGTGAAGAGAAGAGCGCCCCAGTGCGCAGGGGGGTGGGAAAGAGAGAGAGCGAGCTAGCTTTGGCTTCTCTTTTATATGTTTTTCTCTCCTGGGCTTGTCCTATGTAAATTGGGCCAGCCAGGAGTGTTGTTTGTTTTACCTGAGGTCCTCACTCTGGTCTTTGGACCTTCCTTTGTTCTATTTTTGCAGACTTTTCCCTTCCTTGTCTTTTAGCCACCACCATTTTGGACTCATTTTCCCTATTCTACCTACCTAATATGTATATTTTACACATGATCAGCTATAAATGTCAGAGCTACTTTCTCAATTTGTCACACCCTCATCTTCTCCTACTGTGTCCATAAGTCCATTCTATACTAGGTTCATCAGTACCATACTTCTAGATTCCATATATATATGGAATATATATATATAAGGTATATATGTATATAAGATATATATATAATGTATAAGGTATATATATATATGGTGTGTGTATATATATATATATATACACCTTAATATATGGCACTTATATATAGACATGTGAATTGGACCATAAAGAAGGCTGAGTGCCTTAGAATTGATGCCTTTAAACTGTAGTGTTGAAGAAGACTCTTGAGAGTCCCTTGGACTGCAAGGAGATCAAACCAGTCAATCCTAAAGAAAATCAATCCTGAATATTCATTGGAAGGACTGGTGCTGAAGGTGAAGCTTCAAAACTTTGGCCACCTGATGTGAAGAGCTGACTCATGAAAAGAGACCCTTATGCTGGAAAACATCGAGGAAGGAGAAAAGGAACCACAGAAGATGAGATGGTTGGCATCACCGATTCAATGGACATGAGTTTGAGTAAGTTCTGGGAGATGGTGAAGAACAGAGAAGCCTGGCATGCTGCAATCCATGGGGTCTCAAAGAGTCGAACACGACCGAGCAACTGAACAACAATAAGCAATTATATGCTGATAAAATGGACAACCTAAAGTAATGGAAAAATTCTTAGAAAAGTGCAACCTTCCAAGACTGAATCAGGAAGAAGTAGAAAATATGAACAGACTAATCACAAGCACTAAAATCGAAAGTGTGAGAAAACATCTTCCAACAAACAAAAGCCCAGGTCCAGATAACTTCACAGAATCCTATCTAAAGTTGAGAAAAGACCTAACAACTATCTTGCTCAAACTGTTCCAAAAATTGTAGAGGAAAGAAAACTCCCTAACTCATTCTGCAAGGCCTCCCTCACCCTGAAACCAAAACCATACAATGGTATCACAAAAATGTAAAGCTACAGGCCCATATCACTGATGAACATAGATGCAAAAATCCTCAACAAAATTCTAGTAAATAGAATCCAATAACACTTTGTAAGAATCATACACCATGATCAAGTGTGGTTTATTAAAGGGACGCAAGGATTCTTCAGTATACACAAAACTATCAATGTGATGTATTATACCATATTAAAATTGAATGATTAAAACCATATGATCATCTCAATAGATGGAGAGAAAACTTTCAATAAAATTCAACACCCATTTATGATAGAAAAAAATTGGCATAGAAAGAACCTACCTCAAAATAATAAAGACTATATACATTAAACCCACAGCAAGCATTATTTTCAATGGAGAAAAACTGAATGCATATCTTCTAAGATCAGGGACAAGACAAGATTTAGTGTTTTTGATCTCTACCAATTTCTTTCTTATTCTTTCCATCTCCTATTTAGATTATCCTCATATTCTTGCATATTGTCTATTTTTTTCTATTAGAGCCCTTAACATTTTAACCAAAATTGTTTTAAATTCACAGTCTTATAATTCCAATATTCCTGCTATGCCTGAGTCTAGTCCTCATTCTTGTTTTGAATCTTCAAACTGTTTTTGTCCTTTATTATGCTTTGCAATATTTTGCTGAAAGTTGGACAGGAAGTGCTGGTTTTGGATGTTTCCCTTGCCCTAGTCAGTGAGGCTCTGACTAAATCCCAACAGGCTGTAGTGAAATAGTTCCTTTTGAGGGCAGGCCTTGCTAAGAAGAATGGAATGCTCCAACGTATTTCATAGTTGTTATTTTCCTTCTCTTTCTGTTGGAAGCCAAAGATAATATTTCTCTGATATTCACGATAGAAATCTGGCAGAGCTTCAGGAAATAAAGTTCACTAAAGTATGGGGGTCCTGTTGGAGTTTTAAACTCACAGACTTGGTCTCACTGATCCCCACAGTTCAGACTTTCTTGCCCTAGTATTGATTCTTGCAGAGACCTCTGCTTCTTATTTCCTCTCTGGAAAGCTATGATTCTCTGTATCTACCTGTTTGCCTCTCCACCTTCTAGAAAAGCAGTTTGCTCTGTGACCTCACTTTTTTGACATCTAAGAAGAGTTGATTTTTTCACCTTGTTCAGCCTTTTATTTGTTATTAGGGCAGACTTTAAAGCCTGCAACATGCAGGACTGGAAAGGGTGGTTCCAATGAGCACTTTCCTAATTACAAATGTTTACCATCACTTCATAAGCATACTTGCCATCTGTATGTACTCTTTAGTGGTCTTTCTGTTCAGATATTTTGTCTTTTTCATGTGCATTGTTTATTCCTTGTTGCTTATTTTTAAGTGTCTTTTGTATAGTTGGGTATGATGAATTTCAAAATAATTACTTTTCCCTGAGAATTTTCAAAATGGTTGCTTTTCCCCTTTATTTGCTTGAATATTTGAGAAATAAGTGTTAAGGAAAGAGGATGTTCTAATCTTTGCAGTGAGAACTTGGTATTGTTCCCAAAAGTAAAACTAACGAAACTGTGGGGGCTGCCCTTACACTGGGCCTATAGGAATTTAACTTTCAATCTGTTCCACACTTGGTCTACAGCAGTTCATCAGCAATTGTTAGGGTTTCTGCCAGTCACTGTCTTCAGTGGTTTCTGCTCCTGGTAAATCATGATTCTCTGTATTTGCCTTTTTCCCCTAGTTTCCTGAGTGACAGTTTGTTTTGTGACCTCAATTCTCTGATAGATCTGAGTTGCTGATTTTTTAGTTTTTCAGAAATTTAAAAAAACTTTTTTCTCATTATGAGGGTCTTCATATGTTAGAGCAGAAACTACTGTTGTGTCACTTTACATTATTTATGAACTGATACACACTTATAAACTGTTATATAAAATAATCTTGTTCTTTCTGGGATTTCTATATATTTATGTTTAGCTTTTGTATGTAATTTACCTAGTGTTTATAAAATGTGACTGTAAAAAATGTTGCCAAGATGAAAAAAAGATAAATTATAGAGGCTAATATTTTTTTACTTCATTATGGAATTTTTAAAATGTAGTTTTCATCCATACTTAGGAAACAAGTTCTCCAGTCTAGCAATAGCAAAAAGAAAAAAGAAAAAAAAAAGATGATATTTTTATTCCCATTTGAAGAATATGACTACAAATGAAACTCTAATTAATTAGAATTTGTTAGTGAGGAGTGATAATTAATGAGGTTCTCCTGGACCTCCTGCAGTGTAGAAATTAATTAAATAACAAATTAAAAAATGATTTTCCACATTTTCAAAGTGCAGTTATCACCTTCAGTAAATTACTTTCTATATTGTTGATTTTTTGCCTTTACCATTGTACTGGTGGTAGAACTGAAAATCTGGACATTCAGTTCAGTTCAGTCGCTCAGTCGTGTCCGACTCTTTGCGACCCCATGAATCGCAGCATACCAGGCCTCCCTGTTCATCACCATCTCTCAGGGTTCACTCAGACTCACATCCATCAAGTCAGTGATGCCATCCAGCCATCTCATCCTCTGTCGTCCCCTTCTCCTCCTGCCCCCAATCCCTCCCAGCATCAGAGTCTTTTCCAATGAGTCAACTCTTCTCATGAGGTGGCCAAAGTACTGGAGTTTCAGCTTTAGCATCATTCCTTCCAAAGAAATCTTTTGCCTCAATCTATTCTTCACTACATACACAAAATTATCTCCCCATAAGATATGTTACTTTCCCCTCAAAAGTATATTTTTTTAATATTTAAAGTTATTGCTCTGATTTTACTAAATCCACATTTGTGGTTTTTCTCATTTTGGAAGCTAGTATTGAAAATGTGTAGCTGTCAACCATTTTGCATAGTAGCTAACATAGTTCTCATTTGACAACTGATGACGTCATACAGTTGCTGAAACACTCATCATGTCTAAGTAGAGAAATGGGCTATGGAGTCAGAACTACATGTATCCTGGTTCTGTTTTGTCACTGACTACACCTGTGCAGGTAGATCAGTTACTGGGTCTTTTTACACCTGTTTGTACTTAGGTTCGGAGAAGGCAGTGGCACCCCACTTCAGTACTCTTGCCTGGAAAATCCCATGGACAGAAGAGCCTAGTAGGCTTCAGTCCATGGGGTCGCGAAGAGTCGGACACGACTGAGCAACTTCATTTTCACTTTTCACTTTCATGCATTGAAGAAAGAAATGGCAACCCACTCCAGTGTTCTTGCCTGGAGAATCCCAGGGACGAGGGAGCCTGGTGGGCTGCCATCTATGGGGTTGCACAGAGCCAGACACGACTGAAGTGACTTAGCAGCAGCAGCAGTACTTAGGTTACCTAAGGTTAATAATCACTATACAATGGTCTGCTGGAACCATATGTATCTATCTTTAAATAATATTGTATCCTGTCACTGAATTCCAATATTTAAATTGTCAAAGGTTAATATTCGCTTTTAGATAACTAAAATGAAGACCCATTATGTGAACTCTATCTAGTGGCATAATTTAGGACCGTTTCATACCACTGGGTTTAGTGTTTTGTTTGTATGGTGATTAGTTTGTAATTGGTTTGGAGAGAACCAGTTTTTTTCTATATATAAATTACTTGAAGACAAAGAATACATAAATTATAAAAGAATAATAGACTCAAGACAAGATCTTCTCATAAGATACCACTTACCATATGGAGTAACATTACTAATTGAATTATGAGACTACTTTAAAAATTAAAAGATTCTAAATAACCTTTAAGTATTTTTCCCTGTCTCTTATACACATCTCTGGGGTAGAGAAAACTTCATTTAGTCATGAATTTTTTTTTTTTTTTTTTTGCTTTTTCAATATTCTATTTTATTCTATTTGCTATTTTTCATTTAATATTTCTGAATTTATATTCATAAATAATCATGGTACATGGCTTTCTTTTTGGTGTAGTTCTTGATAATTTTCTTAAAGGATGTTATGATTTCATTATAAAACTAATTTGGAACTTTTCCTTTATTTTCTGTGTTCTGTAGTAGGTTAAGTAGCATTGGAATAAACACTTTTTAAAAAAGTTTCTTTAATACTTTAGAGAGTAAATGGACAAAATTAATAACTATGCCAGTCCTTGGGCTTTCCTGGTGGCTCAGATGGTAAAAAATCTGCCTGTAATGCAAGAAACCCAGGTTCGATCCCTGGGTCAGAAAGATCCCCTGGAGCAGAGAATGACTACCCACTCCAGTATTCTGGCCTGGAGAATTCAATGGACAGAGGAGCCTGGTGGGTTACAGTCCATGGGACACAAAGAGGTGGGCATGACTGAATGACTAAAATTTCCACTTTATTTTTCACTTATAGTATAATAAGATATGATAAAATTCATAATGTGAGAATATAAAATGCTATAACTCAGCTTGTAATATACTAACCATATTTATATATATCCTTTTTGTGTACTTTTTAAAAACTGACCATTGTGGGTACTCAAGTTCTGCTTAATAATTGTCTGTTAAAATCTAATTTGTCATTTTGGAATTGCATGCAAAATATGTTCACACAATGTTTCAAAATAGGATTATCTATATATATGATAAAATTCATAATGTGAGAATATAAAATGCTATAACTCAGCTTGTAATATACTAACCATATTTATATATATCCTTTTTGTGTACTTTTTAAAAACTGACCATTGTGGGTACTCAAGTTCTGCTTAATAATTGTCTGTTAAAATCTAATTTGTCATTTTGGAATTGCATGCAAAATATGTTCACACAATGTTTCAAAATATGATCATCTATATTCATAATGTTTCTTAAAATGACTGATTTCTAAGTTGATTAACTCATAATTATGATTAATAATATTATAATTTAATTAATTTATTCCTGAAAGCATATATTACTTCTACAAACTCTAACTAGTGCTATGTTATAGTCATGTGATAAAGAGTTAGGATATTAAAATTAAAATAGGACTTAAATTTTCTTTCTGACTTTAGTAAAACTAATGGTAGTGTGATACAAATCCACAGGCAAGGAACTCTGTAACTCCTAACAGTAGGTGAAAAACATAATGATACTCTATTTTGAGTATTACATTTTAATAAAATGATCCTCTGAAGTGTTAATAATTTAAGCAACTTAGTCTTACGGGCGGAGAAGGCAATAGCAAGCCACTCCAGTACTCTTGCCTAGAAAATCCCATGGATGGAGGAGCCTGGTAGGCTGCAGTCCATGGGGTCGCTAGAAGTCGGATGCGACTGAGCGACTTCACTTTCACTTTTCGCTTTCACACAATGGAGAAGGAAATGGCAACCCACTCCAGTGTTCTTGCCTGGAGAATCCCAGGGACAGGGGAGCCTGTTGGGCTCCTGTCTATGGGGTTGCACAGAGTCGGACACGACTGAAGCGACTTAGCAGCAGCAGCAGTCTTACGGGATGTTCTGCTGACACTTAATTCAGGACTTTAAAGAAATTGTAATGCTATATTCTTTAGATTTTTAGCATGAAATTGAGTATGTATGAAACTCTACCTTATTATTTTGAATAATGCATTTGAAGAAAACTCTCAAGGTATTTAAGTATGATTGCAAATTCAAGAATGAATTTACATGATGATAAAAATCATGATTCTTAAATTTAGTAGGCTTGGGTTATAATAAAAGTTTCATTTATCTAAATTACTCTAAAGAATTTGAACAGGTAATTTAATGGCTCCGAAGTTTTGATTTCCTGTCAAGAACCAGATGAGCCTAGTAAAACCTAGCTTATAAGCTGGTATAAATTCTATCCCTTGGTTAGTAGCAGTCAAGTGTTTGCTGTATTTTTCATTAAATAAAAAAGAAAAATGATTGATAAAATTGAAATTCCTTATTCTATGACCAATCAAACCTAAAAATCTCTTCTTCAGGTTATCCTGTGAATTCATTGATGTTTACCAAATTTTCAGCAACAAATTTGGTTACATTGGACGCATTTCCTAGGTCAGGCCCCTCAGCTCATCATTTGAAACAATTCTCCTCTGAGGCACATATTTCATGAGATCTGGTAACACACATTTTGAAAGTATACAGCTTTAGTTATTGCTACCAAGTTTATAGAGAATATCTAGGTGAATACAAGCCATTCATTTTTCTGATACATAAGGTTTAGTTCAGTTCAGTCGCTCAGTCGTGTCTGACTCTTTGCGACCCCATGAATCACAGCACACCAGGCCTCCTTGTCCATCACCAACTCCCGGAATTCACTCAGACTCACGTCCATCTAGTCCGTGATGCCATCCAGCCATCTCATCCTCGGTCATCCCCTCTTCCTCCTGCCCCCAATCCCTCCCAGCATCAGAGTCTTTTCCAATGAGTCAACTCTTCGCATGAGGTGGCCAAAGTACTGGAGTTTCAGCTTTAGCATCATTCCCTCCAAAGAAATCCCAGGGCTGATCTCCTTCAGAATGGACTGGTTGGATCTCCTTGCAGTCCAAGGGACTCTCAAGAGTCTTCTCCAACACCACAGTTCAAAAGCATCAATTCTTCAG